>JABWTJ010000078.1:2099208-2575979 GCA_016801875.1 Solanum sitiens | reverse complement strand
GAAAAATTGTTAGTTTTTAAAACAAACTTATCTGTGTTGATTTCTTCCAGTCGCCTTGCTTCTTATCTTGCTATCTTTGGAAGTTTGGTTGACCCTACGAATCGCAATAGACAAAAGACAAGATCATATTTAAATTAAAACACATGTTATGTATGAAATTTTTTAGAAAGATAGTTTTAAAGAAAATCTCTGCCAATTAATTGCCACGACATGCTCGACACAAACAAAACCCTTTGTCTCAGATTCTATTCTGTCATGATAGGTAGCTTGTTGGAATTTTTAGATATCCTTAGCAATATGTCACATTGCAGTACTTGAAGTTGACTCTGATGTTCCGAGTACCCTTGATGGAATTTTTGAGGCCTTCCTCAAAAATTCTGTCCCAGTTGCAACTCACAATATATCTTATGTCTTGAGAATTTGTAAGTCTCTTCTTGAGAATTTTTGAGTCCCTCTCAAAAGTTCTGTCCCAGTTTCTATTGTAAAGAAAAATAGAAAATCTTACGGGAGATATGACCGAACCCTTGTGGCGCCTACGTATCCCGTTGAGGCAGGAATCAGGTCATACGTAGTTCCCCTTTTGAGAATTGATAGAAATAAGAAATTTTGATAAGGAAACGACCGAGGCCCATATAGGCCGCCTACGTATCTCATTCTTGAGAATTCAGGTCGAACGTAGTTCAAGTACAAAGGAATGTTCCAAAGATTAATGCAACAATGATTACAAACAATTTGCGATTACAAGGAGATAAAGGAAAGAAATAACATTCTTCAAATGTAATATCTCTTGATGGCATCTGAATTTATAGCTTTTCGCCATATTCTACCGTCCATCTCTGCTAGGACCAAAGCTCCTCTTGACAGTACTTTGTGGACAACATATGGTCTTTGCCAGTTAGGTGCAAATTTCCCTTTATATTCCTCTTGATGAGGGAAAATGCGCTTCAACACCAATTGACCTACCTCAAATATTCGAACTCTTACTTTCTTGTTGAAAGCACGAACCATTCTTTGTTGATACAACTGGCCATGACAAACAGCACTCATTCTTTTCTCATCAATCAATGTTAACTGATCATATCGATCACGAACCCATTCTGCACCGCTCAATCCAGCTTCCTGAATAATCCTCAAAGATGGTATCTCAACTTCAGTTGGTATCACGGTTTCTGTTCCATATACTAATAGATACGGAGTTGCTCCAGTTGAAGTTCGAATTGTAGTGCGATAACCTAGCAAAGCATAAGGTAAATTTTTATGCCAACATTTGTAGTTGTCAATCATTTTTCTCAATATCCTCTTGATGTTCTTATTAGCAGCTTCCACAACTCCATTCATCTGAGGACGATATGTAGTTGAATTACGGTGGGTGATTTTGAATTGTTCACATATCTCTTTCATCAAGTGACTGTTCAGGTTTGCACCATTGTCTGTGATGAGAGACTCAGGAACTCCAAAACGACATATCAAATTATTGCGAACAAAATTGGCTACAACTTTCTTCGTCACAGCTTTATAGGAAGCAGCTTCGACCCACTTTGTAAAGTAATCAATGGCGACCAAAATGAACCTATGACCATTGGAGGCAGCAGGCACGATTGGTCCAATAACATCCATGCCCCATGCTGCAAATGGCCAAGGGGAACTCATTACATTGAGCTCGTGAGGAGGTACTTTGATCAAATCTCCATGTACCTGACATTTATGACATCTTTGGACAAATCGGACACAATCATTTTCCATAGTCATCCAGAAGTATCCTTCCCTTAAGATTTTCTTTGCTAATGTAAACCCATTCATGTGCGTCCCACACACTCCAGCATGCACTTCTTCGAGCAATCTTGTGGCCTCTGCAGCATCCACACATCGCAGTAATCCCAGATCGGGAGTCTTCCTATAAAGAACCTCCCCATTCAAAAAGAAGTTGTTTGCCATTCTTCGGATTGTTTTCTTTTGGATACTTGTTGCTTTTTCGGGGTATTCACTAGTTTTTAAGTACCTTTTTACATCGATATACCACGGATTTCCATCTGATTCCGCTTTCACATGTAAACAATGCGCTGGTTGTTCTTTTAAACCTATCTCAAGTGGGTCAATGTAACTCTTTTCTGGGTGTTGTATCATAGATGATTTGGTTGCCAGTGCATCAGCAAACTCGTTCTGTATTCTCGGAGTGTGTCTGAACTCGGTCTTCCTAAATCTTTTACATAACCTCCATACCAGTTGTACATAAGGTAAGATTTTAGGATTCTTCACGGCCCATTCTCCTTGAACTTGATGAATCAACAAGTCTGAATCACCAATTATCAGTAATTCTTGAACATTCATGTCAAGAGCCATTTTGATGCCAAGAATACAAGCTCCGTACTCAGCCATGTTATTAGTGCATCGAAATCTAAGCTTCACTGTTGCTGGAAAATGTTGTCCTGATTTAGATATCAATAATGCTCCAATTCCTGATCCTCTAGAGTTAACTGCTCCATCAAAGAACATTCTCCACCCAGGATATGATTCTGATATGTCTTCCCCTATAAACAATACTTCTTCATCAGGGAAATACATTTTAAGTGGTTCATATCCTTCATCTATTGGGTTTTCAGCAAGTTGATCGGCCAAGGCTTGCCCCTTGATTGCTTTCTGAGTCATGTACACAATGTCAAACTCACTCAACAACATTTGCCACTTTGCTAGCTTTCCTGTGGGCATTGCTTTCTGAAATATGTACTTTAGCGGGTCCATTCTTGAAATGAGATGTGTTGTATAAGCCGACAGATAATGTCGTAATTTCTGAGCCACCCAAGTCAAAGCACAACAAGTTCTCTCTAAGAGGGTGTAACGAGCCTCGTAGGATGTGAACTTCTTACTCAAATAGTATATGGCTCTCTCCTTTCTTTCGGTCTCATCATGTTGTCCCAACGCACACCCAAATGCGTTGTCAGAGACGGATAAATACAATAGCAAAGGACTGCCCGCACGTGGTGGCACCAATACTGGTGGATTTGAAAGGTAACTCTTGATGGCGTCAAAAGCCTTCTGACATTCTTTGGTCCACTTGGTTGGCGCATCCTTTCGTAGCAATTTGAATATGGGTTCACAGATCACCGTTGATTGGGCTATGAATCGACTGATGTAATTTAGTCTCCCCAGAAAACTCATTACTTCCTTCTTAGTCTTTGGAGGAGGTAAGTCTTGAATTGCCTTGATTTTGGAAGGATCAAGCTCGATACCTCTTCTACTAACTATGAAACCGAGTAACTTCCCTGCAGGTACTCCAAATGCACATTTGGTTGGGTTCAACTTCAAATCATACTTACGTAACCTGTCAAAGAACTTTTCCAGGTGTGTCAGATGATCCTAACTCTCGCGGGATTTTATGATAACATCGTCCACATACACCTCAATTTCTTTGTGGATCATATCATGGAATATGGTGGTCATAGCTCTCATGTAAGTGGCTCCAGCATTCTTGAGGCCGAACGGCATCACTCGATAATGGTAGACTCCCCAAGGTGTGATGAATATTGTTTTCTCTACATCTTCTTCATCCATTAAGATCTGGTGGTATCCCGCAAAACAATCCACGAAAGATTGCAACTCGTGCTTGGCACAATTATCAATGAGTATATGGATGTTTGGCAATGGGAAATTGTCTTTTGGACTTGCTTTATTGAGATCCCGATAATCCACCCATATCCTGATTTTTCCATCTTTCTTCGCCACTGGCACAATGTTAGCCAACCAAGTGGGATACTTGGTTACTTCGACGACCTTTGATTCGATCTGCTTTATGACCTCTTCTTTTATTCTTAAACTTAGATCGGGCTTAAACTTTCTGGTTTTCTGCTTTACCGGATAATACTCTGAATTGATAGGCAGCTTATGGGAAACAATATCAGTGCTTAATCCTGGCATATCATCATAAGACCAGGCAAACACATCGATGTATTGTTTGAGCAGCTCGACCAATTTTTCCTTTTCTATTGCTGTCAAATGGCTACTGACTCGGGTTTCTCTAACTGACTCGCCATCTTCCAAGTTGACTATCTCTGTCTCATCCAGATTAGACTTTTTATCATCTTCAAGGTTTCTTAAGTCCTCGGTAAGGTGTTCAGGCATCATAGTTTCCTCATCATATTCTTCCCATTCATCTTCATTGACCTTACTTGGTTCACCGTGTTCGTGACATGTCATGACATTGGCACGTTTAGATTCATTTTTACTGAAAAGAAAAATAAATCAACCATGTTAGATAGAAAGAGTTTGAATTTATATATCAGAGAATAATTTGCAAAGGCAAGATAATCAATTTAAAATAAACGAGGCTTTCATTGGAAAAAAAGCGTACAAACTTTGGTCATGACTCATGTCAACGTGAGCCATTTCCTTTTTTAAAATATTACGATGAAAATAAAGTGACATAAAGGGTTGTTTCGGGCCTCGTCCGAACTACACCGATTTTCAAAAGTAAAACTTCAAATCTTGTCTTTGTCTACCAAGCAATTCGATGAATCATAAGTGGAGTGGCCACCCAATTCTGTAGCGTCTCTTTAGGTTTTGGCATCTCGGATGGTGGGTGTCGCGGTGCATTCTTCCAAGATCACAGCACAATCTTCTTCATCAAACAATCTTCCCATCCCTTCCACCAGACCATCAATCTCAGGCTCTAAAGCTTTAGCAGTAAATGACTGGTACAATTCTGGAATAGGCTTTGATAGATCAGGTTCATGCTTCTTCCTTGCTTCTGCTTCAAATAATTCCTCCTTTGTTGGGGTATAACCAACGCCAAAGCAGAAATTTTGAAGTGGGATAGGAAGAGGTTCGGATATGCCATCCAAATTCTTGCCCAACCCACGTCCAGGATCAAAACCGCTTCTTAGCATGGTTGTGGCAAGCATTTTATACACCGGCGGCATTGGTATTTGCGGTGTTATATCTTCAAAAGCAGCATTCATTATCTCCACCATGTGAAAGTCAGTACCTTGAGATGAATCGTCAATAACTGGAACAGAGAAGCCAGGGTAACTACGATTACTCCCTTCACCATGAATGACAATTTCATGGTCCTCCCAGGTGAACTTCAAGATTTGATGCAATGTGGATGGAATTACCCCGACCGCATGGATCCATGGTCTTCCTAGCAACATATTGTAGCTTGTGGATATACCCATCACTTGGAATTCAGTGAAAAATTCTGCAGGCCCCATTTGGATACACAAGTCTATCTCCCCCATGGTCTCTCTTTGCGAGCCATCAAACGCCCTTACATTTATGCGACTTTGACGAATTTTCCCAACATCATAATTTAGTTGAGTAAGGGTTGATAACGGGCAAATATTGAGTCCTGAACCATTATCAATCAATACTCGAGCTACAAATTTATCCCTGCATTTGACAGTGATATACAAGGCACGGTTGTGCATCACTCCCTCGATTGGTAACTCCTCTTCTCGAAAAGAGATTTGGTGACTCCCAATGACATGACTAACCATAGTTGCCAGATTCTCACCACTTGTTCCCGTCGGTACATACGGTTCATCGAGTACCTTCAACAATGCTCTTCGATGGTACTCGAAACTCATCAATAGAGCCTAAACAGAAATTTGAGCGGGAGTTTTCTCCAAATGCTTGACAATGGAATACTTCTTAGGCTGCATTCTTCGCCAAAACTCTTCAGCCTCACCCTCTATGATCGGCCTTTTTTGGTTCTCCTTCCTTCGTGTTTCTTGAGCTAACTCTTCTGGAACATAACATCTTCCAGAACGTGTCATCCCTTGAGCCGTAGCCGCCTGGACAACAAACTTTTCTTTGGGCTGCTCGTTGTTTCTTTCCTTTGCCAAAGCGAATGCCTGATGAGGCGCAGTTATTACAACAAACTCTGGACGGGCCTTTATGGTCAAAGAGGCCACTGTTGGTATGAGTGAGTTGACATTTGCTTCACCGAATGTCTCGTTAGCGAGCCAATCTTCATCACTTTCAATCATATTGATGGTCTCTCCCCCATGATTCGGTAATGGGTTAAGATTTACATTGGGGGCAGGGGCCTGAAGAGTGATGACTCTATTATCGATCAAATCTTGAATCTTATGTTTAAATTGATACACCCTTCTGTATCATGTCCTGCTCCTCCAGAATGGTAGGCGCATCGTTGATCTGCTCGAAAGAACTTTGTTGTGGAATTAATTGTCTTTGCAACTACTGGTTGGATCAATCCTGCTGCTCTCAAACGCTCAAAGAGTTGGGTACGTGTTTCTGCCAAAGGAGTGAAAATTCTTGGAGGCTTTCTTTCGAGGTTAGGGCGGGGTAAATTATTGGTATTTGGGTTGTTTTGTCCAGGACTTTGGTAGGCTGGTACATTGGTTTGGTGATTTGGTGGTGTATTTTGGTAGGTTGGCGGTTGATTTTGATAGATAGGTGGTGATGGTTGGTAGTTCTGTTGTGCATAGTAGATTGGAAGTGGATCTTGTGGAGGTGGTTGGTAATTATTTGCGGTGGAGAACCGGTTGGAGTTTCCAATGGCAGAACCATACCCAAAATACCTTTGTGGCCTTGGCCTTGGGCTAAAAGATACAACAGAGACATCCTCTTTCTTTTTCCTAGAAAATCCTGTGGCCATGGATGTGGAGGATTTGTTGGCGGCCTACAAAGCAGTGAGACTTGTAACCTTTCCAGATTTGAGACCATCCTCTATGGCTTCTCCCATTCTGATCAGCTCTGAAAATTTCTATCCCATCATGGGCAACATCCTTTTATAATACTCGAGCTCTTGAGCTCGAATAAAAGCAGAGGTTATTTCGCTTTCAGTCATCATAGGTTGTACCTTTGCAGCTTCTTTCCTCCAGCGACATGCATATTCACGATAGTCCTCCGTGGTCTTTTGCTTGATTTTTTCCAAATAGTATCTATCGGGGACAGCTTCAACATTAAACTGGACTCTTTCCAAAAAATCATTGGCCAAAGCCCCCCATGTAGACCACTGACGGAGCTCTTAAGATTGTGAACCATTCTAACGCCTCCCCACTCAGACTTCGACTAAACAACCTCATAATTAATGCATCATTTTTCCCAATACCCACGAGTTTGTCGCAATAAGCTCGCAGGTGAGCCATGGGATTGCCAATACCATTGAAGGTTTCAAATTTTGAAATTTTGTAACCTTCGGGTATTTCCAAGTTAGGGTGCATGCATAGGTCTTCATACTCAAGTCCTATGATTTTCCTTGAAGTTTGAACACTTTTAACTGCTTCAGAGATGGCCTCCTTCATGACATTCATTTCTTGCTCGCATTTTTCTTCTTTCAGCCTCCACTCCTTCTCCATCTCTTCATAGTGATCCAATTCTGGTTGAACGGGAAAGCTAGAACATGGTTCAGGGATTGCGTTAGCTGGTGGAGTTTGGAATGTTACACATGGATTATTGGAGATTGGGGGTGGGATTTGATAGGTTGGCGTGAAGTTTTGGGAGTGATTAGTGTTAGGTGCTTGATTCTGATTTGGTATTGGTGGTGGTGTTTGGTAGAAAGTGCTGGCATAAGGAGCGTTGGATACAGTTAAATCGATGGTATGAGGATTATGAGTGGAAGCGATGGGTCCTGTGGTATGGGTTGGGAAATAGTTGGGTAACGGAGAACTTAATGATGGAAAATAAGGAGGAGGTCATCTAGTTTCAAGGGGTGGTTTATTCGATGCAATGGCCAGTTTGGCCAAATCTTTGGTTTGTTGAAGCTCTTCCTGCATATCTGCAATCCGTTGCATTAACTGAGAGATCAACTCACTCTGATCAGTGAGTTCAGCATTTCTGATGGTCACATCGACTATTCCCGTTTCTTCAGAAGTACCAGTCATTTTACTTTTGCCTTTATCCAAAGAGTGATCAGGGAAGGATGGTATGATTGCTTTAGATCTTGTAAAGTAGGGATGGTTTGCCAGTTTAATTTCAACACAGATCAGTTTTTACCTGTAGAGAAAAATCACTCAAAAGACACATATGTTAGTCTTTGTTTTTAACGAGATATGCAAATAAAATGACATAAAAATAAACACATAAGTGTCATTTTGCTTCAAGCAGATTAATCCACGGAAATATTTTTGGTGAACGGGAGGACTCGAATGGAAATAAATCTTTCTGTGATAGAACTAAGAAGGTCGACTTGCATAAAACGCTGTTAAATTCTTTCACTCTTTAGTTTCTCTTTCATTAACCGAAGCACTAGATGAGATTGGTGTGTTGACGTCTTTTCCAGACATTCTAGCAAATCGACCTTCCTGTGGCGGATGATTTTTTTTTTTTTTGAGAGAGAGATATTTGGAGTAAATGATTAATATAATTTTGAGAAACTTGAACGACACTTCAAGAATAATTTGGACGGACTTTGTTGTTGTGAATGTTAATATATGCTTAGAGTGCTCTAAAAAAAATAGTGGATTAATTCTGCTTTAGACAAAATAACACATCACAACACACAACAATTATATCAAGCAGCACACAAATAATTTATATCGCGTCCTAGACTTGTGACATTTTATGCCAAAGGTAGGCCTAAACGTCAAACATAATGTGATTATGATAGATTGATCCAAGCCATTAATTTTGACAACTCGAGTTTGGGACGCAAAGACAAAATATCCATTAAATACCAACCACAAAGAGAGAATACATAAAAATGACACAAAATAAGGACAATTCTAAAATTCAGACTGAATGTTGTTATCAATCATGCCGGCGGAGGAAGTGATGATGACGCTTCCACGTTGTTAGGCCCTGCTCCAGCATTATCCAAATATTGCATTATACTTTCGATTTGAGCCGACATTTCAGGGGTGACTTCTTTGGTTCCGAGATGAGAATGCCTTATCCATATCGTCGTCCCAATATCCTCAAAACCTTGTTCGCCTTCTGGACTCATGTTGTTGCGATCTTCTCGAAGCCACACCTGATATTCTGGAATTTCTCTTTCCGGGCCCTTTCCTATATCCATCGTGAGAATATTGTTCCATTCATGAAGTATCTCTCTGGCTCTAAGAACTTCGAAGTTTGGGCCGAAGGAAACTTCAGAAACCCTCATGTTGGCTCGAAGAGGGATTACTTGTACCCGACCAAATTGCAGAAGTACGCGCACCGGAGCATATGGTTGGAGACCTTTCAACCCAATAAGCTCGATATAGTAGGACCTTTTGCATCTGATATACGCCGGAGAATGCGAGAGTAATGGATATTGCCACTGAATTTGGTCACTGGTGCGGGAGGCAAGATATTCATACCAATCATCAGTACCAACCGGAGATACAAATATTTTTGTCCTGTCGAAGAAACTGTCAATATGATTTACGTTACTAAAGCATATGTCATCCATATTTTTACGCTTGTGAAAATGTTCCATTGCCCATACTTGTAAAAGAAGGTTGCAACCTTCAAAGAAGTTTGTTTCCTTTCTCTTACATTTCCCAAGGGCTCAAAATATTTCTGCTAAAATCATGGGAACTAGAGTGAGCTCTTCGCCATTAACACCTTCAAAAAGTACACGAGCCACTGAACATATGCAAGTGCTGATATGACCTGTTGACACCCTATTTTGACCCTCCTCGATAATAATTAACTAGCAAGCTTCTCGAGTTTAAACAATTTAAAATAATTAATTTTATAAATTAGTATATATATATATAAATAAAATAAAATAATAGTGATAAATAAAATTTCATATTACGAGTTATTTTAAATAAGGATTGGCGATTTTTATATTGTTTCAACTAGCGCATTTGTCTTACATACTTATTCGTATAATTATTCAAATTTCATCAATTTTCAAACCGAAAAAATATAATAATGATAGTAATATCTTGTTTAATATGAACACTTGGTTAATTATTCTAGCTTATTTGAATCTTTAGTTTATTTTCGAATTAATTATTTTATTTTTTAATTAAACTTAAGAAGCTTGTTGATTAATTATGTTAATCGAGTTGGCCAATTGCAAATTGATCGATTGATTCGGTATCGTTATTTAGTGACCAAGTTTGGGCCCTCTTATTTTATTTCATTTTTTTTGCAGCAGCCCATCTCGTATTTTATTCAAATAATCCCCCTTTTTTTTCAGATTATAGCCCAGCCCAATTCTTGACCCGGTCCAGCCCATTTTTCTCTCATAATTTCCCCAGTTCAAGTTACTTTCTTCGGCCCAATTAAATTTCCTCTGACCCTACCCAATTTACGCTCACAAAAAGAGACCCAGCGAAGCCTCAACGAGTCGACGAAGCAGCAGCGCGTGGAAAGCACGGCGTAAGCTCCAACGTTCACCATTAAGAAGCGACAAAGTCACATAGCTTTGATACCAAACGGCATCCGGGATTTCTCGCCTCACGCGCGTCACGATTTGATGCTTGATACAACTCCCGTCTCCTTCTTCATATCGTACGATCTGATACAGCCTTAGCCGTGTTTTCAGCTGCCATTTCATCCTCGACAGCCCGGGATTGTTACACGTCGCCTGCCCAGTACAGATGATCGATCTCGTCCCTCCACTTCACTTCGGATCCGTTCAAATTTTTGGAACCGGGGAATATTCAATTTTGGGGATAAAGTTTTGGATTTTGAATTCAGAATGGGCCTGGGAAGTCCGAATGTCATCCATTTTTTTCCCACAAAAATCGGAGCTCTAATCCAGGGGTATATAATATCTCTTCTGTTCTTGGAGAGAGGGGGAGGAAATTTTTTGGAGTTTTTGAAATTTTGGAGCAAGAGTTTTTTTTACTGATACTCAGAATACACAACGATTTTTTTTGTTGTATTCAAGTTTCCTTTAAAGCAGAAGATAGAGAGTAACACTAAGAAGTTTAACTCAAGGATACTTTAAGATTTTTGAAGCGGGATAAGGCCTTTCTTTCACACTGATTCCTTTGAGATCTTAGCTTAAGGGGTTCGATTTTGGAGTCGATTCGAACTCCGTTTCTCTGCTGTCTCTATACTCGAGGGTCTCATAATTCTCTTCTTGGTGTGAAGTCGCTGTTTCATTTCATCTCGTCTTGATTCGCTGCCACAAAGAAGGTAATAACTTCACCCTCATCTTCCTTGGGTTGCTCTGTTGTTGAACAATGGTATTAACTTCTCTAGGCACTAGTTTCCATTTTCTGTCACCAGATTCTGAATTTGTCAAAACTATTATATTCTATGTGAAACATCTTGAATGTTCTTTATCACCGTGTTCTTTTCTATTGTTGACTCATGGCTGCCATCCGTTATTGTCATTTATATATTTTAGATAAGACTAGCTCTCTCTCTAAAATCTTTTGTTGGGGAGCCGGTGTAGCTCTTTCATAGCCTTGTTTTACCTCTTGAAATGGTCACTTTACTGATGGTTCGACTTAAGCATTTGTTGATTAAAAACAACTAGTTTAAGAGTTATAGGTGATAGCCAATTTAATCTTAATTCCAGCAGGTCCCTGTTAGTCATTTAAGCATTCATCTTTGTGTTTTGTTCACTGCGAGTTCCCTTAGAATGTTTAGTCTTTTCTTGTGCATTTGTAAATTTTGGTCCCCTCGGTTGGTTGATGCTACTCTTGTTTTCTTTATAGTGCACATGGTGGTTTTATTTAGGCTTATTTGGCCATGTTACTCTCTTAACTCGTTAATATCTTGGGTTCGATTTGTTCTTGTCCAAGATTTGGTAGCTTTTCTATAGTATGGGACATTTTTTTTATGTATATATGGTTGAATATGAAAGTATGTTGTGTGTTTCTTCCATTTCGTTTTAAAATCTCTACTTGATTAAAAGAAAGATGTTTGTTTGTTAATATATTCTTTTGTCGTAAGAAGTTCGTTTTCTTTACGGTTTATTTTCTTCAAGGGGCTTTTCAGTTTTGTTTAATCCATATGACCTTCTGTTCTAATTTATTTTGGGGTTATTTTCCTTTCTTGTTGATTTCTTGAAGTATGAAGATTTTGTTTGCATTGTTTTAAGTGTATGAATATAATAGTGGTCCTTTTCAAAATAGTCTAGTTTACTACTGGCAGTAGCATTCTGTCCTAGAGGTGATAAACTAGCATTTTGGTCCTAATTTATAGATTTAAATTTCATATAACATGAATGATGGGTTTGATCGTATATGGGTTTCTCTTAATCTTTATTTTACTTATTTGTTATTTTCCTGTTGGTTCTATAGCATTGCTTGGTCGGTTCTTATCTATAAAAAAGAAACTTTCAGTCTTGCCCTCTCCACTCGTGGTTACTTCTATTTTGTCAAAATAATGACCTAATGTGTACCCCAATATATGCATGCATTTTATCTAGAGTAATGTTTAGACAATCCATTCCCTTTTTCCATATTGGTATAATAGAAATATTTTTATGTCATTAGTTTTCCGTATTAAGTTAATGATTTCTTTACTCATGTATATCTCCTGTTCATTTGTGTTGCATGTGGAACTTTCCATCGAGTTCTCGTGAACTCAGCCTTCGGTATGCATTTTCAGACGGGGGGCTCAAAGGCCCCCAAAGAAAATTCTTAGAGTTAACCCATAAAAGCCGATGAGCAGATCTTGGAATCAAAATTTGAAGCCAATGGAAGAGTTGAAGAGATTGGGGCAAATAGCCCAAAATTTACTTTAATTGTCGTTTGTATTTATTTTGGGCCTAAGCCCTTGTCGTCTTTTACTTTTCTGTACTTACTTTTGTATTATTATTTGCTTAGTTTAAGACAGGTACAAAATGGGTCGAAACCCAAAAGAAAATGGGTCAAAAACCAAAACAGGTGGGTCCAAAAACCGGTCAAGGCGAACAGAACCCGGAGTTGGACCCAATATCTCTCTCCCTATCTCTCTTTACATGCTTTGAATTATTTGTCTTGTTTATTTGCCGTTAATTTTAAAGTTAGAAAATCTGAATCCCCGCAAATGCCATAAATGTTTTTATCGACTTAAAATTAAAATAATTTTGCAAAAGAAATGACCTAAAAAATAAGTTAGTATTTTAACTCTCTACTTCTAAATATTTTTCAAGTTAAGTTAAAAACAAATTTTTAGCCAAACTATGTTAGTTGCTGGAAAACCGTTATAGACGGATGTTTAGGTGCCTAACACCTTCCTAAAACATTAATTTGAATCCCCGAACCCTTTAATCGTTTTCAAGTAATTTTCTCTATTAAGTTATTTGAAAACGTTAGTTTTCTTGATTTTTCTTTAAAAATTAAGTGGCGACTCTAAAAAAGTTGAAAACCTCAAAAGCTCATAAAAATACCTTTTTCGATAAAACATGACCATGTTCTCGTGGAAACACTAAAGTTCCTAGTAAAGCTACAGCAAATGCAATAGGACGTCTGGCTTGCCAATGAACAAGAGTGCAAGAGAATTCTTTCCTGAACACTTTGTAACTATTCGAGCGTCCATACCTTTCGTATAAGTAATCCAGAGAAACCCAATTATGTTCGAAGCATCGAAGTTTCTTTTCATTTTTCAGTCCTAAGTAGCGAAGAAATTTCTTCCCTGATTGACTGTGAGGAATAATTTGACCTTTTCCCCGATACTTCAAATTGGTAAAATAATAAATTTCCTCCAATGTAGGTGTTAGTTCAAAGTCTTTGAACATGAACACAACACGGTCTGGATCCCAAAACTGAATCAGCGCTCTAATCACATGTTTGTCTGGGTTAACTTGGATAGCATAGGGAGGCACCCCAACCTTTTTGCAATTGCCAGCTTTTCACTTGGAGTAAACTTTTCCCACCAGGTCTTCAATTTGTACGGAAAACCCTCGACCATCCTAATTATGGGCACTTGAGGGACTGAATGCATCTACAAATTTTTAAAAAATAAAATAAAATAAAATAAACATATAACATCCAAACTCACTATGTCAAATTTAGGCTTGGATCCGTCTATCATTATCACGTTGCACAAAATATGCTTTTTGGTCATTGGATCGTGAAACCCATCGACGTAAGGGTGGACTTCTTAAATGTTGAATCGATACCCTTGATCGATCCATCTAAGGCATATGTATGCATGATTTAAATTGAGGGGTGGTTTAGAGATCTTATGTTTTCTAAGATTTGGCTTTCTAGACACAAGGTTCCCGAGTGGACAACTCGAGTGAGAAGGCTACGCGGTTACGCGGAAAAAGATCCGGACACCCCGCGCATATGCCAACTCTCCTAACTTTAGGAACTTTGAAAGAAGTTTGCGGGTGCACAAAGCACACCTCGCGTGTACGTGTGATAGTGTGAATTTCCAATAAGTGGAGAAATATGAACGGAATGATAGTTTATAAAGTAGTAACAAATATACAATTTATGAAAACAATAACAAATAAACAGTTTATATCACATAAGTATAAAAGTTAAGGCATTAGGCATGCAATATAAGCAAACAAGCATATGCTAAAAACATTAATAATTAACCTAAGTCTATTATGGTTAGAACCTATTAAATCCCCAGCATAGTCGCCATTTCTGTTATGCCGTAATTTTACTATCTTTAGAAAAATCACTTTTTGAAATGTTTCTAAGTATAAAATAATTTAGAAAAATACTTAGAAAGAGTCGCCACTTAATTTTTTAAAGAAATTAAGAAAACTTAATTTAAAAAGATTTTAACAGATTAAATCTTAATAAATTTAGAGAAAATGGGTAAGAGGTTCTTATTTACGCTTCAAGAAGGTTTTTAAGGCATTTGAAGCGCCCGCTAACATGCGGTTATCGTATGACTTAGGTTAATTATTATTTTATTTTATTTTTACTATTCTTAGGAATATGATTTAATATAATATAACAATATTTGATGAACTTTAAGAAAATATTTAAACAAAGAATAATTTTTATTGTTTATTATTTATTTGTTTTGAGAAAATGCCCTAATTAGATAGACTATAAGTGAATAGAATTTAACCAAATTAGATTTATTTTTAATCATTTTAAAAGATAATAATTCAAACCAAAATTCATTAATTTAAGCATGAAAAAACATTTTAAATTAATTTAAGAACAAAATTTTTGACTAAATGTATTTCATGAAAAGCATGAGTGATAAAAAAAATATATTGAAATAAACTAACATAAAGAAAATAGTTCATCTTTTGGGGATTTTAATTAGGCTAGTCAAAGTTAAGGTTAAATAAATTAAAAAATAAAAAATAAAAAATATCACAATTAAATAATTTATGAGTAAGAGTAAAAGAAGAGTTGGGCCTGCTGCAACCAATTTGGGCTTATTACTGCCCAGAAACATTGGGCCAAAGCTGTTGATTTTTTATTTTTAAATCAATTCTCGTTTTTGTATACACAAGCTGTATATCTATGTATACAACGCGTATATCTGCCTCATTTCCTGTATCTTGGTCTGTATACCGAATGCATGCAGGTCACTTCAACCTCTAGCACCTGTATTTTGATTTTTTGGACATGTACATCAATATTTACCATGTATACCAGTGTATACTGCTGTATACAACATGTATGTTTTCGAACTTTCCGAGGCCTGTTTCAGCTTTCGGCATCGTCGGATATTGACGGAGATAACTCAAATATAGATGTTGTTGAATTTGATTCAACGAAATAATGCAAGGAAAACAGAGCCTTAGCAGACTCATCTCGAAATAGAGTTCATGCAAAGGGAAAAGACAACAAGGATTAGGAAAAGAGCTTATTCGTTAAATAAACAATTAAACAATAGGCATGACTAACTACACAATCAGTTTGACTAAAGAAACACATAAGATAGTTAAGGGAAATACGAATCATGGCCAACCAAACTTATCATAACTAATGAATTATAAAGCAACTGGCACTTAACAAATTAAAGATGACTAACAAATTGATGGATTACATGACAAAGAGCTACATTTAAGTCAATGGTAGGAGATCAATCTCTTAGGATGGCAACACTAGTTTACAACAAATCAAAACAAGCTAGGCACCCAAATAATCATGGTAAACAAAACACTTGTAAAACTCAAAAATTTAGGTAAAAAATAAATATATATATATATATATATATATATATATATATATATATATATATATATATATATATATATATATAACATCATCAAACCAAGGAACTTGATTATCACAATAACAATATCATAATTTTTTAACCATTTATGAAAAAACAAGAAAAGTAGGTAAGGATCTGGAAAAAAAAATCAAACAATTAGAATTTTTTTTTTTAATTCATGCTAGAGATTGAAACATATAGAATACAAAATGGAATGAATATTACAGTTATCGGGGCAGCGTTCCGGGATGAACGAGCTTGGAGGAGCACCCACCACCACACAAGAAATTTTAATGAAAATTCAAGTTCCAAAACAACAAACCCAAAATTCTAGAATACTATTATTCTATAAAATCCAATCTAGACTATTTTTTCGTATATGACCTCAAAATTCAATTTTTTTATTTTTTTATTTTCAAAAAAAAAATATCCGATCTCCTCTAACTTTATTTTCTTCACCACAATTTTCTCTGCCTAACACTAAAGAAGATGGAGGTTTATATAGAGGGATTCGGGGTTGATTTGGGAGTGATTTTCAAAAAAAAAATTTCAAATTCGTGTGCCTTTTTTTTCAAGGCAATGATGAAGAGGATGGAAAAAAAAATTGAATTTCACGAAAAGGGGGAAAAGGGAATAGGACGCGGCTGTTGCAGATCCGATTTTATCGGGATTTTTGCTGGATCTGCGCAGTGATTTTTCTTGTTGTTAGGTGAAGAAGATGAAGTAATGGGTCGGGTCGGTTTTGTTGTGTATGTATGTTGTTTTTGGGTTGGTCATTGAAAAGAGTGGGCTGGAAATATTGTTAAGAATAGGGGCTGTAAAAACGTGAATTGGGCTAAAAAATGGCCCAAATTGGGTCTGATTTGTTGGGATTAAAGAGAATGGAATTGGGCTGGGCAAAACTATAAAGTTGGGCTGCTGGGAATCGGGAAAAAGGGGCCCAAGATTTGATTTTCAAATGAGTTTAAGGGAAATGGGTTATGTCTTGGAATTTCAAGAAATAGTCAAATTAAATTTAATTTAGGGAATTTGACTAAAATTTAAGAAAGATGAATTAACATCAATTAATTAACGATCTTCTTAATTTGAACAATAATAAAATAATTAATTTAATCGTAAGCTATTAATTCAAAAAATATAAACTATAAATTAGCTAAACTAATTAATAAAATATTTAAGTAAAACTAAAATATTTTTGAGATGATTTTCAAACATTAATATAATAAATATATGCAAAATCATATAGAATATGTAAATTATTTTTTAACATTTTAAAATTTATAATAATGACGAAATTACTTAAAATAACTCAAAAAATATTTAAAATTTTATAAAGTTAATTATTTCAAATCGTTTGAAATTTAAGAGACTCGATGACTAATTTATATTGTGGAAGGCCAAAATTGGGTGTCAACAAACACAAACACTATTGTGGCCAATTCCAAGTCATGAGTTGGATAATTCTTCTAATGAACTTTTAATGAACTTTCAACTGCCTGGAAGCATAAGATATAACCTTTCCATTTTGCATTAATACACAACCCAAGCCAACTCTTGATGCATCACAATAAACCACAAAGCCTTAAGTACCCTCTGGTAATGTCAAAACTGGAGCGGTAGTCAGTCTTCTTTTCAACTCCTGAAAGCTTTTCTCACAAGCTTCAGATCACTGAAACTTGACTGTCTTCTGAGTTAACTTGGTCAAAGAAGAATAGATGGATGAGAATCCTTCAACAAATCCCCTGTAATACCCAGCTAAACCCAAGAAACTCCTTATATCTGTCGGAGATGTAACGAACAAGACCAGAGCGCCCCAAGGTGAGACACTCGGTCGAATAAAGCCTTTATCTAACAGATCTTTCAACTGCTCATTTATATCTTGTAACTCTGTTGGTGCCATTCTGTATGGAGGGATAGAGATAAGATGAGTATCCGGGATGACATCTATGCCGAAATCTATCTCTCTTTCGGGAGGGACTCTGGGTAGATCATCTGGAAAAACTTCTAGAAACTCACTGACTATAGGAACTGACTGGAGGGAAGGTACCTCAACACTTGAGTCATTAACTCGGATTAAGTGATAGATACATCCCTTAGAAACTAACTTCCTCACCTTAAGGTACGAAATGAAGCGACCCTTAGGCACTGCTAAACTACTAGCCCATTCTATGACTGGCTCATTTGGACTCTGGAATTTGACAACTCGAGTTCTGCAATCTATTGATGCGTAACAGGCATGGAGCCAGTCCATACCTAGAATGACATCAAAATCTACCATGTCTAACTCTATTAAATCATCCATGGTACTCTTGTGATTGATGGAAACAAGACAATCACGATAGACTCTTTCCTCTAGAATAGACTCCCCAATAGGTGTAGGAAAAGGTTCACAAAGCTTTTCAGGGAGAATATCAAACTGATTTGCAACATAAGGATCTACAAAGGATAAACTTGCTCCTGGGTCTAACAAAGCATAAACATCAAAAGTAAAGACTTTGATCATACTCGTGACAACATCTGGAGAGTCCTCTTACTCTTGGCGGCTAGTGATTGCATAGAGGCGATTTGCCCCTCCACTGGTACCAGAAGTAGCTCCTCTGGATGCAGCCCTGTTTGGTGGAGCAACTGATTATAATTGAGCTCTATTGCCCGGATTCTCACCACCTTGCTTACTATTAGGGCATTCTCTCATGAAGTAACCCTCTTGGCCACACTTGAAACAACCCGTCTGGCTATCACGACACTTGCCATGGTGGATTCTACCACATCTACCACACACAGAACTAACATTACCTCTTTGTGTCATACTACCTTGATATTGGGCCGGTCTAGCATTGGAGTACTGCGAGTTACGACCACTATACTCACCTCTGTTTCTGGGCACAGGTGCACTAGAAGATGATGGTGCACCCCCCTTGATTTCTGGAAATGTGGTCGGCTCGAATCACCTTTCTGTTGGCCAGACTCATTCCCAGTCTTCGCCTTCTTGTTTCGGTACTCTTCTCTATCCTTCATCTTCTCTTCTTCAACTTGTTGAATGTATACCATCAGTCTAGATATATCCATGTCACCTATCAACATGGCAGCCCTACCTTTCTTGCTTGAAGCACGACCCAACCCTGCAACAAACAGACTTATTCTGCTCCTTATGTCTTTCACCATCTCCGGAGCATAGCGAGACAGCTGGGTGAACTTCAAACCATATTCATGAACACTCATGGAGTCCTGTTTCAGAGTAAGGAACTCCCTCACCTTGGCTTCCTTCAATTCACGAGAAAAGAACCTCCCCAAGAAGGCTTCCTCAAAGCAAGCCCAACTTGGATATGGTGCATCCTCAGCCCTACCATCCTTCCATAGATTGAACCATGTTCTGGCCACACCTTTCAAGTGGTATGTAGCAAATTCAACCCTCTCAGCATCAACCACAAGCATTACCTCAAACACCTTGTTCAACTCCTCTATGAAGTTCTCCGGATCTTTAGTAGTGTTTGATCCGGTGAAACTATAGAATTCATCCTAAGGAACTCATGAATTCTCAAAGTATCTGCCCCTTCCTGTCGAGCTCCTCTCTGTTGCCCGACTTGGTTGGTAACAACCTGACTCAACATCCGGTTAGCTTCCCGGAATTCAGCATTGGTAATCTTTCTTTGAGGTTGTGCCTCTGATGCATTTGGAACCTCTTGTTCCTCAACATTCCTTCGTGGACAACCTCTGACTGCTCTTCTTGGAGGCATGATGATCTGAAAATACGTGTAAGCACGAATTAGAGAGAGACTTTTAGAGATAAACTTTTCGCAGGAAATAAGATAACAAAAGTAAAACATTCCTAAATTTTGCAGCCTCCTATTCATAGATGCGGCGTGCTTTACACCAATGACTAAGACTCTACCGACACGACTTCATAGACTCCGTAAGACTCTTGAACTATGTGCTCTGATATCAAATTGTCACGCCCTGAGCCTACACCCTGGGCGGGACCGGCACTCAAAGACCATTGTTGGCCGTCTAGCGAACCCTTGGCCTGAATACTTAAATCAGCAGAAGAAAAAACTTAACCTAAACACGAATAAAACATATTTAAAGGAAAATATTTCATATCATAACTTTAGCCAAAGTGGCACTTGAGTCTTAATAACTAAAAACAACTCCAAACTGAAATACTATAGTCTACGAAGCCTCTAACTGTCTAGAGAGGGATGTTGGAACAGACCCCACAACATCCTAAAAGCTAAGCTAATATAGAAATGAAAAGGATGTCCTCCAGAATGCAAGGAGGCTCACCACAACTATAAGCTCAATCTAGATCAACGAAGCGTTGCGTACTGATCCTGGGTACCTGCGTCTGCATCATGAAACGATGCAGGACATCTGGCATCAGTACATTGAATATACGAGTATGCGAGTTGGAGAGATAAACAACGACTTAAGATTGAGAAGATTAGATGAACTTACCTTGGCTCTACTCAACTCAAGAGTATACTTAACTCAAATGATATAGATATAAAACAGTTTAAAGCACATGCAAGATTTATATATATATAAAACTCATAAAACAGTAAAAACAACTTAGTTCGTTAAAGAAAATGCAATAACAAACTCAACTTTACTTATATAAGAAAGTAATATCGCCTCTGTGAGAGTTTCTCTAACCGACAACCATCGCTATGAGCTTAAGTGATGGTACAACGTCTTACCTCACGTTGCAAGAGGGTCATCCTACACATTACCATCGGTATAGGACCTTACTCAACTTAGTGGATCCACTAGCTCTCCTTACGTGATCATCGGAAAAGTGTGACACGTCAATTCCCATGTTGGTTACATGGTTTACATGGATACTTGAGTTAATATGAACTCTTATCTCCACATCGGTGCTAAATACTACTCCCAAAAATGTACTTTAGCTCATACTTTTAATAAAACTTCCTTCCTTTGGGTTGAGATAATTTACTGAACTCATTAGCTTTAAAAAGCTTTTTTTTGGAAATCAATGTTCCCCTTTTAGCTCAAAACTCTTTTGGAACTTCTAGTTCCCCTCTTTACTCAAATCTGAAACATTTTTAATACTCTAGGGAATACTTAGTTCCCTTATATCTTTTTGAGAATTGAACTCAACTCTTGCTCTTTACTTAACTTGAAACTTTAACTCTTAGGGAATACTTAGTTCCCTTATAGCTTTTGTGATATGAACTCAACTCTTTACTTGACTTGAACTTTAAGTCTTTAAAACAAAGTGAAAACATTTGTGAAAGACTTTAGGAAAATTTACCTTGCCTTGCTTCTTAACTTTTAGACTTGGCTCTTAACCTCTTTGACTTTGACCTTACTTTCCTTGAATTGAATTATGGATTCAAGGATCATGATATCATGTTTATGGATGATTTCATGATGTTTATATGTACCTTAGAGTGTTGGAAACAACTAGTAATGAGGGGTACATCACTTAGGAACTAGTACAAAAAGATAGGGAAAGAACGGGGTCCCTAGGGGGTCCTGGCGCTCTGAGAGGCGCGGAGCGCCATAGCCTGATGGACAGAGGCTATCCTCAGGCGATCTAAGAGGTGCGGCGCACCAGATCCTGACGGACAGACTCTGTCCTGAGGGTTTGGAGGCGCGGCGCCCCAGCATCCCCCCAACAGGTTTTCTCACTTTTTTCTTCGTTTTTCATCTCTAATCCTTCCCAAACACCCATGGATCCCACCCTAAACACTTAGGATACCTAATTAACTTATAACCCAATGATTTAGACCCAAAAACAGTCCTAAACATGAATTACAACTAACAGCGATCAACAATAATTCAATCAACAAGAACGTCAAACTTTCTTTCAAGATTCCAACCTCTAACATGAGATAATTCATGAACTTGACTGATTCGAATGAAATTGGTGTGTGAGTGAAGTAACCCAACACAAAAGAGCCCACATACCTTGTTAGGGATCACCCCCGATGAAAATCCTCAAAGTTAAACTTGGTGTTCTTGCGTCTTCTTTTCCTTCTCCTCTTTTTTTCTTGCTTTCCGAACCCTAGTCTATTTTCTAAATGCGTAAACTGAATGGGATCAGTTTAGACCCCAACATATTACTCTAGAACGAAATAATTAATTGACTTAAGGAAAAGATCAAAACACCCTTACAAAATCCTGTTTTAGAACTTTCCCTGCTTAACAGCCCATCTTCCGAAGGTCATATATCACTCATACGACCTCGGAAGTTTGAAAATGTGGCGTCGTTGGAAAGATCTTCCAACAATATTTCCATCCATATAAAGAACTCACCCAAAATTCTCCTGAGATGGAAGTTATGGCCGTTGGAAAATGGTCAAAACTCACTTTTGAAATCTGGAAATTTTTCAGATTTTCCCATTTGTTTTCAAATTTGTTTCTCCTTGTCTTTCTTAGCTAGATTTACTCTGTCTAGAATACGAGATGTTACAGGTTATAAATTAGAGAAAATCCCACAAAAGTTAAATGTCATCAGTTTATTTGTATTTTTCCATACATGTCAGAGTTAATTGTATCCTTGTATACGTTCAGAATTTACAGCATGTTTTCAATAGCTTTTCTTTATGTTGAACTTGCTTTTAAACTACTTTATGTTGAATTGAGTCAGTTATAATTGAGTTATGTTAATCATGAGTCGAACCGAGCCAAGTTAAGTGTTTCTCCAGACTCTTTTCTAGCCTATGTTGTTTAGCATTCCAACTCGCATACTCGTACATTCAATGTACTGATGCCAGTTGGCCTGCGTCGTATCATGGTGCAGACACGGGTAACCTTGATCAACAATATCCAACGCCTTGTTGATCCAGCTGAGCACTCGAAGTCAGTGGTGAGCCTCCTTGCATTCTGGGGGACACATTTATTGCATTTCAATACGTTCTTTATTAAGATGTTTTGGGGTCTGACCCAACATCCATCTCAGTTTTAGAGGCTTCATAGATAGACAGTCTAAAGTTAGTCCTTTAAGTCTTTTCAGTATTATTAAGACTTGGGTTGCCAGCTTTTGGCTAAGTTTGAATGTTTCAATTTTAATAACCTTCTCAGTTATGATATTCTTTTCAGTTAAGTTATGATTATTCTCTTCCGCTGAGTTAAGTAAGTCAGACCAATGGTTTGCTCGAGGCAGCAATGGTCATCGAGTGCCGACCACGTTTAGGGTGTAGGCTCGGGGCGTGACATGTTGGTCTTTTAATCTTGAGCAAATGTTAGGACTGGGTATGGGTTCTTTTGTTCGGTTTTATTAAATTTTGATTCGATTCTTTAATTTTAGGCATTAAAAAATTGTGCATCAAATATTGAATTGAACTAATTTTGATTTTTTTTAACTTCGATTTCATTCAGTTTAGTTTACATTTTTTAAAATGATTTGTTTGATGCAATTGAAAAATAAAATGAAACATTTATTGTGCTTAAACGACTATATTTGTCGTTGTAAGGAATAGTGTGCCTCCAATTACTGCTCGATGATAATAAGGACGAATACGAGTTCATTACATGGCATACATCGGCAAAAATACTTTAAGGTTCCTCTTGGAAATTTAATATTCAAAGTTAAATATTTGAATTGTAAATATGTTGCTACTTTGATATGTTCAAAAAATAATTTAATTGCTAGTTGACTTTTATTTTTTGGTTAAGGAAATATATCATTTTTACTTTTTAAAAAATAGTAAAAGCTTAGTTCTTCGGTGTACCAAAGTTTCGACATCCTTACATTGAATAACCAAAATTTGGAAAGAAAAAAAACATCGATACTGAATCGTGAAACTAAAAAATCAAAATCGAAAAATCAAATTAGTTCGGTGTGTGATTGTCTAATTATTCAATATTTACGACCACCTTTAATCACTAGGCTCCCAAACTACTCTTTATACAAAGTATACATCTTTATTTTATTTTGATTAATAATTAACACTCTAATTTCGAAAATGCATATTCAGACATTTAAATTTGTTTTTACTTTATTTTTTATCATCTAATATTAATGTGATATATAAATTTGTAGGTATCTAGATGACTATCTTATAAGAAAAATGTCCAACTGACTTAATAGAGACAAGTATAGGTATCTAAACATGCATTCTCTAAATTAAAGTGTGTCTAAATCTGCATTACAAAATTGAATCATTCTATTATCAATTAAGGCCTAGTTAAAATTTATCTATGTAATATATAGTTTTTTTTAGTTCTAAGAAAATTATAATATCTTTCTATATTGATAATAATTTAACTTTAAACTTATTACACTCTTAATGAAATAATTTCTAATTGTGATAATGTATAATGGAGATATGTTTGCCCAAAGATATTGCAAGTAGTTTTGTGGAGAAAATTTGGAAAAAAATTGGTCATTTAATTTGTCAAGTATGACAAAAAAAAAGTTCGCAACAAATTAAATCTAGTTTGTGATTTTTTTAAAATTTTACATTTAACTTCTTATATTTCCTTTTGAACAAAATCATCAACTATGACTCTAACTATAATTCTATCAACTCAATTTATCATTAAATAGAGAGATAGATGGTATAATATGGAAAGATTATATTAAATGTTTGCTAATTCCTGACATTGTTATTATTATTTTTTGCATCGATGGATCTTCATAAATAATTGTAATAGCTAGTAATTGTACTATTAATAATTTTATTAATATATCGTGTTATGATTTTTGAATCAAGTTTTATTTAGTTCATTATAAAAATGATAATTTTGTGTCGAACTTATGATAAAGGTCAATATTGTTCCGAACTATATGTAATAGATCAGAGAAAACGACCAAAATGGTTCTCAATATATGAGTGTTGGAGATTTTTGGTCCCTTATATATATCATCTTATTGAATAGTCCTTAATGTATACAAAAAGATGATTATTTTGGTCCTTAACCTAAAACTAATCATACAAATGAAAAACTTCTGTTAAACTTAACCGTGGGTAGCACAATATTATCATTTTCTCCCTCAGTTCACTCTTTCACCACCATTAGAGGGGATGCTCCATTTTCAATTCACCCACTTGTCATATTCTTGTAAATATATATATATATGTATATAGAGAGAGAGATACACTACACTCATTTGTTAGTTCCGCTCTAAAATAATAATCCCTAGTAACTCTCATTTTTAGACACAAAAACAATTCGATCTCTTAAAATAAGGGATAAGGGTCAAAAAAATACCTCAACTTTGGTTGAATTTGCTGTTGCGACACTAAACTTTCATGAGGACTTATTACCTCCCTAAACTATTTAATAGTGTATTTTTATCCCCTGAACTCTTAATAGTGTATTTTAAAGTTATATATGTGTCCACGTGGACACGTTACTATTTATAATTTTACATTATTTTTTATGTCCACATAGGCAAATATATATGTTTAAAATATGGTATTAAATAGTCTAGAGAGGTAATAGATCTTCATGAAAGTTTAGTATCGCAACAGTGAATTCGATCAAAGTTGAGGTATTTTTCACACCTTTTATCCCATAAAATAAATTTGAACTAAGTAAAGTAGATAAAACACTTCATTTCTCTTTTAGGAGATCTCCATAAGTAAACTCTTTTCAGATCTAATAATTTTTTCATGTATTTGTTTTTTATTTCGCTGTTGATATTAAAGGGTGAAAACATAATAGATAACGATGAAAAATAGAATTAAAATATTCTTTGTGATCTGAAGAGAATTTTGTGTGACAATTTTTTTCTGGTAAAATTTGGTTCTAAAAAGAAGGAGGAGGAGGGTAATGAAGAGAAAAATAAACCAATTAAAAGTTGCAGCAGATGAAAGAAGACTGAGGAAGAAGAAACAAGATTGAGGGAGAAAAGGTTTGCCATGTGGCAATTTTGTGGGACTCACAATTAAGTTTAACAAAAAATATCACTTGTATACTTAATTTTTAGGGTTAAAGACCAAAATGGTCATATTTTTATACGCATTACAGATTATTTTAGTAAAGTAACATATATAAAGGACAAAGAATATTCATGCCCCATACATTAAGGACCATTTTGATTATTTTCTCCAATAGAGCACTTATACCCTCTTTTACATTTTCGAATCAAAAATACTCCCGCTGTTATCCCAAGGGATCACAAATACCCCTCAAAAGTTAACATTTCAAAATTTTAATGACCTACCAAGCCACATGTGACTAATTCCTCCATTTAAGATGCGAACTAGGATCTCCACTAATCCATTCATGATAACCAATCAATTCATCACTCTAAATCAAACCTAATTTTGAGAGAAAAAAATAGAATCCTCTTTATCATTGAAGCAATGTCAGATGCTCCATCAATTCAATTGATGAAGTGATTTAATTTTCAAGATCAAGTGAATTGTTTATATCGATAGGAATTTAGATAACTAAACAGACACTGAAATTATTTTTAATATTGTTTTGCTCGACAAATGGTTCTTGATGATGCGGATGAGCGGGTAGATTTCCTACATCAGCTTTGGACAAAACTCCACACTTAGTATCTGGATGTTTATTAAAGCAATAATATGTTCAACTTTTTTGGTGCCACATGGTATTGAAATGTAGAATTAGTAACATAAGACATAACTTTGAGTACGTTGCTTGAGTTATGGAACTTATGGTGATTAATTTTTGGGAAAATGAATTGATGGGTTAGTGGAAATTCTAGTTGGCAGCTTAGATGGAGGAATCAGTCTTATGTGGCTCGTCACATCATTAAAAATTTAGAATGTTAACTTTTGAAGGATATTTCTAGTCTCCTGCGATAACGGCGGGGTATTATTGATCCTAAAATGTAAATAAGGGTATAAATGATATATTTCATATAGTTCAGGGGAAATTTGACCATTTTTTTTATTTTTTTAATAGTTTTTAGAATCGTGAATACAAATCATGTATCATATTTCTTTTTAAAAATAAAATTATATCTCAACAATTAAGGTTAAATACATGTTGAAACTCCACCAGAACTTCATTCAAGATTAATTTTTCAAAAATATTTACGAAGCTATGGTCAAATGTCAGCTTATTCTGGACCACAAACTTCAAAAATATCCATTCATTCTTAAAACTAGTAAATTACATATGCCTCCCGAAAAAATTTAATATCACAGAATTTATAAAATAATATTAGAACATATTAGTCATTAAAACTAAAACAAAATATTATCTTACATACAAGATTATTTAGTAACGAACATTAATAATTTTATAATTTAGCTTTTTGCTTCTATGAAGTTTTACTATTTGATAATTTTGAGGAATCAAATGAACATCAACCTGAGATATTAAATTTTATAATAAATAAATAATCTTTGGTGAAGGGATAAATAAATTTTAAAATGCTGAAAAAGTGAACAAATATTCTAGTTTTAACGTATAGAAAGTTCAGCCCTACCTTTTGCTTTACATATATCATTTAAAAGTTCTCCATTCAAATGTATCATAAGAAATTATTAAAATAGAAAATTAGTGGAAGAATGTATCATATGGGACAACAATTAAACTTATCATATACATTTGAAAGAGAAATATATTACACAAAAGTATTCAGTTTGTATGGGTGCGGCATGACCCGAGTCTACACCCTAGACATGGCAGGCACTCGAGAACCATTGTGGTCCCCAAGCGAACCTTTGGTCTGGCTACATGACTTACATGACACTAAACAATACGCAAAAGCGTAAAATAGGTGAACAATTAGACATTTAAGAAAGTAAAAAAACATATTGTCTCGCAAAAACACTTAACAAGAGTCATAAGTTAAATAACACATCCTGAGAAAATAATAGAAGTATCTAATTCAGTCTATTTATAAAGCCTCTAACAATGTAAGATAAATGCCGGAATAAAACCCACGGCACACCCAATACTACTAAGCTAAATGAAACTAGAGTCTCCCGAAGCAAGCAGGACTCGCCAAATATTGTCTGTGAGTGAATAGTGATCTCAATGGAATACATGTTGATGATCCTGAGCATCTGTATATGCATCCTGAAATGATACAGGTCAAATAACGTCAATTCATTGAATGTACGAGTATGTGATAAGGTTAGACTAAACAACTCACTAATTGAATAAATGAAAGCAACATAACTGGATGAATACATGAATATGAAGTGAACACCATTTAAACTTTACTATATAATACATAATGAAAGCAACAAGAAAATAATATACTTTTCACTGGACGTTGCCAGGTCCATTCTGTACTTTGTCGGGGTATAGGATGACATCGTGACTATAGATCCATCTAATTGTCTTTCTCAAAGTCACTGATGAGGAGTAGCATGAAAAATCAATGTTATCATAGCCTACGTTGGCTACATATTTTTTATGAGACTTCTGAATCATAAAAGACTCTAACCCAACTCGATGCTCGATACCACTCCTAAAATAATTAATATAAATTTGTACTCAATTCACCTATTACAAAGAATGGACTTCTTAAATTACTTAAAATACTTTTCAAAACATGAGACGTGATTACATTATTAAAACATGTCCTACACAACTTCTTATCTAAGGTCATGTCCTCCGTAAACTAAAGTCGCATCAAATCTTGTTTTATTATGTTACAACCCAACCCAACGAGACGTGCGGACACCTACTCTAATGCTTAAGTAGGAGAACCTTTAATCCCCCAAAAAAGTTAAGACATGCGGAAAATTAAGAAAACTGGAGATAAAACAACAGTCATGAGATTAAAAGAACAAAAAAAGGTTTTGTTTTCAACATTTCGAGTTAAGTCTTGTAAAGTAATTAACACCCAAGGATCTAGTCTAAACATGTACAAATACTTCTAAGATTACAAGATATAAACATGATAACTACTGACACAACTCCCACCACATGGAAGAAAAAATAAAAGTTGTAGAAAATTGTCTTCGTCTTCACCTAGGACACATCATTGACCCTGCAACCAGACTATGCCAAAATGGCATAGCTAGAGTAGTATCAGTACGACCACACTTACTGATAGGCATCTTCGGTTAACTTGATACCCAACACATAATATACTAGCAGGACACATGCAATAAGACCGTTCATTCCTCCAACTTTATATCCTTATGCCCTTACCACTTCTAATTAATTTAATATATACTAATACACTTGCCTCTAACCCCTTACTCGCTCCACTCTTGATCATGGCTTAAACATTCTTTCTCTTAGGGAGACTTCAGATGTAACCACTACTAACCCGCCACATTACTCTAAACATACCCTTAGTTCTTCCACATCACTACTCAACCCTTGGGGTTGCAATTTTCTCTTTCTATCAGAAAACAAACTTCGCTTCTGACAAAACATTGTAAGGGAATGCTAGTGACCCCATAGTACATAATATCAAGGCTCTTTGTCCTTTCAAATATGAATCCCCTTCATAGGAATAATCCATCTACCTAACTATTGCAACACAACAAACTCCCCACTTCTCCACTTTTACGGGCACATAAAACCCCTCTAAAGTAATACACAGTAACACCCAAAACCCTCAGTCTACACTTACCATATCTTATTTCGTTCGGAGCCTAACCAATCACAAGTCATTTAATAACGAGATATATACAAATAAACACAATACATTAATACAGTTATACAAAATTACGGTGTAATCATCAAAAGCAATATACAATTCAACATTCTCAATAACAAGTAGATATGACAATTCAATGGTTCTCTTATGTAGTCCATACCAAAACTGTTACTGTGTCGGAACGTGGCACCTAATCCCAATTAATGTGTTGGAATGTGAAAATCGATTCAATATATGTTATGAAACGTGACAATCGATCCCAATTAGTGTGCTGGAATATGACACCCGACCTAATATATGTGCTAGAACATGACACTCGATCCAATTAGTGTGCTAGAATGTGACACCAAATCCAATCAACATAACCTCAATCACAATCACATCCAAAAGAAATAATACTCATTATCATACAATCAAGTAATATGTTCATGGCTTGTAATTTTTTATACTTAGTCTTTTCATTATCATTCGAGTCATGTTCTCTAATTACATTCATGTACACAAACATGGAACCCACAACAACAAGCATACACAACCCAAAAACTAGATTCCAACATCCTTCAAACTTATTCCCAAGACAAGGCTTCCTTTTATAATTTCCATCTTATTCAACAACTGATAGTATATAAACAATCATCCTTTTTTCGGTACACCAAATCGTATGCATGAATTCAACCATCAATTATCAACATACTACGCACTGAATAGAGACGTTAAAATGGGTTTGGCCCGCGAGGCCGGCCCAACCCAACCCAACTCTTGAAATAAGTGGAATTGGGATTAATATTTTTGACCCATATAGGAAAGAGGCTTTTTAGTCCGCCCTATTTGGCCCGTTAGCCTCGTAGGCCCAACCCAAAATCCTCAGAGGCCGGCCCGGGCTATTAATTTTTTAAACTGTTTTTATATATATTTTTAATAGTGTTTAAAGATTTTATCAATAAATATTTTGAAAAATAAAAAATCAAGTCTTTGCAATATCATCTTGTATGGTGAATTGTAGATGAAGATGAACTTCTTAAGGAAACAATATCACATGTTGATTCAAATGTGACGATGGTGGAAGCGGAAGCAGAGTTGTAAAACTTTAATTAATGAGTCATGTAATATTTAGAAATTTAGATTTGTTAAGTATTTAGGCTGTCTTGTGTTGCTGGAAATCTTTTAAACCAGCTAGTTTTTTTGTGGGAGAAATGATGGAATGCTTAACATTTATCCGCTAAATCTTATGTTGGCTATTATGTATTTTTGTTAGTATTCACTAAAGTGTGTGATTCATAGATGTATTTTTGTAAGTATTCACCGAAGTGTGTGATTTATAAATGAATTTTTGTATGAATTGATATCGTGTTCATAGACATCAAGGTTCGATACTCTTTCTATGAGAGTAATATTGTTCATTTTTTGGTTGAAGGGTCAACCCGTGGCCCGCTTAGGGCTGGGTTGGGCTGCTATTTTATTGTCCCTTTAATTAAAAGGGTCAGCCCTCCCCAACCCACCCCCAACCCATTTAACTCTCTAGCTCGTTAGGGTTGGGTTGGGCTGGGTCGGGCCAGCCCATTTTTACACCTCTAGTACTGAACATTAATTCTAGACTACTCTATGAAATAAACCTAGCCTACCTGGGCGCCAAGCAGTTAAACGGGATCATGGCTACAAAATCTGAGTTCCAAACCTCGTGATGGTGGAGTTGACCGGAAATATGCAAGCTATAGACTTCCTTACACTAGAAATCTCTTCCTCCTTCTTTCCCAAGCCTAGAGCATTATCATGAGGATTTATAGTGTGATCCTCCCCTTTTTTTTTATTTTGGGTAAAAGGAAAAAATAAGGTTTCACGTCATTTAAGTTTTGTCTTCAACCTTCTCGCTCTTGCGCTCCCTAGCCCGCTGGAGCACCGCTGCCCTAGCGGCACCTGTCCCGCTATGGCGGGATGATGGGTCCATTCCTCCCGATGTTTTTCATTTTCTAATTAACAACGGTTTGGGTCGTTACATATTACCTCCACCCAATATTTTTTTTTGTCTACCTCTATCTCACTTAATATCTTCTATAAACAACCTCTTGTTCCTTATCACCGGAGCATCCACACATCTCCCAACCATCTTAGTCTCATTTCTCTAATATTGTCCACCACATATGTTACTCACACCTTTCTCTGAATATCCTCATTTTTAATTTTATTGCTCCTAGTATGACCATACATCCACCTCAACATCCTCATCTTGGCAATATGCATCTGCTTTACATGAGAGGTTTTGACTGGCCAGTATTTCATCCATACAATAATGCTAGTCTAACCACCACTCTATAGAACTTACGTTTGAATTTTGATGGTATTTTGTTATCACACAACTCACAAGACTTCAAAGGAAAGCCTCCACTTCATCCACACCTCATTAATACGATGTGTAACTGTTTAACTTCCAATTTTGCTTATTTGGTAGGGGCTAACTAATTTTGAAGTCTTTTTAGATTTACTTTGACTTTACATTGCACAAATCATGAGTTGTTTGTGATTTTTTTCCTAGTTTTTCTTTTATATTAATTTCTTTGTTTAATGTGTATTTTATAATTTGATACATGTCTTAAATGTTGGAATTTTAACTAAATATGAATTAACATTAACTTAATTATTACAATTTATGAAACACGCGAAATAAATATAGTTGGTAGACATAGTTGGGCCGTTTATATATTGAATTCTCTTTTGGACCCAAATCACTTAATATATTGATATGTACTGACGGTAGTGTAGGATTCGTTAACAAAACCTAAGAAGCCTATTATCGGGTGGCCGGCCCATTAGGTTAAGGTTGATGCCTATAAATTCATAGTTAGGTCCCCTCTCATCTCCTTAACCATAGAACAATTGCACATTTGACGGCTAGCTGTAGGAGGAACAATGAGAGGAAGACGGTAGCTCGTTGTTCCATACGTCGGAAACACGCTTCTACATTGATTAACAAATGTCTTAATAGGTATACATCTTAATCTCATTTTCATATAGTTTTCTTAACATATGGAAATTAATAGTGTTGTTATAATTAACTTGCATTAATATGCTAACAACATTGATTTTTTCCACTTTAGACTTAGATGAGTATTCAAAATTTCATGAATTATATTAATACTATTTTTTTAATAATATTTTGTTCATAGGATGAATATCTATCCGATATGCACCTTGAAGCAACAAAACAATATTCGTTTTGAAGCCCAATCATTTATTCGAATTAGCCGTCAGATTTGATTCTATTGCTATATATAAATTACATCTACTACTATTATTACAAACAAAATTTATTTTATGTACATCTGTTCTCATGTAAAAAAGATTAATAATAGCATCATTATTTATAGCTGCAAATATTGTAATTCTATGTATATATCAAAATCAATCAGATGTAGACTAAAATGAATAAATAAGAAAACTTGAAATGATTTAACCACGAAAAAAGATCTGAATCTACTCTTTAATTTAAATTCTTAAAAAAAAATTATAACTCCAACCCAAAAATAGAAAACAAAATAGAAAAGAAAAAAATAATAACAAGAAACAAGGGAATTTAATGGAAAATAAATCCAAAAAGTGATGAAAAAGAAAAGAATAGAAGAGACAGAAAACAAAAACAAAAAATGAGAAAAGAATGTCTATTAAAGATCAAAATTTACATCATAGGAGTTGTGATGGAGTGGTAAATACTACTTCATTCTTTAATAGATGTCTCGTATGAGTCCTCTTGGATTTGAAATTGTCTTTGTTAGGAAGCGTTTTACCTCCAATATCGTTACTATGTATATATACAAACATAAGAAAATATATATACTTGTTGAAGGATTGATGTTTGAATAAGTTGTATTTGATTTTAGCTTCTATATTTGAAACATATAATGTGTTCATTTCATTTTTTATGAGTAATTGAATAATTAGTTTGATAATTAACACCATTCTAGTTTTGCTATGGATTTATTTTTTTTATATTTTCTTATGTTTGTAAAATTTTAAGTGAGTCACAATGAAATTTCTATTCTTCACATTTATTTTTAGAGAAAATATTGTCATTCTGAATGAACCTCAAATAGTGCTTGGTAGCCTACTATTAATTTTTGTTGTCCTAATAAACTATTCTACACCATTTTATTTTAATTCGATTGTTATTATAAATAATTTAATATTAGATTAAATGTATGAATGGTTATTTGGTTTGATTTAGGCAAAACAAATTAAGCTTTAAAAGAATAACTTGAAAACTTTCTTTGTTTTTCATCGTTATTAGAAGGCTTAAATTTCACATTCGAGAATAATTTGACTAATCGCTTATTTCAAGACCTTAATTGGGTAAATATTTCAAGTTAAAATCAAATAGAACAAATTAGTCATTCAAATTATTTCATAAGAAAGATGACTATAAAGTGATTTTATTTTAAAGTTAGCCATAATATATTAATGTACTGATTTTAAATAGGGGTTATCAAAATGACTTTTTTCGAAATAAATAGGTCAAACTATGAATTTTTTTATTATAATATTCGACACGGGCCTTGAAATGGATGAAAGTGTTGAAAATTATATGGTAAAATAGGAAAATATGGGAGCTGCTCTACTTAGATTATCGAAAGACAAAGGAGGAAAACATGTAAACTTGACACCTTTCTTTGGTATGCTTGGTTATTAAGGAACCGTTGCATCTATGTATTTGGAAAGACGAGCCTCCGTTTCTTCAAGGCAAAGGAGGCTTAAAATGGATTTATGTTACTTCTTGAGAGGGAATCTCTACTTCGTTTCTTCAAGAACAATGAAGTAAAGGTTCTCTCTCAAGATGTAATACAAATACTTTCTAAGACTCCTTCGTCTTTGAAGAAACTGAGATTTGTCTTCCCGAATGCATGCAATTGGTCCTCTATAACAAAAAATATCAAAGAAAGGTGTTAAGTATGAGAGACTTCCTCCACTCTCTTGATAATCCATGTACATAAGCTCTCATCTTTCTCCATTTCACTATAGACTTTTAATACTTTCACTCATTCCTGGGACGCTGTCAAATATTATAATAATTTTTTTTTAAAAATGGCTTATTTATTATAAAAATAGAGTCTCTACTTAATTTTAAAATTTAAGAAATCATTTTAAAGGTATTTGGAAATTTGGTATTTAAAATCAAAGTAGTGTAAGTGTTCAAATAAAAAAAATTTAAAAGGTGTTAGGCCCCTTGAACAATTTTTAAATGTGATATCAGTCTATGTAATATTTTAGCTAACTATGAAATAAAATCTATGTATAGTATAAATTATCATTATTTTTGAAGTTCATTAAAATCCATATAGTTCTTTAGTTATAAAAATGTTTAGTTGTGAATGACTATGTTCAAGTAGACTTTAACTTGAATGTTTTGTCCTAAGTTCGGACCTTGAACTAAATAATTAGTTCAATTCTAAATTTTAAATTTTTTATAACTACAGAAGAACATAGAAATTTCTTAAGTTATTATGTCATCTCAATATAGGTAATTTTGGATCGTGATAAAGATGATGCAGTTGACAGTTGCCCCTTCTACCCCTCACTCTTCTTTCTCGAGTTAATTCCCAAAAATGGTTATTCAAGTTTTAGAAATTATTTTCAAATTCTATAATTTTTGTTTCATTTAGAAGAAAATTATTACTCAACTATTACTATTTTCCTCAAATCTTGTGTTGTCGAACGTTTTCATTGAGAAATAATGATTTACTCTTTCTATATCGATGCTTTTGCTTAAACTAGGTGGCTAGTTTAGTAGATCTATACACTGTTTTACAAGAATTTTGAGAGATGTTACCTTAACTTGTTTTATACTATTGAAGCTAATGTTGAACACTGATAATTAGTTGTTGATGGCATGGATTGAAACGATGAAGCATTGTCAAGATGTGTTTCATTTTTTCCACCATGTCAGTTGTATTTAGTATTATCCTTGTAATTATATCTTCAATAATTAGATATTTGAAGTGAAGAAAACTCGATATTGTTGAGTATCTAAATGAATAGGTGTAGGTGTAGCAACATGAATACCATGAATTCATATATAATTGATCCTGACTTATACAATTCATAGCGTTTCCTCTTAATAAACATTATTTGAGGTCAGAATCAACTATGTATATGAATCTACGATATTCACGTTTCTTCATTTACACCTATTTCATTTCTATACGCAATAATATTTGACATTCTTCACAGTTAAATATCTAATTATTCAAGATAACATTATAATTCTAATAATAAGTACTCTCTCCATCTCAAAAAGAACGAGCTCCTTTCCTTTTTAGTCTGTTTCAAAAAGAATGGCCTCTTTCTTTTTTTGATAACAACTTTTCACGTGGCATGTTTAAAGGCCACAAGATTAAAGGACAATTTTGTACATTTGACATAACTTTAATTTAGGACCACATGATCAAAAGTCTTCTTTATTTTTCTTAAACTCTGTGCCAAGTTAAACTAGATCATTCTTTGTGAAACAGAGGGAGTAGGAAAAACACGATGGAGAAATAAAATATACCATGACAATATTGCTTCATCATTTCCATTCATACAATCAACAATTATTTATAAGTGTTCAACATTAAGTTCAATAGTTTGATTTATTTTCTTAAATATCTGTCAAGTAAAACAGTTTTATTTTGTTTTTAAACGGAGTGAGTAATATTTACTTTAATATGGTCTTTAAGTTGACTAATCATGAGTCAATGACCACCTTGACTCACCTTGTTGTGACATTAGCATTTCCTTTTTATTTATTTATTTTATTTCAAATGTAAAAAAAGGAGATTCACAAATTAACTGTCTCCAACCACCTAATCTAGTATCCACTATGTTCTTCACTTCACTTGTTTCAAACATCTATCTCCCATGTTGTCACCTTCCTCCAAACCCTAACCCTAATTCTCATCAATGACAAATCCAAGAACCCTCTTCACCATTCAATCTCCAACAAATGCATCTTTTTCTGCCCATTTTACCCTCAAGAATCCTTCAAAATCACAACCACAACCACCAGTCTATAAGAAGCTCAATTTTAGAGTTCTTTGTTCCTCTCAACCTTCAAGAACCCCACAGAATTCAAATCTAATTTCTACCCTTGTCAAGATTTTGCGCGTAGTACCGGATTGGGCTGACAAAATTCAAGAAGGGGGTATGAGAAAAAAGAGATCTTTATACAAGCATGAGACTTGGGTGCAACACAGAAGTTCATTGAGGCATGTTAGGCATTTGTTTTCGAGCTTCAATTCGCGGGTTGTTTTGTCGTTGATACCGCCTGTTATAGCTTTTACTTCATTTGCATTTGTGATTGCTAGTTATAATTCAGCAGTTTCATTTCATTGGTTGCCTGAGTTTTTCCCTATCTTGAGAGCTAGTCCACAGCCTTATCAGTTGACTGCTCCAGCTCTGGCGCTTTTATTGGTGTTTAGGACAGAGGCGTCTTACTCGAGGTTCGAAGCAGGGAAGAAGGCTTGGACTAAAGTCATTGCTGGAACTAATGATTTTGCTAGGCAGGTCATTGCTTGTGTTGACAAGAGGGATGATGTGCTCAAAGAGGCACTTTTGCAGTATATCATGGCATTTCCAGTTGCCTTAAAGGTATATATGTTGATCAATTTGGCTCATTATAGTCTTTTTTTAAAAATGAAATGGAAGTAGGGGAAAGGGAAACAAGAGAGGGGATTACAAGGTGGGGATTGAACCGTTACCAACGACATAAAGTGTAGGTAGCCAACCAACTGAGCTACTAAGATACCCCCTCAATATAGTCTTTGTACCCGTACCTACATTTTATTTGTTGCCTTAGATCAGGGTGAAGCCAGGTAGGACTAAGGGGGTTCGTTGATGAACCCATTCAACAGAAACTCATACATGGTATATATAGCAGATAATGAATTCCCGTTAGCTTCTTTGTGTGTTTACTTCTTCATATTTTGAACCTCTTTAGTGAAATTCTAGTTTCGACGCTGCTTTAGATTATGCTCAATCATTTCTTTCTATGGGGTTATAATTGGTCCCTGGACTCATTTAAGATCTATGGGTTCACCCTTTTAATATTGAATCCATTATATTTTTGAAGTTATGGTTCACACATAAATTTGTACTCCGCAGTAGAAGTAGAGGTTCATACAAACCTGGTACCGACAAGCTTCATCGTCTCCCTGCCTGCACTCCGTGTAGGAGAGAAAATCATGTCATTGTTATTGATATGCTACTTCTGCAACTAGTTCTGTCACGATATATGTAATAAGGATGAGATAACAGAACTTCAATAAATCTCTATTTGGAAGGGGAAGTAAGGAATAATCTGCTCTGCTGGCTAATGCAATGATCAGGTAGTTGAGCCTGAAAATGCAGTAAAAATATGTTCCTGGAAATTCACACACGAAATCTAACCATAAATTACAAATTAATCTACTGAGTGGCTTTTGAGTTATTTTCAAAATTTCAACAGCCATGTAAATATTTTTGTTGATAACCGTAGTGTTAGGCCAGCTTGCACACACCTTAACTAGTTCCATAAGATGTCACCTTCCTCTAGCAATAGGTAGCAGATAACTCTATTTCCAAGGCTAGGACAAATGAAAAGAAATCACCTTGTGTTTTTGTCTTAGCTGGAATTTGAACATCAGACCTCATGGTTCTCAACCTACATCATTGACCACTAGCCACACACTTGGGTGAAATGGCCATGTATAATCTATCTTGTTTAAGCTTAGATAAATGATTTAACCTTTTCTGTCCATTGTTCGATCATAAATTAAAAGGAAGTTTCTCAAAACTGCATCGGTAGGGCTTCTATTACGGTGTTGTTCTTGAGGTTAACTGAAATGACCTTAAAATCGTAGAAGCTTTAAATCCTTATCTTACATTTTAAACATGGAAAAATGTGGTACTTCGATCTCTTTGCAGTTTGCATACTGATTCACTAATAAGTCGTATTGTACATGCTCAAATTACTTAAAAGCAAAATACTTTCTATGATAAGCAAAGGGATAAAGCTCCTTGCCTCTTGCATAGTATTAGCCACTAAGATTACAGTACTTCTGTGCAGTGCCACATAGTATATGACTCGGATATAGCAAGTGATCTCAAGAACTTACTTGAGGCTGATGATCTAGCAGTAGTTCTCAGTTCTAAGCATCGCCCTCGTTGTATAATTGGATTCATCGCTCAGAGCCTTCAGTCGTTAAACTTGGAGGGGACAATACTGAGTCAGCTGGTAATTATTCTTCAAAATGTTATACTACTTTTAAATGTAGTAGAAAAGTCTCCTCGTGGCTGCATCTTTTGTTTCTGTTTCAAACTTTTCCTTTGAGCATATTAGAAGTTCAATGTATATAACAATCCTCAGAAATCTCTTTCTGGTCAACTGATCTTTTAAGTTCCTTTAAGTTAAGCACGTTGAATTTCATCATTTGCTGTATGCTCTTAAGATTTAAGCCTTATGAATAGTCTCCGATGACTTATGGTTTTAAAAAGTGCAGGAGTCAAAGATTTCTTGTTTCCATGAAGGTATTGGTGTATGTGAACAACTCTTGGGCATACCTATTCCCCTTTCATACACTCGATTGACGTCAAGGTTCTTAGTCCTTTGGCATCTAACTCTTCCTATTATACTTTGGGATGATTGCCACTGGATTGTGGTTCCAGCTACTTTCATAAGTGCGGCTTCCTTATTCTGCATCGAAGAGGTCAGATTTTATTTTCTTCTCCTCATATTACCAAGCTTTCGGTCTATGCTATAACCAGAAGAACTAATACTTTGTAATTTAATTACTTAATGTAGTAGACATTAATTTGATATGTATGCGTACATCCTACCTCCCCAGACCCCACTTGTGGGATTACACTAGGTATGTTGTTGTTTTCTGATAAATGGTCTGAGGCTCCAAGCTTCATAATACTGTAACATTGGTCATTGTATCTCTCTCGAGATGAAAGAAATGATTTAGAATTTGTCTTTTCAGAGCTATTGCCGTGTTTTATTTGATACCCCCTCTGCCCCCCCCCCCTGCACCCACCCGCACTAAAAAGGCACAAATAATAACAAAAATAAGAGTAGAGAGAAACACAATGAAAGGGTTCTTGTTTTATTAGAGCATTGGTGTTGTCGTATACAGAGATCTCAGCTTGGTTAATTAGCTTTCTGGATGAGGAGTGTAGACGATGACTAATCCCTCCGTTTCAATTTCTTTGTTTTTTATTTGGCACAGAGTTTAAGAAAGTAAAGAAACTTTTGAATCTTGTGGTCGGAAATCAAAATAACGTAGAATGTAACCGTTTAATCTTGTGGTCTTAAACAGACCATGTGCAAAGTTGCCATAATAGGGAAGATGCATTCTTTATTGAAACGGATTCATATTTGACAAAAAGAGGATGTTCATTCATTTTTGCAGGTTGGTGTCCTTATCGAGGAGCCATTTCCAATGCTTGCACTCGATGAGCTATGTCATCGTGTTCACGACAACATCCACGAAGCAATGGCAAACGAAAAGCAGATTCAAGAAATAGTAAACAGCAAAAGAAAGAGAAGTTTCCGTGAACACTCTCCAAATGGTTGGCCAACCTCATAAGATAGACTAGAAATTACGCCTTAAACGAAAGACTGAAGTCTTCTCTATCATGACTTCAGCAACTGTACATAAAGAGGGAATGTCCCATATATGAATGTTGTTTCAATATCTGGGGAAACAAAGGGAAGACATATTTCTATTACCATATATGTAAATATATAGTTCCGGTGGAAAGTATTCGTTCTAGAAAAGTATAACGCGTTGAGTTCAGCTTCTAAATTCAGTTACTGTAAAATGTTAGTCTTACAGAATGTGCTCTCAAATGTACAATGTGTGTACAATCTCATGAGAAGGATGAAACTCTTGGAGATATAGTAGAAGAGACATGATTGATGAAACAAGTTGCTCAGATAGTGTAGTAATCTCTATTCCCGTGACTTTCTTAGATGGTCACTCAACTAATAGACTTTGTTCTCGATCAAAATGACATTTTGAGACTGTCTTCTTACTTAAAAATGGTTTCTTGAAATAAGAACTAGGGAAAAAGGACAAATATATCCCCAAACTATCGTAAATGGTATGCAGATATCCTTCGTCATACTTTTGGGACATTGGTGCCCCTGCCGTCCAAAAACTTGAGCATATATGCCCTTTACTCTAACGGAAGACTAAATAAGGACACGTAACACAACCTTATCCGTCGATCCGATATTTAATAAATGTCGGGCCGATGGATAAGATTATGACATGTGTATGTCGTTAGTATAAGGGGTATATATGCTCTAGTTTTTGAATGACAGCGGCAAAAATATCTAAAGGTATTTTCATATCATTTACGATAGTTCAGGGTTATATTTGTCTTTTTCCCTAAAAACTAATAGTTGAGTGACTATTTGAGAAATCAACTCAAGTTTTTCTCCAAATGACGAGCAACAAATAAGCAGTAATTTAATACTAAAGAAAAACACTAAAATAATTATTAAAATAATCAAAATGTACCGAAGTAAAATACCAAAATTAATTATTAAAATAAAAATAGAACTGTCTGAGCCCGGGTTCGAACCGGGGACCTCTAGTGTGTGAGACTAGCGTGATAACCGACTACACCACCCAGACTTATTTGACACTTTTTTCTTACAGATATATTATAACAGCATGCGAAAGAGTCCACAGTTTTGTAGCAAGAATCATTTTATAATATTGTTACACAAAATTGAGCTCCTTTAATATAGTGTATAAGAATAATGTTAAATATAATCTATTAGTAATGTTTACATTAATTAGATTGAATTTGTTTTATGTAGTAATTAATTTGATATATTAAAAACAACATATATTGCATTATTTCAAAAAAAAAAAAATTTACAAAATACCTCCACAAATATAGTGGAAATAATGTGGTAAAGGTTTGAGAACAATTATGTCTTTAGACGTGAATATATATATATATATATATATATATATATATATATATTGTGTAAGGTGTTGTTTAGTTTCGGGGTTGTACCCTTTGTTCTTAGACTTGTCGTTAGTAGAGTTTTGGTAAAAATGACTTTCAGGTTCTAGGGGTTGTTCTTTCGTATTAGTTTGTTTAGTTATTTGTTTAAACCTTTGGAGTTTATGGGAACTCCGTATTTTTATTGTCATTTAAATCTGCTTCCATATTTTTAAATGCCTTAGTTTTCATAAAAAAAAATTAGTCGGGTTGTAGTAATGGTTATTCCACCGGATGATTAGTGTGGGTGCCACTCACGACGGTCTGGATCGTGACAGTTAGGGTTCGGTGATGATCATAAATTCCTATTGCGTGATATAATCATGTTGATGGCGTCGTCATGTGGATACATGTGTAAAATTGAGATGTTCGAATCAAGCCTAAGGGGAAAGACAAGTTGTATAATTGCATGTCATGAACCTAATATTGATTGATTGTGTGATTATAAATATGTTCATTATGGATGTGATTGTGAATATGATTGCATATATTGGATCGAATGTCACGTACCGGTATACATGCATATATTAGATCGGGTGCCGTATACCGGCATGCTAACATACATGGGGATACAATGCCACATACTGACATGCTAACATTCATGATATCGGATGCCACATACCGGTATGCATACATACATTAGATCGGATGCCACGATCCGATGCAACTATTTGAGTATGGGTTCTGTGAGAGAACCATTGACTTGTGATGTATGTGTATTGTTGGGATTGTGAAATAACACATTCTTCTTGAATTGATAGGTGTTATGGTAACCTATATACGATTACTTCATTATGTTGAGTAAACCGGGTACTCATTTATTAAATGATTTTGGAAGAGTGGATCCCAAATTGAAATATAATGCTTTAAATGGGGACAAGGGTCCAGGAGTTGCTATTGATTATGAAGAGGGTTGTCTGTATCCTTAATAGTCTAGAAGTGGGAGTAGTGTACGTGATGTAAATACCTAGGTAGATCCTACCTTAGGAAAGGGAATTGTGTTTAATTGTTAGGTAGCCTTGACGTAGTGTACCATGTGATCAAAGGCTGAGTTGTGACGTGGAAAAAGTAAGGTATGTTGTGAATGGTTAATCGAAATGTTGGTAGTCATATTAGGGACTCTTCTATGGGTTAGAATGTCTAAGCTATGATCAAGAACCTAGTAAGTAGGGTGACTAAGACGATGATTAGTGGTAAGGATGCTAGTGCGATTGGAGATATCCGAGAATGCTAAAGGTGGAGGAATGAATAGTTTACTTACATATTTCTCAGTAGTTGATTTCATACATTATATGGGGGGCGTTAAGTTGACCGATGATGCCTACTAGTACGTGTGATTTTGTATTGATACTACTCTTGTTATGCCTTTTAGGCATAGTCTGGACGCAGGGTCGATGATGTTTCGTTAGGCGAAGACGATGAAAATCTCGAGGAACTTCTATCTTTCCTTCCGCATGGTGGGAGATGTGTCCTTGTTATTTGTTATAGCTTGTAATCTTAGAAGCACTTGTGCTTGTTTAGAATAGATCCTTGAGGTGTTAATTACTTTACACGTTTTTTAACTTGAGGATATCTTTATTTATATTAATCTTTTGGAAAATTCTTTATCTCAGTTTTCTTTAATTTTCCGCATAGTTTTAAGTCGCTGGAAATCAAAAGTTCTCCTACTTAGGTGTTAGAGTAGGAGCTTGCACAGCCCGATGGGTTGAATAATGACATTTTCATATTTATCTGAGATACATGTTTTTGAATATAACGTATGAAATTTATATTTGATACATCAAATTATACATATAAAAGATACATGAAATAATATGAGATCACATAAATAAATACATGAAATTAATATTAGATCATATAAATAGATACATGAAATTAATACTAGTTGTTTTTATGATACATATGAATGTACTTGTATGATACTCATGTATCTACGTGTTTAGTTGGTTGGATAAATTATATATTGATAATAGATACATCAAATTATTGAATTTATCATTTTAAGAGTAATAAAATGAAAATAATCAAATTACATGACCAAGATATACACGTTTTTATCTTCTATTAATAATATATAATAAAATAAATTTAATTAAACATAGATATAATCTTGATTTTCGCCTTATATCAAGAGATCCAATTAAGGTTTAAGTCATATGCGGCCCCCTCAATTAAAATTATCAGCATATTTCATTTAGACACTTCAATCTACCCTTGTACCTATTGAACACTTAAATTTTAACAAATTTATACCAATTTGTCACAAAATGATAATCAATAAAAGGATAAATATGTGTGCACCTCAAATGCATAATCATAGAAAATGGACCAATGCAATTGAGACATATGGTGATTGAATTATTTTTTAAAAAACTCTATTCAAATAATCCAAAAGTCATTTTAATTTTAAAAAAAAAAAACGTTATTAAATTACCATCTCCTCTCTCCTCTTTCTTCTACTCCTCCTCCTTAATCTTCTTCTTCTTTGTCGGAGTTTGCTTCTTTTTTTTTCCATTGAATTTTCAACATTAAAGCGCGGTAAACTATCGCTTCATAACCCTCCACCTCTTTCTCGAATTTTATTCCTTTCATCGGCGATATTAATGATGAATATAAGAAATCGAAATTAATCGTTAGGGACCAATAATATACCATTGATGTTTATTTACGCTAACCCCTCATTCAGCTTTCATTTAGTGGCATTAAAACCTTCCATCCATTGTCTTCATCTTTTCTTCTCTAATAATCATTTATCATAATTACTCACTGGAATATTGTTTTCAACCGGAATAATGGAGCGAGAGAAGACTTCCTTCATTTTTTAAATAATTAGTAATATTATTTATTGATTAGGTTTTTAAATCGAAAAGAAAAAGAAAAATATAATTAGAAAATTGGCTTACGTGCTTAAAGGAGGGTGAAATACACCATTTTTTGTCATGTCAGCATTTTGTGTTTAATATGAATTATTTTTTTAACAAATAAGGTGTTCAATAGGTACATGACTAAATTAAGGTGTCTGAGATCTCATTTGTTTGCACTAAATGGGATCTGAATCTTAATCCATCAGATTCATATTATTCAATGTGTTTGTTTTTCTGTACTGAATCTTAATTATTCAGATTCAATCCATTAAGTTTGCTTGTTTTATTTCCTTATAAGCCTCTTAATGAGTCTGAATACATCTGAATGAATCAGAACTTAACAGACTTTTAACACCATTAGACTAAAAAATAAGACTTTTTTCTTAATTCAACTACATCACAACAACTAAAAAAAGTTTTTTTTCATATTTAATTAATGTTAATACATGCTTACCATTAGAATTTCCTGTATTCTTATTAACTTAATATACGTCTTTTACTTCCATAAGTTAATCAATAGTTTGGAATTGATAAGCACGGCATGATATAATATTTAGCACGGTTCAAAAAAGTAAGAAAGTATTAATTATTTGATCGATAACAATAACAAACGTCGATTATAAAATAAAATATTTTCATAAATATTATATTACTACTCTATATAAACTATTTTACATTGTATTATTTTATATTCTCAAAGTTTTTTAGTTCAAAGAATAATCATATTAATGATGTATCTTAATGTTAAATTCTTAATAGATAAATCATATTACCTTGCTACGATAAAAATGTTCAAAATATTATTTTCTATATTTAAAAAATTATTTTACTAAAATGAGGTTTTTATAATATTTTATTTTCAAAATTAATTGTCCATCCATTTTGAAAATCCTCGATAACTCCTCTAATTAAGAAAAAATGTTATAATCAATTAATATAAATAAATATGTATCCAATTTTAAAATTCGACAGATACATGTATTCTAAGCACGAAATATGATAGAAGAAGTAATATTTGAAAATATTAAAAAAATAATTATAATCTAAACTAGTGGGATTTATATAGTTTTCCGAACAAAATTAAACTAATCCCACTAATTTAAAATAGTTAACTACTAATACATGTATATTTATTTATTTATTTATTTATTTATTTATAAAAAAAAATATTTTAACCAGTGACCTATATTTTAGGATTCACTACTTAGAAACTCAAAATTTAAGAGAAGCATTTGCAAAAAAATTAAACGGATCCACTAATTTCAAAATAATTAATTAACAATACATGTGTATTTTTTTTCAAGTACAATTTTATAATATTACCTTTTCTATTATTATATAAGCTAGTATACATAATCGCGCGTTGCGCGAATTTTAAAATTAAAAATCAACCTACAAAATTTACTATGCACTTTGTATGTATGCTTTTAAAAACAATGATACATATCAATTAACTTATTTATTTGTGTATATTACAATATTTTATTACTAATTTTTTTCTTATTTTACTTTGTGTTTTTACATGTTTCATCTATTACTATAAATTAAGTTTTAATTGAAATAGTATTATATCATTGTTGGTAATTAGTGATGTTTCGAATCAAACTATATATATGATACACATATCTTACTTTGATATTAAAAATAAAATGCCATAAATCATACATTAAAAGAATTAAATACACAACTATTTTTATTTATTTTTAATTATATATAACATAAAAAAGTAAGGCCAAACACGATATTTTTTTAAATAAATAAATGTACATTCCTAAATTTTAGGCCTACAAATATTGTAAAAAGAAAAAAACAAAGACGCATAGAAGAAGAATCCATATTTATACTTAGTTAGTTAATATATATATATATATATATATTGCTTATTTTCTGATTTTATCGTCTTCTTTTTTCTTAATCGAAAAGTTTTCCTTCCTTTATAAAGATTTTTAGATTTAAAATACTGATTAGATTTTAAATTTTTTAAAAAAAGACTCCATCTTTAGTCATGTATTTAGAAATAATTAGTTAACATTTTTCTCTAACTTTTATGATTTTATCTTTAATATATTTTTTTTTATTTAAAATTGAAAAATATTTCGATCTTTTGAAATATTTTCCTAATATGATACAACCATATATCATATTAGGTATATGAAAATGAAATGGAACATATCACATTCATTGTCATGTATCTTAATTACCTTTAAAATAATTTTCAATGTCAGCTTTTAAAATAGTTTTATTAATTAAATATAAATCATATCATGCATGGAATAGTTATTATACCCCATATTTATTGTTCCTTATCTGATTTTATCTTCTTCTTTTTTTTTTGTTTAAAATTAAAAAGTATTTTTATCTTTTAAATAGATATCCAAATTTGAATATTCATATTTTAAATAAATATTTTAAATCAATATAATAATAATTTAATTTTATGGTAAATCTCATATTAAAAAAAACTTACATGTAAATTCTTTATTGTGGATTCGTCTTTAATATTCATAAAATAACAAAAATAAAAATAAAATATGACAATGATTGAATTACATATCTCCTGAATCGAAAGATAATTCATAAGTCATCAATTTTGCTTAAATGAAAGAAAGTTCATAAGTTATAATTATGCTTAAATTAATTATTTTATTGCAAATTGCACTGTTACGATCCTGCTTAATGACGTCAACACGAACAACGCATATCCAAATTTGAATATTTCATATTTTAAATCAATATAATAAGATTCAATTTTATGATAAATCTCAAAATAAAATAAAAAACTTACATGTAAATTCCTTATTGTGGATTTTTCTTACTCCCTCCTTCCGTTTTTGTTTGTCATGATTTCTATCTTTAGAGTCAAACTATAAAAACTTTGATTAACATTTTAAGATGTATTTTTTCATCATTTTAATATGCAAAAATATTGCAATTTATAGTACTTTTCATATAGTTTTAGAATATCTAATTTTTTTTTGTTTAAAATATCAAATTAATGTGATCTAATTTAACTTTAAAAATTAGTCGAATTGACTTTCGAAAAGCGTAATATGACAAACATATCGGACGGAGGGAGTAATATTTATAAAATATAATAATATAATAATAAAAATAAAAATAAAATATGATATTGAATTACATATCTCCTGAATACGAAAGGTAATTCATAAGTCACAAATTATATTTAAATGAATTATTTTTTGCGAATCGCAATGATAATGATATAAATCAGAATTGCAATAAATAATAAATGACTGATTTTTCCTCCTTTCGTAAATCATCTGTAGTGAAATGAAGAGAAATACGAAAGAAAGTTCATAAGTTATAACTATGCTTAAATTAATTATTTTATTACAAATTGCTCTGTTACAACGCATATTCAAATTTAAATATTTCATATTTAAAATCAATATAATAAGATTCATTTTCATGGTAATCTCAGTATAAATAAAACTCACATAAAAATTTCTTATTGTGGATTTTTCTTAATATGCATAAAATATAATAATATAATATATAATAATAAAATTAAAATAAAATATGATAATGATGAAATTACATATCTCTTGAATACGAAAGATAAAAGTCATAAATTATACTTAAATGAATTAGTTTTTGCGAATTGCAATGATAATGACATAAATCAGAATTGCAATAAAAAATAAATGACCGACTTTTTCTCCTTTCGTAAATTATCTGCAAAGAAATGAAGATAAATTTATCCGAGATTAAATGATTTTTAAAAATATTAATTTAAAAGTTATTGATGACAACTAGAACTGTCATTTTATTTTTTATTAAAAGTTTCTAAATATGTTTTTTTTAAATATTGAAAAGCCCTCGTATATTTTAGAAACACAGTTTTTTTTTATATAAATTGCATTTAAAAAATAATAATGTGTTTTTAAAAATGTTGACATTTGTTATTATTTGAGTAAGTTGATGGCATGTGTCTATTTTTATTTAAAAGTCTGTATTTAAATATTTAAATAGTTATATAATATTTAATTATTTATTATTTAAAATTATGAAAATACATGGCGCTGACATTTGACATTTTCTCTTCTCCTATTATATATAAATATATTTTAATAAGGGAAAATTATACGGCTAAGCAAATTTATAGTATTTAATTACTCATCATAGCTATAGTTTGCTATAATTACCACTCGCGACTAACATTATACATTAATTACGTGGGTTGATTTCGAGTTTGTATAATTAGTCATACTTGCATATGTATAATTCGTCAGGACATACAAATACATAATATACTATTTTTTAACCTATATACATATACAATTACCTCTCTCCGACTCTCTGCCCTCTCGCGCTCGCCTCTCTCCTCCCTCTCCCAATCTCGCTTGTCATTTATACAAATGTATATGTATAATATACAATTATATACATATACAATTTTCCTCTCTCCCACTCTCTGCCCTCTCTCGCTCGCCTCTCTCCTCTCTCTCCCAGTTTCACTCGCCTCTCTCCTCCCTCTCTCAATCTCTCTTGCCATATATACAAATACATATGTATAATATACAATTATCTAACCAATATTCATATACAATTCACCTTTCTCCAACTCTTTTCCCCCTCTCTCTCGCCTCTCTCCTCTCTCTCCCAGTCTAACTCGCCTCTCTCCTCCATGTAACATGTAGCTACAAATTGTAATTATAAAACTATAACTATGGAGAATAATTAATTATTTTTGAGTGGCTATATGTGAAAATTTCCCTTTTATTAATGGTACGTAGAGACTTTTTTATCAAGCTTATAAGTTCCTATAATAATTTAAAGCTATTATCTTAATATGTTATAATAATTTATTATGTCAAAGATGTATAAACTTTTAACAGATCTTGTATCGCATCCATATATAGGGTAGTAGGTTTATATAAATCGATCACCACCTTTGCTTGACAATAAAGCTAATTAAGATAGTATTACGTGCAAGATACATACATAATTTTTACGTGCAATATATTCTAAACCCTTTTTAGCTATGTAGTAGCAAATTTGGGATGCTATGTGATGACACAAACGTCGATAATTGTGTGGTTGTAATTTTTAACTATGATGATTTTAGATTAGACAAATTTATGGAGTACTTATTAGTAGTAGCCTCTAGAAAGTCCCAGACTCGATAAAAACTTAGACGACTCTATATCCAAGGCTCTTCATTAAATATTACTTGTCCGCAGTTTAGAATATTTGTCACAAATTATTTGTCAATTGATCCAATAATTTGGACTTGGGACTTTCATGTTGAAAGCCTCAAGTTCAAAATCCTGCCAGCAAAAATAAAAGATTTGTCTTCTGATCAAAGAATAGTGATTGCGGTTTCCCTCAAATAAAATAAAAATTGAATTATATCATTTTTTTTAAAAAAAGGTTTACAAGTTATGTTCGTTCTCAAACCGTTTGTGCACTATACTCTTAAGCCCTTTACATTAGCAATTTTTTGTTTAAACCCTTTTTAGTATCTTTCTTCGCATTCTATATTCACACTCATATATCTTTTAATTTTTATTTTTATTTTAACTGTTTTACATTATTCCTAACAGATATTTAGGCAATAAAAATGTGTTATGTAAAACGCTTAGTAGATAGTAATTTCAAACTTTTAGTATTGCTAATGAAATAGTAATTTCTTGAGACTTATTGGCATGTTTGGTTTGATTAGATGTCATTCATTGAGTTTTAGATTTGATCTTCTTATGGATTATGCAATTATAGGTTGGGAAGTCACTGATAATAAAGTCTCACGCAAAATTTAAGAAAATTTTAATTTGAAACATACTCGTGTAAATGCACTAGCGGAAATTGGGGAGAATGGAATGTATGCAGCCGTATTCCTACCTTGAAAAGTTAGAAAGATTGTTTCAGATATAATATCTTCTACCAAAATAAAGCATATCAAATAAATACATAATAGCAATGGAATTCTTAATTTGATGATTACCCAACATACTTCAATAAAATTATGATTCAATCAAGTGAGTAAAAAGGAATTAAGATCCACTAATTGATAATATTAAGCTTTAACTTAAAGATTGGATTGATCGGTTAATTGCGATCATCAATAATTCATTTTATTTTTTGGGATGTTAATCCACTTATTTACACCTATGATTTTTTAAACTTGATTATTATGTTATCTAATTGTGTAAAATTTCTTTTATATGAAATTTATAGTCCATATATGTAAAGAAAGAAGAATAAATATTGGTTTTTTTCTTATACAAGTCAAACTGCTCGACCTTCATAATTACTTAGTATTAGAGCCGTCAAAGTGGACTTGACCCTTGAGGCCACCCCAATCCAATCCGCTACTAGGGATTGTTTTTGTTAAGAATTCTTAAGTCCATTTACAATTGATGCTTATAAAGCCAGCTCAAGTCAGTTTACTGTTATTGAGCTTTAACCGGAATTAGGTAAAGACTGTCTTGTGGGGCAATCAGGCTGAACGTTTATTGGTGGAGGAAGGGATTAGTGATGGATTCCTATAGAGCATCTAAGGAAAAGCTAGCTCCTACTCTTCCTCCTTTTCCTAAAGGCTATTTAATTTAAATTAGAAATTTAAAAGAAGATTGTGAAAATTAAAAAGAGAGTAAAAAACTAGGAATAACGATTATAGAATAAGTTTTAGTATCTTACACGATGCTTTAATCATTTTGCAAATCCTAATCACCAAGTATAAGTTGCATTCATGATTATGATTTAATGTGAACTCTAAACTTAAAAAGAAAATTGTGAAAAAGAGTGGAAGCTAGGAATAGTGATTATCAAATAAGTCTTGGTATCTTACACAATACTGAACTCACGTCGCGTTAAATCTCCAATACTAAAATTTCTAATTACCAACTATAAAAGTTGTATCTATCGTGAAAATGTTCAAACACTTGTTTCTACTAAAAATCCGATGTACATTTTTATTCAAATTTAAAGTAGTAATATTTTAAAGTGAAATTAAAGATCATTATTTTTTATGATATAGTTGTTTGATAATGTTTAACTAATTAAACTTGCATATAAATGCAAAAGAAGATAATCTCAGGTCAAAAAGAAAGGGGGATATGGCGAAATTGTTAGATGCTACAAACTCAATTGGATTAAGCCTTGGTATAGAAACTTATGAAGTGATCACTTTCAAATTTAGAGAAACTGTGAAATTAACAAAAATGAGCAATCATGAGTCATATTGTCTCATACTTCGATGATAAATCCAACCAAAATTACCACATCATCAATTCAAAAGAGAGATAAGTTTGAATATAATGTTGATTCATACAAATTTATCTCTTATAGACTTGATGAAGAAAAGGCATAGGATGTTAATCAAAACAACTTTATGAATTGATTCAAATGTGTTGGTGATGTGTTAGTGATGGATATGTACTTTCATATAATTATATGTTAGAAATGTTAACAAATTAATATACAAGTTCAGATATAGATTAAAAACAATGAAGGATTAGTCCACCCCAACTCGGGACACGCTTTTAAGGTTGGGCTGGGCCGACCAATTTAAGATTTTTTAACATAAAGGGTTAGCCCGTACTAACCTATCAAATTCCTTGGTCCGCATAACTTGAGCTGAATTAGATTGAACAGGCCTATTTTAATATCTTTATTTGGAATAAAAATTACTAGAAAGATTTTAACTTGAGATTGTGTAATTAAGGCACTGAAATGTCGAAATTCTCCTCCCTTTATCAACTTTGTTTCCTTGTGTATATATAGCCAAAGAAGCAAACAGTATTTCCTTTGTACAAGCTAAACTCTTCGCTAAATTTTTGCAATCGTGAACTGCCTCCACTCTTCTCTCCCCACACAATTCTCGTCACCGCTAGGGTTTCAAGCCCCCTTTTCCCTTCTCTTTGTTTACGGCAACTCAAAACCCGGGCATTGTGAGTTCTTTCCTTAATTCTTCTAAGTTTTTTAATTAACAGTATTTATTAAGAACTCTAAATTTCTTTTTACGATTATCCATTATATATGTTAGGAATTGTGATTTATTCTTAATTTGTTTCATTTGATCGTCATCTGTTTCAATTGTTGGAATGTGTTTTGATTCCTTGAATTATTCTTATGTGGGACTAGTTGTATGTAAATATTTCACGTTTTAATTGTCCAAGAATTATATATATGAACCGTCGAATTTTTCAAATTTACGATATGATCTATGTGTGGATGACTTATTGCCTTTTGACACTTTGTTTCAAATTCCTTCTTTATGGATGATTTACTTCTCTAAATCTATGGTTTCTTTATTTCCAATATTGTGAAAATTATTGATTGTTGATATTTTGATTTCTTTGAATCACAATTACCAAGGATATGAACTGCTAAATGGTAATTGGGAGATTAACATTTTAAAATCTATGATTTTAAGTATAGTGAAATGTCTTTCCTTCTTTTTATACTGATGATTAGTGATCTATGAAGCAGAGTCTAGAGTTTACTTCATCTGCTCCTTTTATGAGATTCTAATTTCTCGCATACTAAAACACTTTGTTATAGAGTGGATTAGGTTGTCTTTCTTTTGATTGTTCATAAGTATACTTTGAGGGAGTTTATGCTTTAAATTTTTCATTATCACTAACACCGTGCATTTTGTGCAGAAAAATTAAATGGAATTATTGAAGGACAACGTGATGACTATTAGCTCTGATGAGTTTGAGAATAATATCATGGCTGATGCTGAGGAATTTTCTCCAGCTATTCAACAACAGGACAGTGGGACTCACAAGGTATATTTTCTTCCTCTCCTATTCTTGAGTATTTTTATTTGTTTTATATGAAGAACAATACTGAAACTTATTCATTTAAGTACAATAACATATCAAGTGAAATCTCCACAAATGGGGTTTGGGGAAGGTAGGATGTACGCAGACCTTACCCTCACCCACACCTTTATTGAATAGAGAGGCTGTTTTCGATAACCTTTTATTATAGAAGAATGGTCGTTTTTTCTTCTGATGGATAGTTCTACAATAGTGAAAGATATCTAGGTTACAGTATCAACAATTACTTGGATGGAAGAAAATTACTATTCATTTTGCTTCATTTGAATTCATTTTATTCCAAAACCATTTTTTTTTTATTTTCACAATGTAATTATATAGGCAATCTGAACTCCCCTATTTTTTTGAAAGATGCTTCTTTAGATCTTGCCTTTTTTGATATTACTACTCTCATGTTTGTCTTCCATTGCTTTCCTTTTTTTTAGAGAGATGTTAATGAATACACTATTTGAATGAGCCTTTGTAAGTGAACTAAGTGCCCAACTAGAAATAAATGTTTCAGGTGACTGACACCAACTAATATGAGTTTGAGCTGTAATTGATATGTATATATCTCTTTCATCTAATTACAATACCTTTTTTGTCTTGCAGGAATGGAATGAAGTATCAAAATTACCTACAGACTACATCAAGAGAGAGGATATGGAGATAAAAGACGTGGCGATGAAACATGTGTTGCCTTTCCTTCCTGGCAAGTCTTTGATGAAGTTTCGGACAGTGTCCAATGAGTGGAATCATTGGATAGTTTGTCCGTTATTGGCATACCAGCAAAGCACTTCATTCAAGAAACTTTCAGGCTACTTTCATCAGATTGTGGATGTGGATCTCCAATCTGATCCCAACTTTTTGTCTCTGGATCATTCTACGAATGGAGTCCCCAATCCTTCCCTAGGTTTCTTGCCTGAAGGGATTAAAATTCTCAGTTCTAGCAGCGGGTTGCTCCTTTGCCAGGGGTTGGAGAGTTATTACATTTGCAATCCTCTGACCGAAGATTGGGAACGTATCCCTCCTCATCAATATTATCACGGATCTGATCCAGCTGTCATTCTTGCGTTTGATCCTGAGGATAATATTGAATCGTATTTTCACCTTGTCGCTGCTGTCCCTCTTCTTGATCAACCAGTTGTGTTCTTTGAGATTTACTCATCTGAATCAAATTCGTGGAGGCGCTCTTCTTCAAAGTGTCTTGAGTTAGAAGATACAAGTCTTGTTGGTGGGGGATTATATATGAAGGGAATGGGATACTGGAGTACAACATCAAATGGTGTGCTAGCATTTGATGTGAAAAATGAAGTTGCAGCAGTTCTACGTGTGCCTATTCCACCTGGGAGATATGGTGCGTTGAGTCAGGTAAATGATGAATTATCCTATGTAACTGTTTACAATGATTGCGGGGATATTTTCATGTTAGATATCTACGGAGGAATGGACATGAGTCTGAATCGTAGTGTGTGCATAAATCTTGGACACAAGAAGTCTCGGCAAACATTGGAGAAAGATCCATTTATTGACAATGGTAGTGTGTTGTGTAGTGTATTGCCGTGTATAAACAATGATGATGACATTGTGGTGATCTGGACAACTGAAAGGATATATCTTTATTACCTGAGTGAGCAGAAGGTGGAGACCATTATGACTCCAGGACAATTAAATCCCAAAAGAAGATTCATACCGTACACAAATAGCCTCTCTGCAATACATGAGCTGAAGAACTAGTTGTTGATGATCTAATCTTTGTTGTTGTCAAGTAGAATTCCCATGCCTTCCATTAGAACTCCTTGAACATGTTTCATCTTATTTTGTTTTATTTGACTTGGATTGCAGATTAAGTGATTTTGTAATAGACAAGTTTTGAATTGGCAATGTAGTTGAACATTTTTTTTCTTCACTTATTTTTAATTGTTTCTTGTTTGATTGCGTGTTTTGACTTGTGAGTTCTTTTCTGCTGTTACTATTTAAATTTGACGATGGAATGTGAGGTATGATTAGCTTTATGTTGGAGGTGGTGGGTGTTTACTATTTGAACCGATCCCTCTTGTTTCCCTTATAATGAAGAATTAAAGCTTATATTATTCACGTTTACTGGTATATACATAAAAGGGTATAGAATTAAATCTTATTATATGATTTTAATGAAATTGCTAATTGGAAAAAACATCAAATTAATTTGGCATCAATGAAGGTAGTAAATATTGAATGAGAACATATAATTTATTTAAACCAAACACAAAATGTTACTCTTCAAATTATTCTAATAATTATTTGGAGAAAAATACTATGGAAAAGAAGATTAATAGATTAACTATGATAACATTTCTTAAATTGGGTTAGAGTAAAAAAAGTGAACTTATCTAATGTAATAATTAAGATGGACACAAACTAGGAGATACACACCAAGTAAAAGTGTCTCTCTATCACTAATAAAATTTGATGCAAACTACACAAATTTTACTATTTTAAGGTCTAATTGCTTGCATTCTTGTAAGTTTTTAAAATTACTATGCGCGTCAAAATTTTAATCTTCAGATACATGCATAATCTACTCGGATACATGAGGTCAAAAATAGGTTTAATTGTATTTAGGATACACTAACTTTCTCCCTCACATCTCTCCTTTCGCTCACCACTTTTCCTATGTATCTAAATTTCAGAATGTATCTTATACCCAAAATATATATATATAGGAGAAAAGACATAAAGTGACACCTAAAGTTGTCCCGAATTCAAAAAGACACATAAACAATGCAACTGTCCTATTACACCTCTAAACAATCATGAACTCATATTATTACATCATTTTTTGTCCACTTGTCATGGCGTAAACAAACTATAAAAACGAATATAATTTTATTTTTACAAGAATTTTAATATAAAGTATATATTTTTATTTTAACTTTTTCTCCTTGTTATTTTTTTTCTTTCTTCTTTCTTCTTCAAAAATTCATTGGCATCTTCATAAACTTATCACTTTCAATGTCACTTTTTACCACAACTCCACCTCTCTTTTAGTCTACTATTAGTTTAACTCTTTTCAATTTTAAAATTATATCTAGATATTTTATTACATTTAACGATGTGCACCTAGTCATAAATATAAAATTCAAATTTCTAACCTCGTGAAAAGATGTGCACCCAGTCATAATCGCATTATGTGATAGAGCTGCATATCGATCGGTTTGGTTCGGTTTTAAAATTTATCGGATTGGCTTATTGGTTATCGGTTTGTAGATGCTAAACCGTTATAGAACCATTAAGATATTGACTTATCGATTTTTCATCGTTGTTGGTTCAGTTATCGGTTAAACCGTTAAGATTTGACACTAAAGAAAAAACATGAAAATCACTTAGAAACAAGGTGACAAACCAAATAAACCATGCACTTATGTTCACAAGTTACATCTTGCTCAAAAGCAAACACTTTTACATTGTAGAATAACCAAATGATTGAGACAACCAATAATAAAAGTAGGAAATCAAACTCTAAATAAAGGACTTTATATACAAAATGGCATAATATAATTATTTAATTTAGGCAGAACACATGAGCGGCCAATTGAACTTGCACGCTTTTTCCGTTTAGACACCTTAACAAGAGGCCATTCCTATTGAACACTTAAACCACTCAAAAAATGTACCTATCAAACACACGTGACTGACTTGTCACCTGTCGTGTGACGCACGCCTTTTGAGCGCGTGAAGTGAGGAAAAAAAAAAGCTGATGTGTCTGATTTGTCACACTTAACGGTACAATTTCCCCCTTTATATTTATCCACCCAAAATTCTTCCCTTTTTTTTATTTCTAATCTCTTTCTTCTCCATATCTCCATTATTGCTGCTGGGGATCAAAAAAATTTCTTCATTCATCTTCTTTACAGCGTGCTAAATGTCCATAATAATATCCATAAAGTTCCCTGAAAAAAATTTCAAATAAAGCCGATAAATTACTGACAAAGAAACCCTACAAAAATCAAACTTTATTCACATGCGTACAAAATATTATCACAGTACTAACATACAAAAATAGACGTTATATTTAAAGGGGAAACTGCAACAATAGTCATGGAGATTCGAAAATGAACTTACTTCTCAAGATTTTGACAGCACAAAATCTTCTAGCTTTCTCGAATCAGCCTTAGAACACAACAACAACAGTTATTTTCTTCAATCGAGTACGTCGTAGGAAGAATACATGAAGATTAGAGAGATGACTGCAATGTTTCCTTACAAAACCGACCACATTGAGTGGAAATCGTGAATGAAATTCTAGGATTTTTTTCAAAATGAATTTTGGGGATTTTGGGGAATGACGGAGGGGTTGGGTGTGGGGTTGGATGTTTTACCATGTAGATTAGATTTTTCCACGTAGGAGGGTGTGTATGTCATGCGCTCCATCTTAAAATAAATGCCTCAAACGACAGGTGACAAGTCAGCCACGTGTGTTTGATAGGTACACTTTTTGAGTGGTTTAAGTGTTCAATAGGAAGGGCCTCTTGTTAAGGTGTCTAAACGGAAAAAGCGTGTAAGTTGAAGGGGCCGCTCATGTGTTCTACCTATAATATATAATACGGAGTATAATATTTTGATAAAAGGTGTCCAGTTAAACACCCTAATACCTAGGGTGTATCTGAGGGGGGTCATCGGTTCACGTGAACTCATACTCCTTTCGAAATCATATATAGTAGTGTTATATTTTTTTAAAGAATATTGAAATGTAGATGTGTAACTCACACTTGAAGTATCACATAATAGGACTGTTCAAAACTGAACCGAACCGATAAAAAAGTTATGATTTATAGTATTGGGTTATTGGGTTATTGGTTTAGTGGTTTTGATAACGGTTTTGATTTTTTTTGTTATTGGGTTATCGGTTCTTGACGGTTTAGAGTTTTTTCTTAACGGGTTAATCGATAAATCGATAGTAAATAAAAGGCGGAACACATAAGCGGCCCCTTAAACTTGCACGCTTTTTCCGTTTAGACACCTCAACAAGAGTCCCTTCCTATTGAACACTTAAACCACTTAAAAAGTGTACCTATCAAGCACACGTGGCTGACTTGTCACATGTCGTTTTTGCCATTTATTTTAAGATGGAGCTCGTGAAATACACACCTCCTACGTGGAAAAATCTAATCTACGTGGTAAAACACCCAACCCCACACCCAACCCCTCAGTCATTCCCCAAAATCGCCAAAAAATCATTTTGAAAAAACCCTAGAATTTCATTCACGATTTTCCGCTCAATGTGGTCGATTCTCTAAGAAAACCTTGCATTCATCTCTTTAATCTTCAAGTATTTTTCCTACGGCGTGCTCGATTGAAGAAAATAACTGTTGTTGTTGTGTTTTTACGGCTGATTCGAGAAAGCTAGGAGATTTTGTGCTGTTAAAATCTTGAGAAGTAAGTTCATTTTTGAATCTTCATGAATGTTGTTCTACTGTTGTTGTTTCAGTTTTAAATCTTCATTTTCGTCTATTTTTGTATGTTAGTACTGTGATAATGTTTGTACGCATGTGAATAAAGTTTAATTTTTTTAGAGTTTCTTTGTCAGTAATTTGTCGGCTTTATTTGAATTTTTTTCCAGGGAAACTTATGGATATTATTATACTAACTCGTTTTCACCATGGGGTAAATTTGTGAAAGGCACATCTGGTGAAGGTCTCACTTACATAGGGGAAAGTGAAGTGGAATATGTAGGTATCGATAAAGACCATTTTTCCTTAATGAAATTGCTTTTTATACTAGAGACCTGGGATATGTTACTGTGGGTGGGTTTTATGTTAAAGACCCTACGAGCAATAACTTTGTCTTAGTGGACAATGATTTCAGTTTACTAAAGCTTATAGAAGACCTAGGTGATGGTGACTTTTTGGGCTTGTATGTTGAACATGTTGTGGATGAGGTAGAGGTTGTTAAATATGGGGTCCCTATAGGTTATCTTTGTGGGCCAACAGTTGGTGAAAGTGTTAATAAGGATGGGGTAGAAAACTCACATAATATTAATGTGGATGAAGGGGACCAACAAAGAGCTGCTCAATCTGAGAATATTGATACTGAAGTTGGTGTGGATGAAGAGTTACAACAAGCTGCCCAATCTGAGAATATTAATGTTGAAGTTGGTGTAGATGATGCATCAGATCTTGAAGGTGTTGAAACTGATTGGGATTGCAGTGATGATTCACAAGAGAATTTTATTCCAGATGAAGATGATTCAGAGATTGATGAAGAGTTGAGAAATCTTAGAAATGAAAGGAGATCCAAATTGCAGGGAAAAAAACCAATTCCTACAGAGGAAATAACTGTTGGAGTCGCTGGTGTTGATAGGGGATTTGAAGACATTGGAAGGAACAAAACTGCTAGGTATGTAGGAAGATTGGGGGGAGATGAACAATATATTGATAGTTCAGAACTGGATAGTGATGATAGTAGGGATGAATTAGATCCTGAAGCTGTGGAAGGTGTTGATTTACCAGCTAGAAGAAAAAGTAAAAAGGTTAGATTTGATCCTGATTGTGTAGTTGCTATATTTGAGCTTGGTATGGTATTTGAAAATGCTATAGAATTTAGAAAGGTTGTAGCAGAGTATGCTGTGGAATATAAAGTCAAATTAAAATTGAGGCCTAATGAAAAACATAGAGTCAGAGTTAAATGTCAACATAAGAAATGCAAATGGTTGTTGTATGCTAGTTTAGACAAAGACTCTGGTGACTTTATTGTTAAGAACTACTATCCTGTTCATCAGTGCCCTACCACAACCAAGAACAAGTTGTGTACATCTAACTTTATTGCAAATAAGTTTAGGGCCAGAATAGTTTCTCAACCTCATATAAAGTTGTGGGAAATTCAAGAGTTGATAAGGAAGGAGACAGGATTGTATGTTGGAAGAGCTCTTTGTTATAGGGCAAAATTGATGATTCTTAAGGAGTTTATGGGTGATTGGAAGATGGAGTTTGCAAGGCTGTGTGATTATGCAGACATGATAAAACAAACTAATCCTGGTAGTTCATGTTGGGTGAGGACAGACAGAGAATCTACTCCAGGAAAAAATTTGTTTGTTTACTTTTATGTTTGTTTTGATGCATTAAGGAGAGATTGGTTGGAAGGATGTAGAAAAATCATTGGGTTTGATGGATGTTTTCTGAAGGGTGCTTGCAAGGGTCAATTATTGATTGCGGTTGGTAGGAATGGAAATCAACAAATGTTTCCAATTGCTTGGGCAGTTGTTGATCAAGAAACAAAGCACAGTTGGAGTTTCTTCATCAATTTCTTGATACAAGACCTAAACTTAGGCACTGGACATGGATTGACTGTGATGTCTGATATGCAAAAGGTTAGTTTAATGTTAATTTTATTTATTTTGATATCATTGCCTATTTATTTAATTATTACTACTAAATTTCAATTATTATAATATGTAGGGTCTTGTAGCAGCCATAATGGAGTTGCTGCCAGATTGTGAGCAGAGGATGTGTGCTAGACACATTTGGTCCAATTGGCAGAAGACCTGGAGAGGAGAAGAAAGAAGAAAACAATTCTGGAGATGTGCAAAATCAAGTTTTGAGGTAAAATTTCAAGATGAAATGGACAAACTTGCTAAACTTGGTAACAAGAACATCTGTGGGGACTTGTTACATTATGAAAGAAAGACATGGTGTAAAGCATATTTTAAGGAGCATGCTAAGTCTGATATTGTTGAGAATAATATGTGTGAGACATTTAACTCTTGGATATTAGCTGCTAGGCATAAATCAATTATCACCATGTTAGAGGAGATTAGACATAAGATAATGGATAGAAATGTGGAGATGAGAAAATTTATTGACACTTGGATATCAGAAATTTCTCCTATGGCTAGTTTAGTACTTGAAGAAAACAAAGATTATGCTAGAGATTGTCAAGTTAGGTTCAATGGACAATTTGGATATGAAATTTTAGAGGGTCATTATAGGCATATTGTTGATATCAGAAAAAAGACATGTACCTGTAGAACCTGGCAGTTGAGAGGCATACCATGTCAACATGTTGTTTTGGCATATCAGCATGCAGGCCAAGACCCTGAAGATCATATTGTACATTGGTACAAAAAAGATACTTTCATGAAGGCTTATAATTACTTTATCCAGCCAATACCTAACATGAAAATGTGGCCTCACACTAGTGATATAGTGATTGAGCCTCCTGAACCAAAAAAAATGCATGGCAGACCACCAAAATCCAGAAGAAAGTCAAGGGATGAGCCAAGAAAGAAGTATGGGAAGTTATCTAGGAGAGGTGTAAAAATGACTTGCTCCAAGTGTCATCAACAAGGCCACAATAATAAAGCCTGCAAATATGTGGTAATACTCAAGCCAATCTTTTATTACTTCAATTAAATAAATAAAATGCATTACAATATTTCTTCATCTTATTTACACATTTTAAATCCTCTGAATTGGCTCAGCCTGGAAGCTCAACCCAACCTGGACCTGGAAGGTCAAGCAAACCTGCAAGCTCAAGCCAACCTGCTAGCTCAAGTCAGCCTCAAAGGTCAAGGCAACCAGCAAGCTCAAGTCAACCTCAAACCTCAAGGCAACCTGCAAGCTCAAGCCACCCTGCTAGCTCAAGTCAGCCTCAAACCTCAAGCCACCCTGCTAGCTCAAGTCAGCCTCAAACCTCAAGGCAACCTGCAAGCTCAAGCCAAACTGCTAGCTCAAGTCAGCCTCAAACCTCAAGGCAACCTGTAGGTTCTATCCAACCACCAACCTGGATACCATCACAACATGTCAGCTCAGGCCAACAATCAATTTCTATTTGTGATGATACTTCAACTGTTGGAAGAGTTCAACAAGCTGGAAGAGGCAGGGGAAGAGGCAGGGGAAAAGGTAGGGGGAGAGGAGGTGATGATACTTCAACTGTTACAAAAGGGCAACAAGCAGGAAGAGGTATGTGAAGAGAAGGAGAATCAACATCAACAGGAGGAAACAAAAGGCCTAAGACTGTGGGATTTGGCATCTACATTGATGATACAAGTGGCAGACAAACATTAAATGTAAGAGTACAACCAAATTTAATTATTTATAATCTACCTACTTTGATAATAGACATTTAATTTTAGTTTCTTGTATACAGCCTGGTACAACAGGTGAAAGAGTTGTTACTACAGCTGTTTTCAAGTGTGCAGCACCAACAAATATTGATATTGGTTATAAGCTTCGTGGACTAAAATGGAAGGGTAAAGATGCTGTCACCACTTCACAATTACAACGCAAGTCCAAAAGGGATGGATCTGCAAATGTCTAGTGCAACAAAAACAAGAATATGGGTGTGACTACTTTAATGTGTCTTGGGTGTTTTTGATATACTCTTGGGAGTTATTTTATTTTGAATCTGTAATGCAAGCAGGAAACAATACTAAGACTGCTTTAATATGTTTTTGATGTAAATTATTATAACTAATGGTTTAATTGTGAATTTTCTTGCAAGGAAATGCAAAGTATTTTTTGTCTATCATTCATGCTTGTTTGAAGCTTATTGTTGTGTTGTTCACTTAATATGGTTATTTTCGTTTGGAGGTGAATAAGAGGAATAGAAATAAGGAATACAATAGAGGTGAATAAACAAGAAAAATATGATAGATTAATGAACAACTTATCTCCATTCCTTAGTCTAACATCAGTATAACAAAATCACAAGACTACTGATACAATCACTCTAAGCCTACTAACATAAATATTGCCATATAGCAAAAATCACTAGTGCAATAACACATATGATCCTGATTTTTGTTGCCTGCTTCCTCTCTTGTTCATATGATTTGATTCTTTTCAATAGGTCCCATATGATCTTTTTGCTTGAGGCGGTAGATCATCATCGTACCATCGAAAAAAATCGCATCCACCTCTTCTCTACACAATTATTAAAATAATTAAACTATAATTAGCAGATTGACAGCGATTTGTTTAACCAGATTTGAATAATAATAAAAATTTTACCTTTGTTTTTTTGCAACAAAAAAATCGACGTCATGTATTAAGTTGTGTCCATGAGGTTTTCACTTCAGCATTAACCCCACATCGACAAAACACATTTGCAACAGAAGAAGTTTAAATCGACAAATTGGATATTTCATTCGCTGTAAAGAAGATGAATGAAGAAATTTTTTGTTGATCTCCAGCAGCAACAATGGTGAGATAGTTATGGAGAAGAAAGAGATTACAAATAAAAAAAGGAAAGAATTTAGGGTGCATAAATAAAAGGGGAAAAATTGTACCATTAAGCATGTCAAATCAGACAAATCAGCTTATTTTTTCTCACTTCACGCGCTCAAAAGGCGTGCTTCAAACGACATGTGACAAGTCAGCCACGTGTGCTTGATAGGTACACTTATTAAGTAGTTTAAGTGTTCAATAGGAAGGGACTCTTGTTAAGGTGTCTAAACGGAAAAAGCCTGCAAGTTTAAGGGACCGCTTATGTGTTCCGCCTATTATTAATACATAAAATTATTTTATCTATTATTTTCTCTAGTATACTCATTAATTTTATTTTATTTTTGACTTTTTACCAACATTCTATCCTAATAAAATTACTAAAATCCTAAAATTTACATAGTATGATGACTACACAATTTAATTTAATGCTATAAAAAAGTAGTCCCACCAGATTTATCAAACTGGCTATTTCAAGTTCTGTTTTTTCAACATTCAAAATTTTCACTTCACTCTCTACTCAGTAAGTAATGGAAACGAGAAGACCCATTTCGATTGGAGCACAGCAGCCGGAAACCCTAGGCCAAGACGACGATGACTTGTCGGAGTCGGAGTCGGAGTCGGAGTTGGAGTCGGAAGAAGGGATACAACAACTGGAAGAAGAAATACGGGAACTGGAACAACAAGTTCAACAAATGGCTGAGAAAATTGTGGATTTCAGAACTACACTTCCGGGTCAGCTTAAAACTACTCTCGATTCCATTCTTACTGCTCAAAGACCCCTTTTTGATACTCCCGAATCTCAACCTGGCTGCTCCAATCAACCACCTACATCTGGTACGTTTCTAGGGTTCTTCTCAGATTCGAACTGTTAATTACACCGAAAATTGTTTAATACTGGAATTAAATGACTTGTAGAGTTCAATGGTGTTAATAGACGATTCCAATTAGTTTGAGGTTGTTGGTTGATTGATTGACAGTGTTTTATAATAGTGACATTTGGTGTATTTATTCAATCTTTTGTCTCTCTTTATTTCTGTTTTGTATGCAGTCTAGTCAACTACCTTTTTTGTTTCTGCTAAGATTTGAACCCTAGTATCCTGTATTCTTTGTTCCAGCTTCATTGACCTGCAATGCTAGGCCATACTTTAGTTACTTTTCTCCATTTCTTACAGATAGAAGTGTGTTCACAATACAAGAAGACTACAATATCGAACGGTCTTAGAAGCACATTATAGAGAATGGTGCAATGCATGAATTCCTCGAGGATAAGGAAATTGTCTATCCTACCTTATTAAGAAAGAAATATGTCAATTCAGACTATTCTATTTCTGTATACACTAAAAACCCATGTCTTCATAGTTAAAATTCTCAAACATCAGGTCCTTATTATGCAAGCTATTAATCAGGGGAGGTTGTTAGACTTGGTGTCAGCTTAGGCCTGGGAGTTTAGAAATCACTGTGTAAATGTTCTACACTGGGTTTTGAGGAGATCATAGGTAGAGAGGAGACATGGGATGACATCATTGTTGTTGACTTTGAACTTTGACCCATTTCGTGTTTTGAAACTCATACATTATGATAAAAAGGATGTGTTTGTGTTCTTAACCCTTGAACTTCTTTCTCTTGTCAATTAGGAGTTAGGACTTATTTGAGTTGGTTAACGCTTGGGTGAACTTGCCGTGCTATGAACTGTGGTGGTGTCATAGATCTCTCTGTTGACTTGAGCTTATTCTTGCCTTTTCATGTCAAATCTGCTACTCTGTTCTAGGGAGCAGACACCAAACTAGCCATTCATGTTGTATATGGTCATATACAAAAGGTTTGTGTGTGGTTTTAGCTGGCTAGATATATCAAGGCCGCCAAACTAGTTAAGTGGTTTTAGCCGTGTGCCTATTGTTGTGTACTGTATGATAGTTTGGGTTTAGCTTGGCCCATCGAGTTTCCATTACTCTTATATTCTCGAGTTCTCAATGATTCAAAAAAGAGTTTGTATTCTTCTTGACCCACCGAGTTAAGCCATTATGTGAATATGAGTTTTCCATTATTCTCATATTCTTGAGTCCCTGATGCTTGAGAGAAGAGTATTACCTTCTTATTGAAACTCTGCAAAATTAGATCAATATCACACCAACAAACACTAGAATACGCAATGGAACAGTTAAGTAAGTAAGCAGTGATCTGAACCAAAGCACACTGCTAGTAAAATGATTAGAAAAAGGAAATAAGTAAACATACAGCTGCATCTCCCTCGTCCCCAGCAATAAGATAAGGATTAAACCGAAGTTTAAACATAACAGTAAAAAAGAAAGACTGTCTGCGATATGTTTTATGAGAAAGTTCCATCATAATGCAGTTGTGTAGAAGGAGATAAGGTTCTTTTGCTACCATATTTTTTTTGAGTGATCAGTTTAACTCTTCCTTTTCCTCTTTTAATAAATGTCGAAGGAAGGGTTTGTTTCTGAATGAACGGTCTTCACATTATCTTAGCAGGAGTAGGTGTTCTTTAATTATTTTAGTGCCTCTTGATATACTGGAGGTTGTTCTTAACAGTCAGTAAAATTTTCAGAAAGGGGTTGCGTTTCCAGATGTGCTTTTCCTCCTTTTTGTACGTTGTGACCTGATTGACCCTGTAATTGATAAACCCTTTCTTCTTCTCCATTATTTTTGGACAAGTATCTTTAGAAATATTGAACCATTGCTAGATATTTGTCTCTTTTGGTCTTCAGTTTTTTCAGAGTGAAGTTGTCTTCCATTGTTTTCAAACTGGAGGTGTTTCAGATCTGGAAGGTCTCCTGGTTAACTGTTTAAGTTAGAGCCAAATTTCTGAAACAGTATCTTAGGGGTAGTGGTAAAATCACACAGGCCTTGAGAAAAATAAGCTCATGTATTATATGAAGAACTCTAGGAAGCAGAAGTCAACAAAATAACTATCTGGTATTCCACCTACTATCATAGAGACCTAACAAGGTTTTGTCGTGATTCCATGGAAAGTTTCGGCCCAAGATATATCTGGAACACTATAAATGGTTGAACAATTGTTGACTATTCAATGTGAGATCTTTAGTGTAATAAAATGAAAGAGGAATCACAAAGTCCTCTTACAGTTTGATATGACTTCTTGCTTTTGCTTTATCTTTAAGAAATGATAAGTTTTTTTTTTTTGTTGCTTGAGAGCTACAAGGCTAGAGACATGTTCATAGAGTGATTAAGAGCTAAATGCACTTAAATCACAGAGTTCCCTTTTAAGGTTTTAGCTTTGTTAGTGGAGGCCTTGAAAAATGCAAATATTGGTATCCTTGTGTTGATAGTACAGTAACTTTGTGGATTTACAGATTCGTTTTCTTTGTAATTATTATCTTAATCACTTTCACAGACGTAGAAGAGCCTGGTGCCGTCTTGCCTGGAGAGGTGCAGAAAGAAGCTGAAAAAGCGCAGCTCCTTAAGCAGAAGATAACAAGTAATGCATCTGCCATACCTATTGTATTGAACAGGATGAAGGAAGGGATGGCAAAGATTGACAAACTACAATCTACCAATAAAGTCATTCATCCTGCCTTTAAAAGGGGAAGATCTAGCCGATAAGCCCCTGCTAGATCTGCTCGCTATGGTATAGAACACGTAGTTTCTTATTATGCTTAACAGATTTGACTGTTGCGGAACACGTGAAGCTGTCTTCCGGAGAAATATTTATTGACATGGATCTAACATAGTCAGGGAACATTTTATTTTTGTAATTAAGTGCAACATTAGTTAGTTTTGTATGTAATTCTTAATGGTGATAGGGTTAGTTGATGATGATGAGATGAGAATATGTAATCCATTTAGTTGAGGTTGTGATTTTTGTGGAGCTCTACATTGTACAATTTATTTATTTTGTTACTGGATTTGTTGTACATGTACTCCATTATTCTGTGTCCATTGGAAAGAGTGTTAAAGTCCAATTGTATTGCCTAGTTTTTTTTTTTTATTGGTGTAATTTCGCGAGTGAAGTCTGAAGATGTGAGATATATGAATTATTTTCAATGTTGTGAATATTGTGTAAAATAATAAGGCATTACAATTTATAAACAAAATGCTGTCAAAATCATTGGGAGCATCAATCTCAAATACGTAAGTTTTAGTACTACCTCCGTTCCATATTATAAGTCTTTCTTTTCTAAAAATAGTTGAATCATAATATATGTCATTTTATAAATGTTATGCATAAAATATCATATTTTGTCCATTATATCCTTATTGATTAATTAATTAATCTTGAAAATATATGTACTTTGACTAACCTTGGAAATCTACAACTAATTAAATAAGGGCATACAAGTAAACTTACCTTATTTCTTAATGCAACTGCAAATGAAAAAGGTGACTTATAACATGGGACGGAGGAAGTATCTAACATCTAATTTTAGGACTTTTTGATCATAGAAATTATTTACTATTTTTTATTTGAAAATCAATGTTTGATCATAAATGATTCAAATTAACTCGAAGTTATATTTCAAATTTGAAAAAATAACTATAATTTATTTTCAACTCCCTTCACTTCTAAAGTTATGCTTAAAGTATATTTAAGCATAGACATAATTTTATTTTATTTTTATTTTTTTGCAAAAAGTGTTATTAAATACAATTTCATCTTCATGTCCAACTCTCTTAATTTCCAAATAAAGTGAAAAACAATATTTTAATTTTATGGTCAAAAGTGTGCTTAGAATGTAGATACTATATTTCTGTGAATAAAGAAATATGAATTAGATAAATACTTCTAACTCTAGTAACACGCTAGGCAAGTAATATGTGACAGACTCGGCTCAATAGACATTGAAAAAGAGTCGATATCGAATTACTCGTGTGAATGATCACCCTCCAAACTAATTGAATATCATAGAAGACCTTGATGATATGCTCTCTTTTAATATGTTTTTTAACTCCTTTATACTTTTTAGTATAATCGTTTTAAAATAATCAAAAGGATAATAGTTAAAAATACCTTTCAAATTTTGTCATTAAATATTTCTTTTTAGGGAAAAGGGTCAAAAATACCCTCCAACTTTGATTTATTATTTAAATTTACCTTCGCCGTTAAAATAAAGTTAATTTTACCCCTCGCCATTAAAATAAAGTTAATTTTATCCCTCGCCGTTAAAATAAAGTTAATGTTACTCCTCCTGTTACTAATTTTACCAAATTTACCCTTCATTAGATGGATTGACTCAAATTGACCCGAATTTTAAAAGTAAAACCTATTCCTTATTTTAATCCATTAATCCGATCATTTATAATAACCCGATCCCATTCTCCCAAATCTCCTATACCCATTTACCCATTCTCCCAAATCTCCATTAAATATGTCAAAGAGGTAAATTCGGGTTAATTTGGATCAATCCGTTTAATGAGGGGTAAATTTGGTGAAATTAGTAACAGGAGTGGTAAAATTAACTTTATTTTAATGGCGAGGGATAAAATTAGCTTTATTTTAACGGTAAGGATAAATTTAAATAATAAATCAAAGTTAAGGGGTAATTTTTGACCTTTTCACCTCTATTTATAAGGATATGTCAAACAAATTAGTGAGAGGGAAAAAGATTGAAAATGAAAATACAAAGTGGCCCGCCCATTTCAACATAAATCCAAAACTACCCCCAAAAAGCCCTAATTTCCAAAACCCTATTCAATTTACTCAGAGTCCCCAAACGTTTTCTCCCAATTTCTGAGATCTGCGCAAAACCCTAAACCCCATTGGCGATTTTGCTTCAGATTCAGTCAAAATGTCGATGTCAAAGAGTTCTAAGATGCTTCAATACATCAATTATCGTATGCGTGTTACTATCCAGGATGGCCGTCAATTGATCGGTAAGTTTATGGCATTTGATCGACATATGAATCTTGTACTCGGCGATTGTGAAGAGTTTCGTAAGCTTCCTCCTACTAAAGGTTCTAAGGAAGAACGTGAAGATCGCCGTACACTTGGTCTTCTTCTTCTCAGAGGTGAAGAAGTTATTTCCATGACTGTTGAAGGTCCTCCACCTCCCGATGATTCTCGTGTTAAAGCTACTGCTGGTGGTGTTTCTGCTGTTCCTGGACCTGGGTTGGGTAGGGCTGCGGGTCGGGGTGTTCCGACTGGTCCGATGGTTCATGCTCAGCCAGGTCTTGCTGGTCCTGTTCGGGGTGTTGGTGGACCTGCTCCGGGAATGATGCAGCCGCAGATTTCTCGTCCGCCGATTAATTACCCTCCACAGCCTCCTCCTCCTATGGTTCGACCACCTGGTGGTGGACCTCCACCGCCAATGCAAATGCAAATGCAAAGACCTGGTGGCCCACCTATGCCACCGCCGCCACAGTTCAGGCCTGGTGGTCCTGGACCATTTCCGCCTCAGTTTGGTCAGAGGCCCATGGGACCACCACCACCACAGATGATGAGAGGTCCTCCACCACCGGGAGCGCAGCCACCAAGACCTGGAATGCCTGGTGGACCACCTCATCCTGGGATGCCTCCACCACCTCCTGGTGGGCAAGTTCCAGTCTTTGGACCTCCTCGCCCGGGAATGCCACCTCCTCCAAATGCACCTCACCAGCAGAATCAGCAGCAGTAGAATCAGTATGTTACTGTTAACTGAGTTTATTTTCAATCTTTATGGCTCTATATTGCTTATATCAGCTTATTCTAATTATAACAATGTCTTTGTGGAGTATATTCTGCAATTAATATGTAAACTGAAAATGCTGTTTCGTAAAGCTAGTTTGAGCTAAGTATTATAGTGCTTCTTTGGTTAGAGGCTATTTTATTTTCAATACTTATGCTATGGTGAGTTTCTTGCATGATGATTGGTTTGGAATAGGCTAATTGACATTATAAGCTTGACCTTTTTAAGCTGCAATTTAATTTTGACTAGCTGTTTGCGTAATTGTATGGCAAAGTTGACGAGTGATTTTATTATTGTTGTATGAATTTATTGAAGATCATTTCATGGAAGATGGCCTATATATGCAATACTTGCAAAATATGATGAACGCCTTTTCCCCCTTGAAAGATCACCTGTCTCTGATCATTTGGTTTTTGCACTGAAGGTAGTGATTTTATATCATCCAAACAGGAACTCTTTTGATACTGTTTTGTGTTGAATTTAAGTTTGTGAATCTTGAAATCCAGATGGTGCGCTGTTATGATGTTATCTCTTGATGGATCTGGAAGGTGTGAATGGAAATTGCTCTGGTTTGTATTGAGAAAATATCGTGGACACTAAATTTGTCTAGAGTTTGAATAATATCTTCTGTTGACATGGTATCCTTTCAGAGAGTATTGAAGTTCTCTCTTCGTCCTTAACTTCCTTGACCTACCATTTTCTTACATCCTGTGAAAAAATCTTTGCTTGGATGAAATCTCCACCATGGAAAAGTGTTATCCACTTTTACTATTTTCACAGGGAGTCAATATTATAATTTATAAAATATCTGTAACAAACTCATTGAACTTGCAAGCTAAAGTTCTGTAGTATGCTGGGTTGTTAGGTTGTTCATTTTGCATCAACTTTTACGTGACATATTTATGACTTATGTACTAACTAACTAAGCATAATTGGCTTGTTCGAGTATTTCCAAGTTTTAGTGTCTGAATCATTTGTGGTAGACCAGACTGCATTGCAATATCTATTATGATGATGAAGTATAATGTTAATCTGGAGTAGTGCTACGGAAGTTGTTATTCTTGCAATCATCGTAGAATCTCTCGCAAAAGCCAAGAAACTTAAAAGCTTCCTAGTATTTATTTCATCTAGACCACAATAAATTGTGCTGGACTGCTAAGGCTCTAGAGGTTAGCTCAATTTTGTATTTGTTGGTGGAAATCCATTTCTAAATATCTCCCAATCAGTAATGAGACTTCAGTTGAAGAATTGCCCCCCTCTCCACCCAAACAAAGAATTCCCTCACTCTGTTCCCTACATAGCTTGAATTATATAACTAATTACTTTGTTTTTCTTGTAGGGCATGCTCTGTAAAGGTTGAGTAGTCATTAGCTTCTCCTGCTTACCTCAATGATGGTTATGTTAAGTCCTTTTTTCAGCACTCGGCTAAGGATTTGGTGTTTGGGCGATCAAACTAAGGCTATATTTGATGGTGGTAGAGTGATATTTGCTTTCAAAGAGCTTGTAATTGTGCGAAATAGGATACTTTAAACTAATGTTCTTAGCAGTATTTGTCAAACTTCCCGTCTTTTGGTTTTCAGTATTGCTTTCTGCTATGACTTAATGAAGATTTCAGTGAGTTGTTCATTCAACAGTGGCAGTCTTCCATTTACATTTGCTTTACTTTTCATGGAAGAATTAGCTTGAGGATATTTGCTTCTCATTTAACATTGGAGTGCTCTTATGTTAATAGTTGTTGATAAACTGCCTTCAAGAAGAGATTTTGTGAAGGGATGGGATGGTGGTGTTGTGAGAAAAGGCTAAGCTGTTTTTTTCGGAATGTCATGAATACCCCTCAATGTTCGGGGCTTGTTCGATGGTTCCTCTAAACAATGTGTCAAAATCCCTAATTATCATTGTTGATCCTCTGAAGTGAATAGCCAAAGTTCAATCTATCAATAGAAATATGAAAGCTGAGAGTTGCTCAAATAATGAGCCCAACATGAGGGTGCATCACTTGAACATCTTTCTGAAAATAGATAGATGAGATTAACTACAATCCACTGATGGTGGACATAAAAACTACATGATCACCTCAATTTTAGAAAAAAAAATTCCCTCTTGATATATTCACATATGGTTAATTGTTAATATATAAATAAATATAATAAAAAGAGTATTATATGGTCACTTGCTATCTAAATTAATCATACATTTTTCTTTAAGATTTTTACTTGGTTTACCAAAAACAAAAAAGATTCTTTCACGCTTTCATTGTCATTATATTCATGCTCCTTATTCTCACGCTTTCTTCATCATTATTTTCATACCTTTTCTCCAGCTGAAAGGCGGTATAGATCAACATTCAAACCTATTCCTTTGTGGCTGGCCCGGTGCTTAACACTAGGTTTCCTTCCACACCCACATGCATATGAACAGTAAACCAACCATATTAGCTCATCAACTCGTCTTAACACACCCTCACAACATATGACATCTCAATGCCAAGATAAAAAAATTGAGGGAAAGAATCGACGAGGTGAGTATTCTCGAGAGAAAATCGTGATGGAAAAAGAGTGAGGAGAATTAAATGCCAAACAAAAGGGGCTTCAAGACTTCCTTCTTCTTACTATTCGCTCCAAGTATTCCACTAGTTGGATAAGGAACACCAAATGTTAACAATTTAAGATTGAATCTTTCGTAATGGGTCGTAGCTTAGTCTATTTAACCCCCTCTTACCCCCCTACCTTACCCCCTCCCTCTTACCCCCTCCTACACTCCCTCCTACCCCCCATCTCTATCCCCTCCTTCTACCCCCCCTCCTCCTAACCCCCCCTTCCCCACCCCCTTACATCCACCTTTAAGCCCCCCCTCCTCCTCGATACGCTCAAATTACACTTTCCTAAAGAAGTATAAGCAGTCGTATCAAGTAAAGAACTCAAATGTTAGATTGGGGTCGATCCCACGAGAAAAATGGTTTACACTTAACTTTAATCTACAATTACTTCTATTTTAATCACGTCCTTTCCAAAAACAACAATTAAAAGGGGGTTTTGTGTAACAAAATTATTTAATTAGTTCTAAGTAAACAAGTAGCAAGTTCAACTGTTTGATGTTTATCAAGTAATAAGAGAAACTAGGGTTTATGTGTTCCCCATTAGGTTCATGACGCAGGAACCCTAGCTATAACAACTCTTTCCTAGTATCTTCAATGCAAAATGGTAAGTTATGTATCCCTAATTCCTTGGTTCGGCAACTAGTGAATTTCGCTCCGCACCTTGATCCGATTACGTGTGTATACTTTACTAAACCTTACCTTTTACCTCATATTAAGCATCATAATCGATGTATGACTTAGTTGTTACTTCGCACCAATCTAAACTAGTCTATTAGATAGTATATCCTAAATCTATGTTGATAAATCTTTTCTTATTATCTACCTCCTTGGTCCGACAAGTAGCAACAAGGCGAGTTCTAACGCGTGCACTCGTTAATAAGACTTCTAAACGAAAGAATTATTAATACATGCAAGTAACTGATCGAGAATTGTTATTTTAGCTAGTTTTACTTTGTTAATTATCCATGGTTCCCACAACCCTAGTTGTAGATTTAGTTACCCATGTTCATAATTACACAACTCATATTAATTAGACAAGAACTCATGTACTTATTTTGATGAGATTGAAGAAAATCCAGAAAATCACTTGAGTTTGAGAAAAATAATGCAATAAACAATTCCGGAAAATAAAGTATTTTCCAAAACCCAATATTCAACAACCAGTATTACAAATCAGAAAAATAACCCAGAGTCAAACCCAAAAAATGAGGTTCTTCATCCTATTTATAATAATAGAATCCTAAACATAGAGGGAAACCTAAATAAGGAAAATCTGCCCAAAAATACGTCTCGCATCGACGACCTGACCGACGGACCGTCGAGGTAACGACGGATCATCGACGCCTCCGTCGGTCCATACTTCAACTCTATTTTCAGCTGCCTTCTTTTTCAACTCTCTGTTACCATCGACGGACCCAGACGACGGTCAATTGATAGGATGACGGTCCGTCGATGACCTTCGTTGATCCACACTTAGAATCTTTTCAAATCGAGTACTGAAGCTACATTCTATTAACACCAACAGATCACCAGGATGGCCCGTCATCCCTTCCGTAGCCCCATACTTGTCAGAATTCCCCAATATTTCCTTGGCAGCATAACATCTTCATGGCGACGGGTTCCACCTACGGACCGTCGATGGCTCCGTAGGTCATCTGTTCTGCAATTTTTAGTATATCTTCAGAGTTTTCATTCTGGACAGTATTTTCTTGCAAACATAAAGAAGAATACATTAAAACTACTACAAAAAGGCCTTAGACACACTAAACTTAAAGAAATTGAGAGTACCGCAAAACCACGGTACATCAACACCCTCAACTTAAATTCGTTGTTTGTCCTCAAGCGACGCACTATGACACAAAAGTATCCTTATTTTAGATTTCGCAATCATGTTGCTATCAATCCTGATTACTTTCATTATATTCATGCATGATATAACTATTAGGCTCACTTATGTGGATCAGACCATGACACAGACTCATCACGCACAGACGCCTTGTCTCTTTTATCTCTCACCAAAGTACCAACTTTCTAGTATTGCGACTAGTGTCCTTAAAAACAATATCCTCCCTTTTCACACAGTGATTTCAGTTTGAGTATAAGGATTATTTTTCAACACTCACTCTCAGAACAACTTCACACCTTATTGATACTTATCACCATTGGCTTGCCCTTATTTTCACTGCTTTAAGTTCAACATATTAGACTCTTAGGATCACGATAGGACTTTATTAGCTTGTAACGTAGGCTCAGGGCCAGGTAGGGTACATTTGGATGCATTTTAGTGACTTGTTGCCCTCCTTGTCATAACGGCTAAGCGTCCTACCATTTCGTCGTTTGTTCTGCCCTATTCTTGATTTTCTTATATTCTTTTTCCTTGCTTTTCTCCTTTTGTGTAAGTGACTCTTCTTTTATTTTTTTTATTTTTTTATTTTTTTACTTTCAAATTTTGCAATTTTTCACTTGATTTCAGCTTTAGCTTGAGTCATTTTTCTCTTCTTTCTCTCTCTTTATTCTTTCAACCCCACTTTTCGGAGCATTTTTCATAATAGCCACCCTCAACTCATGGCTTTTCCATGAGTCAAGGTACACAATACCAGGTTGGGTTAGGGCCACGACAAGGTTGTTTTCTGCATTAACCACCCTCAACTTCTGCTTTTGTCGTAAGCTGAGGTTCACATGTCCAGAGAGAGACCAGGGCCAACACATTGTTCCCAGAAGATAAGTTAGGGTAGAAAAAGAAAGGTTCATTTTAAGCTCAAATCATTTGGATCAAGAAGGGATTAATTTCATTCGGGTTTTCTTTTATCTAGGCTAAAGATTGACTATTTTGAACAAGGGCCTATGATCCTTTCCCAATTGTCTATTACAGATTACTTTTAGCAGGACTAACCGGGCAAGTTCTATCTCAGTACCAACGGTGGTCTATTCAACTTTTTCACACTCACTTGACACATCATTACCCTACTAGATTATCAGACACTTAGTTCGGCTTAAGATTAAGGGTCATGCAGGAGTGTATCTCTACGTCATGCTTAGAGCCACACATTCATCATTCACTATGCCTAATCATGCAAGCATTTTATTTAAATCAGGATATCATTTTATTTAGCCATCATGCTTCAGACTTCGTATCGATACTATGTACAAGATACTAACGTGCCAGTTCAACAGTAAAGTAAAGAGTCTCTTGGGGAAAAAGAACACAGCCAAGAAAACCCCAAGAGAGGATCGTGAGTTGGACTACTCAGACTTCACCCTAGCACTCACTTTCCATTTACCCCACCCCCAACAAAAGAGCATGCAATTGTCCCCAATGCATAAAAAAATATAGAATAGGGTGGTAGATGAAGCAAACCTGAGGCGCATAGCGCCGAAGATCAACAAGCTGGCGGGCCTAGTTTCCCGTAACCCGCTCCCTCTGTAGTAGGGACACCATCAGTAGTGTCCGCAGCGATAACAACACCCTCAATAGTGCTCCTCTCAACATCAGCAATCCTAGAGCTAGACGCCCCAACAGCCACCTCCTGAGCCCTCATCTGTCGGGCCTCCTCATCCATCAGCGAGGCTCTCTTCGCCGCCTCCAACTCAAGACGCTCTCTCTTCCTAGCTCGAGTCTCATCCTCCTTTCTGGATCGGTGCCTCTAAGTATGCTCATGTGGCATCCATATCAGCCCTCAATCTCGCCACAGCAGCCTGGAGAGTCGTCAAATCTACAGTAGGGGCTGGCCGGGCAAGAACCCTTAACTCAAATGTGTCAAGGCGCTGGTGGACCTCCATGATCTGCCTCTCAGTCCGCTGGGCCATCTTCTTCTCTATCCGCTCCTCCGCCTCAGCAATAAACTTCTGCATCCAAGGCTGTATATGATGCAAAAGTGTGGACATTTGGACCTCTAATTTCTGGACCCTAGCGATCAGGACCAGTGCTACAGATGGGGTGGAGCGGGAGGAGCTCGGAGCAGTGCTAGTACCCGGAATAGACTTAACCGGGGTGATGTTGGTAGGCTATGATGTAGCCAGATCATCCCCTTGGGCCTGCTCTACCGTGGCTGCCAAGTTCTCACCTAGCGGCTGCACCTCTACACGGGACCCTCTATTGGGAGCCAACTCATTAGCCTCATCCCGAATGAGACCGATATCAACCTGGACAGTCGGGGTCTTGAGCGCATCAATGTGACACACGGGCACTCCAGCAGACCTGCACAACTCAAAAATCATGCAAAGGAAGAGGTAAGTAGTGGTGGCCTTAAAGGCCCTCTCATGAATGACCCCCTTCAACAGCCACGCAAAGTCCACCTCGAACCCAGCAACCATGGCAGCGATCAACACTGCTCGATCCCACGTGACGATATTATCAACAGTAGTGGGGGGGGAGGCAGTGGCGGACGAAGAGCCATAAGAATTTGGCCGTGAATGTGAGGTTGGACTTCTTTATTCCTCCTTTGGGCTCCAGCACCCTCGCCATCCAAAGAGATGTTCTGGGCTATCCATTTCTTGGTGGTCTCTCTCAACACTCTCTCGCACTGGAAGCGGCCATCCTTGATCAGCTTCCACCTATAATCAAACTCAGGAGTGAGGGGGCCCCTGGTGGCATCAATGTCAGCACCATATAGGAATCTGCGAATGGCGGGCAAAGAGATATCCACCCGCTTGCCACGGACACAAACATGCTTGAGTGGTGCGTATTTGACGGGGTTAGCCCGCTTGTCTAAACTAGCCCTGAGAGTTGCCACATAAGCGGCGTAGAACTCTCGCACTATCTCCTCGCTGTAACGGCCCAAACTCCTAGCCGTCCACTCTAGCCGATGGCGGGTGAAAAGATCATGTATAGCTGGCATCGTGGGAAGACTTTCGGTAAGAACTCTCCGTTCGACTGTCAGAGTCCTAGTCATGACCCCCTTATCGTTAAGCAGCTTCGCATCCCTGAAAATCTGATATTGGCCCTCGACACACCACCGGTTGGGCTGATCAGCAACCAGAGCAGGGACATCGGTCAGGGGTGTTGGAGTAGAATCCTCACTGTCAGCCTCCTTAGACGAGGCAGAATGGGCCGATGTAGCTGGAGTAGTGGCCCCATATGAAGATGAATCTTCTTCAGATGCGGAAGCCTCCTTAGAGCCAGACACTCCTTCTAAACCTGCAACAGACCCAGACGGTGTGCCGGTCAGTGTGCGCTCCTCATCAGACTGGGAGGCAGTGACTACGCCGAATGCCACCCTCTTGGGCGTGCCCCAAGAGGTCCTAGCAGCACGTGATGGTGTCTGGGTGTCTGGGGGAACGTATTCAGGGTTGCGTTCATCGTTGGATGACCCAATCACCAACCAGCAAGAAGGGGTGTCAGTACCAATAGAAGCATACAACAACTCAAAAAGAATCAAACACAGAAGGGGGAACACAAACAGAGTGGAGATGCAAAACTGCATTACTACTTGATAGACCTCAACGATGGTCCATCGATGAAACCACGATCCATCAGTGAGGGTCCGTTGGTGGACACTTAGAAAATTTCTTGTGTAAAGTTTCAGAACAAAGGTTCTGATAAAGACGACGAACTTGCAGGACAAACCTTCGATTGAACGACGGCCGTCAGTGGGCGTCCATCGATGGACCCTTAGAAACGTTTTTGAATATTAAAATAACAAAGTTTCTGTTAAGGATGATGGGACTGTAGGACGGACTGTCGACTGAATGACGGTCTATCAGTGGGGGACCGTCGATTGACCCTTAGAAAAATTTGGAGGAACTTCAGAAATAAGGGGTTTGTTAGAGTCTACGGTCATGCAGGACGGTCTGTCGACCAGTTGACGGACCGTCGTCTACCCCCGTGGGTATACACTTAGATAAATCAAGAGAGATGTTGTTGACGTACCCCAACGATGGTCCGTCGATTGAACGAAGATCCGTCAGTGGGGTCTCGTTCTGGCTTGTGATGTATCGTGGTTACACGGTACTTTCGATACTTTTTCCTTAAGTTTAGTGTGTGTCTAAGACCTTTGTGTATTATTTTTAATGTAGTTTTCTCATTGCTTGCAGGAAATCTGTCCAGAAGGAGAACGTGAGAGTCTTGAGCTGAAAGTTGCAGAAGTGATGACCTACAGAGCCATCGATGGTCCGTCATGACCTCGACGGTCCGTAGGAGGCCACCGTTGTAAGAAGAAGAAAGTTACAAAAGAAAGTTGGGTAATTCTGACCAAGTGTGGGGCTACGGAGGCTCTCGACGGACCGTCATAGCCACGACGGACCGTCCTGCACATCCGTCAACGTTAAAAGAAAGTATCCCCAGTACCTAGCTTCAGAAGATTCTAAGTATGGAACGACGGAGAGCCTCGACGGTCCGTCATGACCTCGATGGTTCGTCGCTCCAGTCGTCGACTCAGACGCATTTTTGGACAGATTTTCCTTAAATAGATTTCCCTCTTATATTAGAATTTGAGTATTATAAATACCTGTATACACCTCGTTTTTCGTGTTAGACTTTGGGGATATTTTCAATTTTATTATTCTAAGTATTGAATTTTGGGATTTTGGAAATTACTTTATTTTTCCTGAATCGTTTATTACAAGTTTTGATTAATTCAAGTAATTTTCTGGATTATCTTCAGTCTCATCAAAGTAAGTACATAGATTCTTATCTAATTAATATGAATTGTGTGATTCTTAACATGGGTAACTAAACTCCATAACTAGGGTTGTGGTAACCATGGGTAAATAACAAGGTAAAACCTTGCTAAAATAACAATTCTTGAACAATGTCTTGCATGTATTGTTAATTCTTTCGTTAAGAAATCTTTTTAACGGGCGCCAACGTTAGAACTCTCCTTATTACTACTTGCCGGACCAAGGAGTTAGATAATAATAAAAGAATTATCAACGTAGATTTAGTATATACTATCTAATAAGCTAGTGTTGGTTGGTGCGAAGTAACAACTAAGCAAAATATCGATTATGATGCTTAATATGAGGTAAAGGTAAGGTTTAGTAAAGCATATACACGTAGCCGGACCAAGGTGCGGAGTGAAATTTCCTAGTTGCCGGACCAAGGAATTAGGGATACATAACTTACCACTTTGCATGCAAGATATTAGGAAAGGATTGTTATAGCTAGAATTACCGAGTTATGAACCTATGGGGAAAACTTAAGCCCTAGTTACTTTCATTACTTGATAAAAATAAAATTTTGAACTCGTCACTTATTTAATTAGAAATACCTAGTTATATTTGTTATTCAAAAAACCCTCTTTGTTATTTGTTTTCGGAAAGGCCTCGACTAAATAGAAGTAATAGTAGGTTAGTGTTAAGTCTAAATCATTTTCCTCGTGGGATCGATCCCAACCTCTTAGTTGGGTTCTTTACTTGATACGACCACTTATACTTCTTTTCGAGAAGTAAATTTGAGCGTATCAAATTTTGGCGCCGCTGCCGGGGAAAGTGGCTTTTAGATTAACTTTAAGCTTATTACCGAAGTTTAGTCAACATTTTCCTAATTTTACTTTTTCTTGTTATTTTTGTTTCTTGCAGATCTAACTTCCGTGTATGCCAAGTACGCGGAGTAGAGGAGAACCCATACTTCCACACGACCTCGAATTGGAGCGTACACTGCGCAGGATGAATCAAAATTTGGGTATTCGCGATGATGATCACAACCCAGACATTCCACCTCCGGTTGATGCTCATGGTTAGTTACTACTTGAAAATCGTGGGGAAGATGAAATACGGAGGCAACCTCCCGCTCCACGCCCTCAAGAGTATTATAGGGGATATGATAACATTACTAATTCAGAAGGGCCACTTGTTTTGCCTCCCCTACCACACGTCCATACTTTCGTGGTAACTAGTAGTCTGATGCAAATGCTCACCACTAGAGGTTTGTTTTCAGGGCTACCTTCTCAGGATCCACATGCTCACATCGCCAAAGTAAGGTCAGTGTGTAAGAGTTGTGTAGGGAGGATTGATTTGAATATGGACGTAATTGGGTTAAGAGTATTTCCTCTCTCACTGATGGGAAAGGCTGCTATATGGTTTACCAAGCTACCCTATAACTCAATCTATACTTGGAATCAACTGACGGATGTGTTCTTAGCACGTTACTACCCGGTATCTAAGAAACTAAACCACAAAGATAGGGTGAACAACTTTGTGGCACTATAGGGAGAATCAGTCAGTAGTTCTTGGGATAGGTTCACCTCGTTCTTGAGAAGTGTCCCCAATCACCACATCGATAATGAGTGACTGAAAGAATACTTTTATCAGGGACATGATGATAATAATAAAGCAATACTGGATACGATAGCGGCTGGTTCTTATGGGGTCGCTGAAAAGTTGGAGAAAATCTCCTGAAATAATAAAGCATGGAGTACTAGGAAGTCAAATACTGGACAAACACCTTTGCAGTGTAATCCGCACACAACCCATCCATAGACGAGATTCGTGAAGAGATGGCTCAAATGAGAACTGAGCTTGGGTTGGTGTTGAAACATGTCACTGGATGTGCAAAAAAGGTAAATGCGTTGAACAACTTGTCTAAACCATCACCGTCGACTGATGAGTATTACTATAAGGAGGACTCTTATGCGGTAGCTGAGCAGGCGGGGGGTTTCCGACCGAACGCTCAAGGCTCCAATCAGGAGAATTGGCGCCAAGGTCAAGGAAACCAAGGTCGAAACTATGGTAATTACAACCGAGAGGGTCATTATGTCCGTGATGGGAATTACAACTATGACAACAAATTCAACCGGGATAACTATAGTAACATAAATGATAGGAGTGGGCCCTATATTCAACCTCAAAATCGTAAAGTTTCTCCTAGGGATGGTGGAGGTAGTATGGCACAAGTTGAGGATATGTTGCAGAAAATGAGAAGAAGGTTCGACGCCAGTGATGAGCACACTAAAGAGTGGAATAGTGACTTAGCGAGTATTGGGCAGAAAGTTGATGCACATGCAATCTCGATCAAGCATCTTGAGTTGTAAATGGACCAATTGTCTTCGACTGTGAACCCACGTCAACCGAGCACTCTTCCTAGCAACACTGTCCAAAATATGAAAAATGATGGACATTATATGACAATCACAACCCGAGGTGGTAAGAAAACCATTGACCCATCAATGCCATTTGGTGTAGAAAAGGTGATAAGAGGAAATGATGAGGTAGTGGAGGTTAGTGGTGAGTTAGGAGATAAAATGGAGAAAGAAGCTGAGGTACCCCAAAAGGTGACCCCTATGCCTAGACCACCACCTCCATTCCCACAAAGGTTAGTGAAAAAAACCGAGGATGGTAAATACCGACGTTTTATCAATATATTGAAACAACTTTCCATCAATGTCCCTTTGATAGAAGCTCTTGAACAAATGCTCGATAATGCCAAGTTCATGAAAGATATGGTTACCAAGAAAAGATCGGTCAGTTTTGAGGATGATGATAGAATGCAGCATTGTAGTGCTATTGCTACAAGGTCTCTAGTGCAAAAGAAAGAAGACCCGGGCGCCTTCACCATTCCATGTACAATCGGGTTATTACACTTTGCGAAGGCATTATGTGATACTGGGGCAAGCATAATTCTCATGCATCTTTCTATTTACAAGAAGTTGGGTTTGGGTGACCCAAAGCCCACTGCGATGCGGCTACTGATGGCCGATCGAACGGTGAAAAGGACTATTGGGATACTCCACGATGTGTTAGTAAAGGTGGAGTCATTCATATTTCTGGCCGATTTTGTGATTCTTGATTCTGAGGTCAATTTTGAGGTGCCTATTATTCTTGGAATGCCATTCCTTGCTACGAGTAGAGCCTTGGTTGATATCGAGAAAGGCCAGATGAAATTTTGGTTGAACAATGAAGAAGTGACTTTCAACATTTGTAGATCTATGAGGTAGAGTGGTGAGCTCCAATCGGTATCTGCCATATCTTACAGGGTTGAAATTCATCTGAGGTTCAAATAGAAGAACATTTGGGTGTAGAAGCACTAGCGGCAGTGATCATGAATTTTGATGGCGATTGCATTGAAGAGTATGGGTCATTGGTCGCGGCACTTGATCGAGATGATGTTCTGTTTAAGCCAAAGAAGTTTGATTTAGATATGAAGAATCGCGAGTCTCCACCCGCGAAACCATCTATAGAGGAGGCTCCAAAATTAGAACTTAAGGCTCTACCGCCTCATCTGAGGTATGTATTCTTGGGAAATGGTGACGCCTTTTCGGTAATCATTGCATAAGATCTGAATGTACATCAAGTTGGGATTTGGTGAAAGTGTTAAAAAAGTTCAAAAGAGCTGTTGGGTGGACTATTGCGGATATTATTGGGATCCTTCCCAATATTTGTTTGCATAAAATCCAACTCATGCCCGATCATAAGCCAAGTATTGAGCACCAAAGACGTTTAAATCCACCTATGCAAGATGTGGTGAAGAAGGAAATCATTAAGTGGTTGGATGCTGGAGTGATATATCCAATCGTCGATAGTAGTTGGGTATGCCCTGTTCAGTGTGTACCTAAGAAAGGGGGAATGACTGTGGTCCACAATGAAAAAAATAAGTTTGTTCCGATAAGACCGGTGACTGGATGGAGGGTATGTATGGATTACCGGAAATTAAATGCATGGACCGAGAAGGACCATTTTCCTATGCCCTTCATGGATCAGATGTTGGACAGACTTGCGCCAAAGGGGTAGTACTGTTTTCTTGATGGTTATTCAAGTTATAATCAGATTTCTATTTCACCGGAGGATCAAGAGAAAACCACCTTTACTTGTCCATATGGACCTTCTCGTTCAAGAGAATGTCGTTTGGGTTATGTAATGCACCGGCCACATTTCAGAGATATATGATGTCAATATTCTCCGATATGGTGAAGGACACTATTGAGGTATTTATGGATGATTTTTCAGTGGTTGGTGACTCCTTTGAGCGGTGTTTGAGTAATTTGACCGAGGTTCTTAAGAGGTGTGAAGACTGCAACCTTGTACTTAATTGGGAAAAATGTCACTTCATGGTGAAAGAAGGTATTGTATTGGGCCATCGCATTGAGAAGGGTATAGAGGTTGATCGAGCTATAGTCAAGGTGATAGAGAGACTTCATCCAACCATCTCTGTAAAAAGGTGTGAGAAGCTTTCTAGGGAACGCGGGCTTTTACCGGAGGTTTATCAAGGATTTTTCAAAGATTGCACTTCCCTTGTGCAAGTTGCTTGAGAAAGAGTGTAAAATTTATTTTGATGAATCCTGTCTTAAGGCATTTGGTGAGCTAAAGGAAAAGTTAGTGTTTGCACCTATCATCATTTCGCCAGATTGGAGTAAGCCATTTGAGGTTATATGTGATGCGAGCGGGGTTGCTCTTGGAGTGGTTTCGGATCAACGAAGGATAAAATTCTTCACCCCATTTACTATGCTAGCAAAGCCCTCAATAAAGCCCAAAAGAACTACACCGTGATTGAGCAAGAGCTCCTTGCAGTAGTCTTTGCTTTCGAGAAATTTCGCTCCTATTTGCTTGACACTAGAGTTATAGTGCATACTGATCATTCTGCTTTGAGATATTTGGTGGCAAAGAAGGATGCAAAATCGAGGTTGATTCGTTGGGTGTTACTACTGCAAGAATTTGACTTTGAGGTAAAAGATAGAAAAGGGACCAAAAAATCAAGTTGTTGATCACTTGTCCCGATTATAAGATGATGTAATTAGGGAGTTAGGTGAAAAGGCTAAAATTGATGATACTTTCCCTGATGAGCATGTGTTGACTGCCTCCCAAGACTTGATTCCATGGTTCGTAGATTTTGCGAATTTTCTGGATAGTGATATCGTTCCACCGGACTTGTCCTTTCATCAAAGGAAAAAGTTCATGCATGATGTGAAAAAGTTATTTTGGTATGAACCATACTTATATAGGAGTTGTGCCGATGGGATTATTCGGCGTTATGTGCCGGAAGTTGAGATGTTGAGTGTGTTAGAGGTGTGCCATTCTTCGCCTGTAGGTGGGCCACAAGATCTTGCAATGTGGCTACTATTGGCCAACTATCCACCAAGATGCTCATGAATTAGCCAAGGCATGTGATAGATGCCAAAGAGATGGTGGCATTTCGAGAAAGCAAGAGCTCCTTTTAAATTCCATCCTTGTGATTGAATTGTTTGATGTGTGGGGCATTGACTTTATGGGCCCTTTTGTGAGTTCTCATGGGATGAAGTACTTTCTTGTGACAGTCGACTATGTGTCTAAATGGGTGGAGGCTATCGCACTTGCAAATAATGAAGGGAAGAGTGTTACCGCATTCTTGAAACAGAACATATTCTCCAGATTTGGCATCCCAATGGCTATTATTAGTGATGGGGGATCTCACTTTTGCAACAAGTTATTTAAGGGATTACTGGAAAAGTATGGGGTTTGCCATAATGTGGCCACTCCCTACCATCCTCAAACTAGTGGGCAAGTCGAGGTGTCAAACAGGGAGATTAAGCAGATTTTGTCGAAAATGGTGAATGCTAGTAGAACGGATTGGTTAAGGAGGCTTGATGATGCTCTTTGGGCCTACCATACAGCATACAAGACTCCCATTGGTATGTCCCCATATCAATTTGTATATGGGAAAGCTTGTCACTTACAGGTTGAATTAGAACATAAAGCCATGTGGGCAATGAAGAAGTTGAAAATGGATTGGAATGAAGCTGCAGAACAGAGGTTAAACGGGTTGAATGAGCTTGAAGAATTTCGCTTAAAGGCATATGAAAGTTCATCCCTCTACAAAGAAAAGATAAAGAAGTACCATGACCAAAAGATTGAGAAGCGCGATTTTTTGGGTGGGGATTTGGTGCTTTTATTCAATTCTAGGTTGCACTTGTTTTTGGGCAAACTCAAGTCCAAACGGACTGGTCCCTACTTGATCACCCAATTATTCCGTCATGGTGCGGTTGAGTTCGAGAACAAGGAGGGTGTGCGGTTTAAGGTGAACGGATAGCGAATCAAAATCTATCTGGGGAATGCGGAATCAGCAAATAAAGTGATCGAGGCATACCATCTTGATAAAGTCTGAGTAATCAAAAGTCTTCCGGTGTGCCACGACGTTAAATCAAGCGCTGATATGGAGGCAACCCAATATGTATCCTCTAGCCAACTATAGGTCTTTCGTTAGTTTCTAGGAATAAGTGCATTATTTTTGCGTTTATTTATGTAATGGTCCGTCTAACTACTCTTTTATTTTTCGTTAGTAGTGTTGGCTAGAGCATAGATTAGGGTCCTTGTCCAAAAAGTGTCCTGAAAATACAAAAATAAATTAGCTTAAAGGGTGTTAAATGTGCAGATATCAAATCACCAGAAATCTGCAGAAAACTGGTCTGCTGCACCCATCGCGGTACTATCGTGCCATCGACGGACCGTCGGTGGGATCCGTTATGCCTAAGTATGTCTTTCTAATTTCTCCAAGTTAGGGCACCCTCGACGGACCCTCATGACGGACCGTCGCACATGTTACGGTCCGTCGATGGGGAATCGTCGTGTCTTTAACACCCAACCCGACCCGACCCGTCTGGTTGAATATTAAAAGTTTTAAACTTTTAAACTTCCCACCTCTTCATTTCAACCCTCATAACCGTTTCTCTCTTCATTTCCTACCATTTCCTCCCACTTCATCACCTTTAAATCCCATTTCCTCTCCTATCTTCTGACTTCCATCACTTTTCCCATACTCCCACATTCATTTTCTCTCCCAAATTCTCCAAGCTTCTTCAGTCCATTGGCGGTCGGTTTTTCGTGGGTTTTTTGAGTTGTTGTTCAACTACCTGTGTCTTCCTTTCTTCTCCTCTACTACGGTTATCAGGTATGTTCTTCTGATTTGTCAATTAACTCTCATTAATTTTGTTTGCTTTATGATTAAAACATGATGTTACTAAATGGGTCTCCAATTTTGGACCCTTATTGCATGCTAGAACTCATCCCCATAGTGCTAAGTTCCCGTAGATTACTTCTATTGAATAGGAATGGGGTTATTTTGTTAGAACTAGTGTGTGTTTCCTGATTTCGTTTCTGACCTAGGGTTGATAGGTTGTTAAAAATTGAATGTTAAAACTCGATAATATTCTTGCCCTAGGGAAGATGTGATGCTGCGTATATGATTGGTACACTTAGGCTTCCAAAAATTAGTACATAGGGAACCAATGTGGCTACAAAACTGTGTCCCTGAAGGATAGTACGAGACCTCATTGACGTACTGTCGATCCCGCGATGAACCATCGTTGGGATCCGTCAACCCCAACCCCCTTGGTTTCCCTAATTGTCCATCGACCGACGGTCCATCCTGCTCAATCATCAACGGTGTCAGAACCTTGGTTTCTGATGGTTTATAAAAAATATCTAAGTGTCTATCGACGTACCCTTACGATGGACTGTCGTCCCCTCGACGGTCCGTCCTTCTCAATCGTCGACACTGTCAAAACCTTGTTTTCTGACAATTTTAAAATTTATTCAAAGTGTCTATCAACGGTCACCCATGACGGACCATCGTGCCTTCGACGGTCCGTCCTGCATATCCGCCGTCTCTGTTAGAACCTTGGTTTCTGACGATTTTAAAATTTATTCTAAGTATCTATCGACGAACACTCATGAAGGACCATCGTGCCTTCAACAATCCGTCTTGCATATTTGTCGTCTCTGTAAGAACCTTTATTTCTGATGTTTTGAAAAATTTCTCCAACTATCCCTCAACGGACACCCATGACAGACCGTCGTGTCTTCGATGGACCGTTGATGGGTCTGTCCTGCACTCTGTACTTCTGCTCTGCCATTTTCTTTTCTACATTTTGCTACTTCCACTGGTACTAACTACTTCTCTTTGCATGTACTCATGGCTCCTAAACACGACCGTGTCTACTCACGAGGGCGTTGCAAGTCCGTCGCCCCGTCCAACCGACTAGTCATAGGCTCAGACAATGAGCGTAACCCTGAGTAAATGCCACCTGGAACCCGCACTGCTACACCTGCTGCCCGCCCCACTAGAGCCACTCTCACGAGGGTGGCGCCCGGCGTAGTCATTGCCTCCAAGTCTGACGAGGAGCGCATACTGAGGGAGCATCTGGCTCCGTGGAGGCATCTGGCTCCGTGGAGGGAGCATAGTGTTGACTCTACTCCAGCATCCTAGATTGGCGTCCCCGCCCCGGTTGGGATCAGCCCAACCGGTGGTGTGTTGAGGGGAAGTATCACGTTTACATAGACGCCAAGATGCCTAATGACAAGGGGGTCATGACCCGGACCCTGACACTTCAGCGGCGGGTTTGCACGGAGATCATTTCCACCATGCCAGCCATACATGAGTTGTTCACCTGACATCGGTTGGAGCGGATGGCCCGAGCTGTGGTCTGCTATAGCGAGGAGATGATCCGAGAGTTCTATGACTCATATGTGGCGACTCTCCGATCTCTGCTGGACAGGCGGGCAGCCTCCGCCAAACATGCTTCTTTAGATTACGTCCGAGTCTACGGCAAGCGGGTTGACATTTCCTTGCCAGCTATCCACAGGTTTCTTTATAGTGCGGATGTTGATGCTACTCGGACACCTCTCACCGCCGAGTTTGACTATCGGTGGAAGTTGATTAAAGATTACCGAACCAGTGTGAGCCATAGTTGAGAGATACCACCAAGTAGTGGATTACATAGTACCTGTCTGTCGATGGTGAGGCTGCCAATTGGGTGCTAGAGAATAAAATGAAGTATCAAGAAGGCTAGCCTCACCTTTACATCCAAGTTTTTATGTCTACTAGTCCGACACTGCCTTTCCCTCACTGCAGCCGACAACATTGTCACTTGGGATCGTGCGGTACAAATGGCGGTGATGATTGCTGGGTTCGAGGTGGATTTTGCATGGCTACTACAGGCGGTGATGCACGAGAGGGACTTCAAGGCCACTACTACTTACCTTTTCCCGTGCATGATCTTTGGTTTGTACAGGTTAGCAGGAGTGCCCGTGTGGCACATTGATGTGCTCAAGACTCCGCCGGGCACAATAGATATCAGCCTCATTCGGGATGAGGCCAATGAGTTGGCTCCCCACAGAGGGCCTTATCCGTAGGTGCAGCCGCTTGGTAAGACCCTAGCAGCAACGGTTGAGCAAGCCCAAGCGGCTAACCCGACTACTTCTGAGCCCACCGACACCATTCCGGTCGAGTCTATCCCGAGTGGTAGCACCGCTCCTAGCTCCTTCTGATTGACTCCACATGCTACTCTGGTCCCACTTGCTAGGGTCCAGAAACTTGAGGCCCAGATGGCCACACTTCTGCACCACATCCATCCTTGGATGCAGAAGTCTATTGCCGAGGCAGAGGAGCGCTTAGAGAGAAAGATGGCCCAGCACACTGAGCGGAAGGTCATGGAGGTCCACCAGCGCTTGGACGCTTTTGAGTTGCGGGTTCTTGCCCGACCAGCCCCTATTGTGGATGTGACTTCCCTCCAGGCTATTGTGGCGAGTCTGCGAGCCGACTTAGATACGATACTAGAGGCTCGTGTGCCGGAGTCTGAGACCCCTTCTGTAGAGCCTGCTGAGGACACAGTGATGGCTTTTCTGTTCGCCACTACTGATATGCCACCACCTCCACCACGAGAGCGTGCCAAGAGGCACCGGACTAGAGATGAGGATGAGTCCCGGGCTCGGAAGAAGGAGCGTCATGAGTTGGAGGCAGCGAGGAGAGCCTCGCTTATTGATGAGGAGGTCCGCCAGATGAGGGTTATGGAGGTGGCTGCTGGAGCGTCTAGTTCCAGAGTTGCAGAGGTTGAGAGGAGCACTACTAATGGTGCTGTCATTGCTGAGGACACTACTGATGGTGTCCCTACTTCAAAGGGAGTGGGTTCCGGGAAACCAGACCCGCCAGCTTGTTGATCACCGGCGCTTTGCGCATCAGGTTTGCTTCACCTACCACTCTATTTCATATATTTTTATGCATTGGGGACAATTGCATGTTTTTTTTTTGCTGGGGGTGGGGTAAATGGAAAGTGAGTGCTAGGGTGATGTCTGAGTAGCCCAACTGACAATCCTCTCTTGGGGTTTTCTTGCCTGTGTTCTTTTCCCCAAAGAGACTGGTTACTTTATTGTTGAACCAACATGTTGGTATCTTTTGTACATAGTATAGAAATAGAGTTTGAATCATGATGGCTGAACAAAAAATATCCTAATTTTAACGAAAATGATGCATGACTAGGCATAGTAACTGATAAATATATGGCTCTAAACATGACACAGAGATACACTACTGCATAATCCTATATCTAAGACTCGAACTAGGTGTCTGATAATCTGGTAAAGTAATGAGATGTCAAGAGAGTGTGAAGAAAATTTGAATAGTCCACTATTTGTACTGATCTAGAACTTGTCTGGTTAGTCCTGCTAAAAAGTAAGTTGTGATAGACAATTAGGAAAGGATCATAGGCCCTTGTTCAATATAGTCAATCTTTAGGATAAATAATAGAAAACCGAATAAAATTAATCCCTTCTTGATCCAAATGAATTGAGCCTAAAATAGACCTTTCTTTTCCACCCTAACTGATTTCTTTTTGGGAACAATGTGTTGGCCCTGGTCCCTCCTTGGACATGTGCACCTCAGCTTGTGCCAAAAGCATAAGTTGAGGGTGGCTAATGCAGCAAACAACCTTGACGTGGCTCAGACCCAACTTTGGATATTGTGTACCTTGACTCCTGGCAAAGCCATGAGTTGATGGTGGCTATTATGAGGAATGCCCCGGAAAGTGAGGTTAAAAGAATAAAGAGAGAGAAAGAGCAAAAGAAAACTGACTCAAGAAAAGTTGAAAGAAAAGTGATAAATTTGAAAATTTGAAAATATATATAAAAAAAAAAAGGAAAAAGAGTCACTTACACAAAAAGAGAAAGAAGGGAGAATAGCAAGGTGAAAGAATGCAAGAAAATTAAGAAACATGGCGGAATAAAACGATGAAAAGGTAGGACGCTTAGTCGTTATGTCAAGGAGGGAAATAATTTACTGAAAATACATCTAAATATACCTAACCTGACCCCGAGCCTAAGTTACAAGCTAAGAAAGTCCTATCGTGATCCTAAGAGTCTATTATGGTGAACTTAAAGCAGTGAAAATAAGGGCAAGCCTATGGAAATAAGTATAAATGAGGTGTGAAGTCGTTGTAAGAGCGAGTGTTGAAAAATAATCCTTATACTCAAACATAAATCATTGTGTGAAAAATGAGGATGTTGTTTTGAAGTGAGAACACTAGTTGCAATACCGAAAAATTGGTACCTTGGTGAGAGATTGAAGAGGATAGGTTTCTGTGTGTGGTGAGTATGTGTCATGATCTGATCCACATGATCAAGCCTAATATTGATAGCATGCATAACTCAATTTGAATATAATCGGGATTGATAGCCGGATGATTGCAAAAAAAAAAAAAAAGCTAAAATAAGGATACTCCTGTACAAAGATTTTGTGGTGAGTCTGTATCATGGTCTGATCCACATGATCAAGCCTAATAGTGATAGCATGCATAACTCAATTTGAAAATAATCGGGATTGATAGCCGAATGACTGCAAAAAGTTAAAATAAGAATACTATTGTACAAAGATTTTGTGGTGAGTCATAGTGCGTCGATTGAGGACAAACAACGAATTTAAGTTGAGGGTGTTGATGTACCGTAGTTACACGGTACTTTTGATGTTTTTTCCTTAAATTTAGTGTGTGTCTAAGGCCTTTTTGTATTGGTCTTAATGTAGTTTTCTCTTTGTTTGCAGGAAATCTGTCCAGAAGGAGAACGTGAGAATCTTAAGCTGAAAGTTGCAGAAGTGATGACCTACGGAGCCATCGACGGTCCGTAGGAGTCCACCGTTGTTAGAAGAAGAAGGCTGCAAAAGAAAGTTGGGGAATTCTGACCAAGTTTAGGGCTACGGAGGCTCTCGACGGACAGTCACAGCCACGACGGACCGTCCTGCACATTCGTCAACGTCAACAGAAAGTATCCCCAGTACCTAGCTTCATAAGATTCTAAGTATGGAACGACGGAGAGCCTTGACTGTTCGTTGTGACCTCGACGGTCCGTCGCTCCAGTCGTCGACTCAACCGCATTTTTGGATAGATTTTCCTTAAATAGATTTCTCTCTTTTATTATGATTTAAGTATTATAAATACCTGTATACACCTCGTTTTTGGTGTTATACTTTGGGGGATATTTTTAGTTTTATTATTCTAAGTATTGAATTTTGGGATTTTGGAAATTACTTTATTTTTCCAGATTCGTTTGTTACAAGTTTTGATTGATTCAAGTAATTTTCTGGATTATCTTCAACCTCATCAAAGTAAGTGCATGAATTCTTATCTAATTAATATGAATTGTGTGATTCTTAACATGGGTAACTAAACTCCATAACTAGGGTTGTGGTAACCATGGGTAAATAACAAGGTAAAACCTAGCTAAAATAACAATTCTCGAATAATGTCTTGCATGTATTATTAATTCTTTCATTTAGAAGTCTTCTTAACGGTGACCAACGTTAGAACTCGCCTTATTACTACTTGCCGGACCAAAGAGGTAGATAATAAGAAAAGAATTATCAACGTAGATTTAGTATATACTATCTAATAAGCTAGTTTTTGTTGGTACGAAGTAACAACTAAGCAAAATATCGATTATGATGCTTAATATGAGGTAAACGTAAGGTTTAGTAAAGCATACACACGTAGCCGGACCAAGGTGCGGAGTGAAATTTCCTAGTTGCCGGACCAAGGAATTAGGGATAGATAACTTACCACTTTGCGTGCAAGGTATTAGAAAAGGATTGTTATAGCTAGAATTACCGAGTTATGAACCTATGGGCAACACTTAAGCCCTAGTTACTTTCATTACTTGATAAAAATCAAATTTTTGAACTTGTCACTTTTTTAATTAGCAATAGATAGTTATATTTGTTATTCAAAAACCCCTCTTTGTTATTTGTTTTTGGGAAGGCCTTGACTAAATAGAAGTAATAGTAGGTTAGAGTTAAGTCTAAATCGTTTTCCTCGTGGGATCGATCCCAATGTCATAGTTGGGTTCTTTACTTGATACGACCGCTTATAATTCTTTTTGAAAAGTAAATTTGAGCGTATCAGCTTGCAGGGTCAAAATTTTGGCAGGCATTGTTTCCCCCAAAGAACAAAGTCAGGGCAATCAAAGGAACATTAAGTTCCTCTAGCAAATAACAAAGTATTTCATCATTCCTAGGGCTTGAATTATCGTAGTGTAAATGTAGAGTCAAACAGACTATCAAACACTACGTCAGAAACAACAACATGTAAAACACAACAATTATCAGACGATACACCCCCATGCCATTCACTTTAGTTGATCTAAGGTACTATGAATTCAGTGTGAAGATTTTGAGCATGCTACGGTGTCCCAAATTCAAGACCCACTATCATATTCCAGCAATTTAGCATTTAAAGTGATGAGAGTAAATAGAGCAGATCAGAAAACATACTTGTAGACTGTAGTTTAGGGAATGAGGGGATGAATTCTTGTAAGTACGAAACACCAAAAGCGACCTCGAACACCGATCGGGCAGAATATAGACGAATATGGAAGAGTGGAGAAGAGAAGTGATTGGGGAAACTAGTGGAGATTTAGGGAAGAGGAGAATATGATTGATTAGAAATATGAGTTAGTGGGAGAGGAAGTGGAGAAGTTGAAGGGAAATGGGGAGGGAAACGGTTTGCGGAGGGTATTTGAAAGGATGGGTAACTAAAAAGTTAAATTTTAATATATAGCCGGTCGGGTCGGGTCGGTTAGTGGGTTGGAGAAGCCGACAATTCCCCGTCGACGGACCGTAATTGAGTGGACGATCCATCGACTGCCCCGTCGATGGTAACCTAACTTAGAAAAACTAAAGAAACAAACCTGGGATCTACGACCCTACCGACGGTCCATCGATTGGACGACGGTCCGTCGATAGGTCCGTCGATCAGTGCACCAGACCAATTTATGTAGATTTCTGGGGATTTGGTCCCTGCACATTGAACACCTAATAAGATAATTTTTTTGTATTTTCTGGATACTTTTTAGACACGGACCCTAGTTTACTCTCTAGCCAACACTTCTAAAGAAAATTAATACATGACATTAAGTTAAAAAAAAATAGAAATAATGCAACTACGCCTATAAAATCATGAAACACCTATTGTTGGCTAGAGGATACATATTGGGTTGCCTCCCAATCAGCGCTTGATTTAACATCGCGGCACGACGTAAGACTCTTGATTACTCAAATTTCATCAAGATGGTATGCCTCGATCACTTCATTCGCCTTTTCAGTATGCCCAAGGTAGATTTTGATTCGTTGCCCGTTCACCTTGAAACTTACACCCTCCTTATTCTCCAACTCAACCGCTCTATGAGGGAAGACTTGGGTGATCAAAAATGGGCCAGTCCATTTGGAATTGAGTTTGCCTAGAAATAAACGCAAACGAGAGTTGAATAAAAGCACCAAATCCCCAACTATAAAATCGCGCTTCTCAATCTTTTGATCATGATACTTCTTCATCTTTTCTTTGTAGAGGCTGAACTTTCATATGCCTTTAAGCGGAATTCATCAAGCTCATTCAACCCATTTAACCTTTGCTCCACAGCCTCATTCCAATCCATTTTCAGTTTCTTCATTGCCCACATGGCCTTATGCTCTAACTCCACCGGCAAGTGACAAGCTTTCCCATATAAAAGTTGGTATGGAGACATACCTATGGGGGTCTTGTATGTTGTCCGGTAGGCCCAAAGAGCATCATCAAGTCTCCTTGACCAATCCGTTCTATTCACATTCACCATTTTCGCCAGAATCTGCTTGATTTCTCTGTTTGACACCTCAACTTGCCCACTAGTCTGAGGATGGTATGGCGTGGCCACATTGTGGCGAACCCCATATTTCTCCAACAATCCTTTGAACAACTTGTTGCAAAAGTGGGATCCCCCATCACTAATAATGGCCCTTGGGGTGCCAAATCTGGAAAATATGTTCTTTTTCAAGAACGCAGTGACACTCTTCCCTTTATTATTTGCAAGTGATATGGCTTCCACCCATTTCGACACATAATCAACTGCCACAAGAATGTACTTCATCCAATGAGAACTCACAAAAGGGCCCATAAAGTCAATGCCCCACACATCAAACAATTCGATCACAAAAATGGGATTTAAAGGGAGCTCTTGCCTTCTAGAAATACCGCCATCTCTTTGGCACTTATCACATGCCTTGGCGAACTCATGTGCATCTTGGTGTATGGTTGGCCAATATTAGCCACATTGCAAGATTTTATGGGCTGTCCGGATACAACTATGATGCCCACCTACAGGCGAGGAGTGACATGCCTCCAAAACTCTCAATATCTCGACTCCCGGTACACAACGCCGAATAAGCCCATAGGCACAACTCCTATAAAGATATGGCTCATCCCAAAAGAACTTTTTCACATCATGCATGAACTTTTTCCTTTGATGAAAGGACAAGTATGATGTGACGATATTACTAGCCAAGTAATTTGTAAAATCTGTGAACCATGGAATCAAGTCTTGAGAAGCAGCCAATACATGCTCATCAGGGAAAGTATCATCAAATTCAGCTTTTTCACCTAACTCTCACATTGTTTCATCTTCTAATCGGGACAAGTGATCGGCCACTTAATTTTCGGTCCCTTTTCTATCTTTCACTTCAAAGTCAAATTCTTGCAATAGTAAAACCCAACGAATCAGCCTCAGTTTCGCATCCTTCTTAGCCATCAAATATCTCAAGGCAGAATGATCAGTATGCACTATAACTCTAATGCCGATCAAATAGGAGCAAAACTTCTCAAAAGCAAAGATCACCGCAAGGAGCTCTTGTTCAGTCACGGTCTAGTTCTTTTGGGCTTCATTAAGGGCTTTACTAGCATAATAAATGGGGTGAAGGATTTTATCCCTTCTTTGTTCCAATACTATGCCAAGCGTAACCCCACTAGCATCACACATCACCTCAAATGGCTTGCTCCAATCCGGAGAAATAATGATAGGCGTGGATACCAACTTCTCTTTCAACTCTCAAAATTCCTTCAGAAAAGATTCATCAAAATAAAATTTACAATCTTTCTCAAGAATCTTGCACAGAGGATGTGCAATTTTTTAGAAATCTTTTATAAACCTCCGCTAGAAACCTGCATGCCCAAGGAAACTCCTCACACCTTTTACAGAAATGGGTGGAGGGAGTCTCTCTATAACCTCGACTTTAGCTCGATCAATCTCTATACCCTTCTATGATATGTGGTGGCCCAATACAATACCCTTTTTTACCATAAAGTGACATTTTCCCCAATTTAGCACAAGGTTGCACTCTTCACATCGTTTGAGAACCTCAGACAAGTGACTCAAACAGTGATCAAACGAATCACCAACAACTGAAAATCATCCATGAATACCTCAATGGTGTCCTCCACCATATCGGAAAATATGGACATCATACATCTCTGAAAGGTGGCTGGTGCATTATACAACCCAAATAGGATCCTCTTAAACGCGAAAGTTACATAAGGGCAAGTAAAAGTGGTTTTCTCTTGATCTTCCGGTGCAATAGAGATTTGATTGTAACCCGAATAGCCATTAAGAAAATAGTACCACCATTTGCCTGCAAGTTTATCCAACATTTGATCCATGAAGGGCAGAGGAAAATGGTCTTTCTCAGTCCATGCATTTAACTTCCGGTAATCCATACACACTCTCCATCCGGTCACCAGTCTCATCGGAACAAGCTTATTTTTCTCATTGGGGACCACAGTCATTCCCCCTTTCTTGGGAACACACTAAACAGGGCATACCCAACTACTATCAGCGATCGGATATATGACTCCGGCATCTAATCACTTAATAATTTCCTTCTTTACTACCTCTTGCATAGGTGGATTTAAACGTCTCTGGTGCTCAATACTTGCTTATGATCGGGCATGAGTTGTATTTTGTGTGAACAAATACCGGGAGGGATTAAAATAATATCCGCAATAGTTCACCCAATAGCTCTCTTGAACCTCTTCAACACTTCAACCAAACACTCTACTTGTTGCACCTGCAGATCTGACGAAATAATTACCGGCAAAGTGTCATCTTTCCCCAAGAATACATACCTCAGATGAGGTGGTAGAGCCTTGAGCTCTAATTTTGGAGCCTCCTCAATAGATGGTTTCGCAGGTGGAGACTCGCGATGCATCATATCTAACTTTAAATTCTTGGGTTTGAACCGAACATTACCTCGATCAAGTGCCGCAACCAATGACCCATACTCTGCAATACCATCACTCTCAAAGTTCATAATCACTGCTGATGGTGCCTCAACACCAAGATGTTCTTCTATTTAGACATTTGACGAACTCTCAACTCTGTAGGATATTGCAGATATCGATTGGAGCTCACCACTCTGCCTTATGGACCTACAAATATTGAAAGTCACTTCTTCATTGTTTAACCTAAACTTTATCTGCCCTTTATCTATGTCGATCAAGGCGCCACCGGTAGCAAGAAATGGCCTCCCAAGAATAATAGGTACCTCAAAATCCACCTCACAGTCAGGAATCATAAAATCGGTCGGAGATATGAATGACTCCACCTTCACTAACACATCGTGGAGTATCCCAATAAGCCTCTTCACTGTTCGATCGGCCATCAGTAGTCGCATTGCAGTGGGCTTTGGATCACCTAAACCCAACTTTTTGTATATGGATAGAGGCATGAGATTTATGCTTGCCCCAAGATCACATAATCCTTTAGCGAAGTGTAACAGTCCGATTGTACATGGAATAGTGAAAGCACCCAGATCCTCTTTCTTTTGCACTAGAGACCTTCTAGCAATAACACTACAGTGTTGCATCCTATCATCATCCTCAAAACTAACCGATCTCTTCTTAGTGACCATATATTTCATGAACTTGGCGTAACCGGGCATTTGTTCAATAGCTTCTATCAAAGGAACATTGATAGAAAGCTGTTTCAACATGCTAATAAAGTGTCGGTATTTACCATCCTCGGTCTTTTTCACCAACCTTTGCGGGAATGGTGGTGATGATCTTGGAATGGGAGTCACCGTTTGGTGCTTCTCTGCTTCTTTTCCTGCTTCATTTACCAACTCACCACTAGCTTCAACTACCTCATCTTCTTTTCTCATCTTATTTTCTACGCCAGATGGCATAGGTGGATCTATGGTTTGCTTACCACCTCGAGTAGTGATTGTCATACAATGTCCATCATTCTTCGGATTTTAAACAGTGTTTCTAGGAAGCGTACCCGGTTGACGAGGGTTTACAGTAGACGACAATTGGGACATTTGCATCTCAAGATGCTTGATTGAGACTGCATGTGCATCCACTTTTTGCCCAATGTTAGCCAAATCACCTCTCAATTCTTTGACGTGCTCATCACTTGCATAAAACCTCTTCATCATCTTTTGCAACATGTCTTCAACTCGCGCCATACTACCTCCACCATCCCTAGGAGCAACTTTACGATTTTGAGATGGAACATAGGTCCCATTTCGATCGTTTCTGTTTCTATAGTTACTTTGATTGAAGTTGTTGTTGCAGTTGTAGTTTCCTTCACGAATGTAGTGACCCTCTCTATTGTAATTCCCATAGTTCCGACCTTGATTTCCTTGACCTTGGCGCTAATTTTTCTGATTGGAGCCTTGGGCGTTCGGTCAGAAACCCCCCGTCTGCTCGTTCACTGCATAAGAATCTTCCTCATAGTAAAACCCATCTATCGGCGGTGGTGCATTAGTCAAATAATTCACCGCATTCACTTTCTCTGCACCCTCAGTGACATGTTTCAACACTAACCCAAGCTCAGTTCTCATTTGAGCCATTTCTTCACAAATATCATCTGCGGCTGGGTTGTGTGTAGATTGCACTGTAAAAGTGTTTCTCCCAGTATCCGACTTCCTAGTGCTCCAAACTTTATTATTTCGGAAGATTTTCTCTAACTTCTCAGCGATCTCTGCATAAGTACACTCCCCATAAGAACCACCTTCAATATTATCCAACATCGCTTTATTATTATCATCTTGTCTCCGATAGAAATACTCTTTCGGCGACTCATCATCAATACGGTGATTTGGGACACTTCTCAAGAAAGAGGTGAACCGATCCTAAGAACTTTTTACTGACTCCCCTGGTAGTGCCACAAAGTTATTCACCCTATCTTTGTGGTTGAGCTTTTTTGAAACCGGATAGTAATGAACTAAGAACACATCCCTCAATTGGTTCCATGTATAGATTAAGTTATAGGGAAGCTCAGTAAACCATATAGCAGCCTCTCCTCTGAGTGAGAGAGGAAACACTCTTAGCCCAATGACGTCCATGTCCAATTCAGGCCTCCCTACACAACTCTTACACACCGACCTCAGTTTAGCGATGTGAGCATGTGGATCCTTATATGGTAGACCAGAAAACAGACATCTAGCTGTGAGCATATGTATTAAGCTACTAGTTACCACGAACGCATGACCATGTGGTAGAGTAGGTAGGACAAGTGGCCCATCAGAGTCAGTGATGTTAAAATTTCCACTATAGTACTCTTGATGGTGTGGAGCAAGAGGTTGCCTCCTCGAATTACCTTCACCCGGATTATCAACCATCACTTGATTATGAGTCTCAACTGGGGGGGGAGGTGGAGGATTGATATTATCCTCGATATAAGCAGGATTGTTTTGAATGTTCATTCTGCGAAGTGTATGGTTTAGTTCTGGATCAAGCAGAAGTATTGGTTCTCCTCAACTCCGTGTATCTGGCATACACTATAGCTAGACCTGCGAGAGACAAAAATAAAAATAAAAAGTAAAATCAGGAAATTATTGACTAAAACTCGGTAATGTGCTTAAAGTTAATCTAAAAGCCACTGTTCCCCGGCAGCGGCACCAAAATTTGATATGCTCAAATTACACTTTCCTAAAGAAGTATAAGCGGACGTATCAAGTAAAGAACCCAAATGTTAGGTTGGGGTCGATCCCACGAGGAAAATGGTTTAGACTAAACTTTAATCTACAATTACTTCTATTTTAATCAAGTCCTTTCCAAAAACAAACAATTAAAAGGGAGGTTTTGTGTAACAAAATTATTTAATTAATTCTAAGTAAACAAGTAGCAAGTCCAACTGTTTGATGTTTATCAAGTAATAAGAGAAACTAGGGTGTATGTGTTCCCCATTAGGTTCATAAAGCAGTAACCCTAGTTATAACAACTCTTTCCTAATATCTTGCATGCAAAGTGGTAAGTTATGTATCCCTAATTCCTTGGTCCGGCAACTAGTGAATTTCACTCCGCACCTTGATCCGGCTACATGTGTATACTTTACTAAACCTTACCTTTTACCTCATATTAAGCATCATAATTGATGTATGGCTTAGTTGTTACTTCACATAAATCGACACTAGCCTATTAGACAGTATATACTAAATCTATGTTGATAAATCTTTTCTTATTATCTACCTCCTTGGTCCGGCAAGTAGCAATAAGACGATTTCTAATGTGTGCACTCGTTAAAAAGACTTTGAAATGAAAGAATTATCAATACATGCAAGAAACTGATCGAGAATTGTTATTTTAGCTAGTTTTACTTTGTTAATTACCATGGTTCCCACAACCCTAGTTGTCGATTTAGTTACCCATGTTCATAATTACACAACTCATATTAATTAGAGAAGAACTCATGTACTTACTTTGATGAGATTGAAGAAAATCTAGAAAATCACTTGAGTTTGAGAAAAATAATGCAATAAACGATTTCGGAAAAATAAAGTATATTCCAAAACCCAATATTCAACAACCAATATTACAAATCAGAAAAATAACCCAGAGTCTAACCCCAAAAATGAGGTTTTTCATCCTATTTATAATAATAGAATCCTAAACATAGAGGGAAACCTAAATAAGGAAAATCTATCCGAAAACGCGTCTCGCATCGACGACCTGACCGACGGACCGTCGAGGCAACGACGGATCGTCGACGCCTCCGTCGGTCCATACTTCAACTCTATTTTCAGCTGCCTTATTTTCCAACTCTCTGTTACCATCGACGGACCCAGACGACGATCCATTAACAGGACGATGGTCCATCGATGGCCTTCGTTGATCCAAAATTAGAATCTTTTCAAATCGGGTACAGAAGCTACATTATGTTAACACCAACGGATCACCAGGATGGTCCGTTGATGACGACGGACTGTTATCCCTTCCGTAGCCCCACATTTGTAAGAATTCCCCAATCTTTCCTTGGCATCATAACATCTTCATGGCGACGGTTTCCACCTACGGACCGTCGATAGGTCAACGGGCCGTCGATAGGTCGACGGACCGTCGATGGCTCCGTAGGTCATCTATTTTGCAATTTTCAGTACATCTTCAGCATTCTCATTTTGGACAGTATTTTCCTGGATACATAAAGAAGAATACATTAAAACTACTACAAAAAGGCCTTAGACACACACTAAGCTTAAGGAAAAAGTATTGAGAGTACAAAACCACAATACATCACCCCCCCCTCCCTCCCGCCCCCCCTCTTACCTCCCATTTACCCTTCTATAGCCCCCCCTTACCCCGCCTAACCCCCCTACACTCTCTTTAACCCTCTAATCTCTCCCACCCCGCTTTACCCCCCCTTTTACCCTCCAATACCATCCAACCCCTTTTCCCTATATACCCCCTCACCCCATTACCTCATTTAACCCTCCAATCTACTACCTTTCACACACACCACCCCTTACCCTTTCTATGCCGCCCCAAACCTACCTTATCCCCCTCTTCCCCCCTTAAACCCTCAACCCACCTAATACCCCTCTTTACACCCTACACTTCACCTACCCCCTCATTACCCCTTACCCCCATTCCCCTTAGCCCTTCATCTCCTCCCCCTCCCCTCTTTAACCCCCTACCCTTTTACCCCCCTCTCATTCACCCCCCCCCCCCTTACCCCCCTTTTTAACCCCTACCCCTACACCCCTTCCCGACAAACCATTTAACCCCTACCCATTTTAAACTCTGCCCCCACCTCCCCCCTACATCCCATTTGACCCCCATACACTCCTCTTTAATCCCCTCACCCCAAACCCCCATTTACCCCCTCCCGCAACCTCTCATATCCCCGTACAACCCCCATTACCCATTCTACACCCCATAACCTTCCACCCCCACCCCCCTCTACCACATTTATTTTTACCCCCACCCCCCATTTACCCCCGACACTCCCCAAACCCATACACATCTCTACCCCACCCCCACAACCCCTTCTTACATTCCCATTTACCCCTCCCCCTCCCCTTTACCTCCCCCCCCCCCTTACCCCTCCTACCCTCCCCCTCTTTACATCCCCAACCCCCTACACCCTTGCCCCTCCTACCCCCTCCAAACGTTTGGTTGCAGATCTTGAAAAAATACCTAAATTCAAAAAATAAATCGCTTGAAAAGGATATCCCAGTACAAAGTTATTTCACCAATTTACAACTACTTTTTCAAGTTTCAATATCTAATCTGGTGAAACTTCAGAGGATCTTGAATTTTACCTCGAATATCCGTTTGACGCAAAAAAAATTGATTATGGATATATTTTTGAGATCTATCTAGTCAACTCCTTAATTAGTTTTGCCTTTTTATCTTATTATATTTTATTTATATAGAATAAAGTTATACAAGGTACTTAGGTAGTTTTTTTGTTCTAGTATTATATATAATGTCACTACAGAAAAAATAGTGATTAGAGGTGTGCGTTGGTGATGTTATCAATGGTATTTGGGGGCAAACATTCGCATTTTCAAGTTTAAACGAGGCCCAGAGTAGGAAATTACTGATTTTCCATTTTACATGTGTTATTTTCCCTTGAATTTTTTGTGATGTATGACCATGACATTTTTTTGGCCAAATTTTTTTGTGGGTATCCGTGACGATCTTATTAATGGTATGGGCGTTTGTGACGATGCGTGAGTTAGTCTCGAGGGGCAAACGTTCGCATTTTTAAGTAAAAATGAAAGGCAAATTCAGTAATGCAATTTACTAGCAAAAGGCAGAAGCATAATTTCGCAATGTGACTAGTATCAATAACCAAAGTGAAAAGACCAAAATTAGCAAATGATAGTGGAATTATCCTCAAAGCCCTACCAATCCTTTTTACATTCACGTTGTAAACTTGTCAAAGGAAATATTTTGTCATCGCTTCTCTTGGATAGCACTTGTAATAGCAATAACTTCTTGCTCATCTTTTGATTTCAAAGTAGAATCGTAAATAAATAGAGGAAACTACTTATTGTTGAACATTAAAGATATTGACATTAAATGAGTCAATGGGTCATTACAAAAATGATTTTCATCAAACGGATGCATTTTCATGTTCAAACAAGCCATAATGTCAGAAAAATCAAATTTATCATTTTTCGTGTATTATAGTTCATAGATTTTTTGTGATCAAGGATCCTGAACTGAATTGTGTTTTTGCTGATATTTTTCATAAACGTCCATTACAACCTTATTAATGGAGTGAGTTGGTTTCGAGGGGCAAACGAACTCACGAAATGTTCAAATGAGCCTCGACGCGGAAAAATCAAATTTACCATCTTTCGTGTGCTATATAGTCCATGAATTTATGATGATTCAGAATCTCAACTTTTTTTTGGACAAAAAATATTGTGGACGTTCGTTACGACCTTATTAATGGAGTGAGTTGGTCCCGAGGGAAAAATAAATATATTTTCATGTTCAGATAGTCCATGAATTTTTGGTGATCCGTGATCCAGACTTGTTTTTTGCCAAAATTTTTCATTGACGCCCCTTATAGCCTTATTAATGGAGTGAGGTGGTCTCGATGGGCAAAAAGACAAATTTTCATGTTCAAACAAGCGCCAATGCAGAAAACTAAATTAATTGTTTTTCATGTGATAGTCCATTATTTTTGGTGATTTAGGATCCCGACTTCTTTTTGACTAAAATTATTCATGGACATCCATTACGACCTTATTAATGGAGTGAGTTGGTCTCGAGGGGTAAATAGGAGTATTTTCATGTCCAGACATTCCCCCAATGAGGGAAAAACTAAATTTGTCATTTTTTGTGCTATAGTCTATGAATTTTTGGTGAATCGGGAACCCGACTTATTTTTAGCCAAAAAATTTTACGAACATCCGTTACGACCTTATTAATGGAGTGAGTTGGTCTCGAGGGGCAAACACACACATTTTCATGTTCAAACAAGCCCCAATGGGGGAAGAAATAAATTGACCATTTTTCGTGTGTTATAGTCCATGGATTTTTGGTGATCAGAGATCCCAACTTGTTTTTGACCGATATTTTTCATGAATATTTGTTACGACCTTATTAATGTATTGAGTTTGTCCCGAGGAGCAAACAAACGCATTTTCATGTTCAAAGGAGCCCCAATGGGGGAAGAAACAAATTGACCATTTTTCGTGTGTTATCCATGGATTTTGGTGATCAGAGATCCCAACTTATTTTTGATCGATATTTTTTATGAACATCTGTTACGACCTTATTAATGGATTGAGTTTGTCCCGGGGAGCAAACAAACACAATTTCATTTTCAAAGGAGCCCCAATGTGGGAAAATCCAAATTTACCATTTTTCTTGTGCTATAATCCATTTTGGTTGAATTTTTTCATGAACGTTTGTTAGGACCTTATGAAGTGAGTTTGCCCCGAGGAAAAAACTGATGCATTTTCATGTTCAAAAGAGTCTCAATGCGGGAAAAATTAAATTAACCGTTTTTCATATCTTATGCCTATAATCCATAGATGTTTGGTACTCCGGGATCCAAACAAGGTTTTGGCCAAAAAAATTATGGACGTATGTTACGACCTTATTAATGGAGTGAGTTTGTTTTGAGGGGAAAACAAACGCATTGTCATGTTTAAACAAGCCCCAATGCGGGAAAAATTAAATTTTACATTTTCGGTGTACTATAAGTCATGGATTTTTTGTGATTCGAGATCCCGACTTGTTTTTAGTTGAAATTTTGCTTGGACATCCGTTACGACCTTATTAATGACGTGAGTTGGTACCGAGGAAAAAATGAACACATTTTCAAATTCAAACGAGCCCAAAGCTGAAAAAAACAAATTTATCAATTTTCGTTTGTTATAATCCATAAAATTTTTGTGATTCATAATATTGAAGTTGAACTTTGTCAATTAAAATGTTCTCTAATATGAAATATCTATGAATTACATTTCTCTATGTCTTATCTGACTATCCTTGCTCTCCTATGTTTTCTTTTGCAACATCTATACTCACTTTGATGTTATATATTGTATGCCAAAAGGACTTTTCATCAACATGGGTAAACATGGCAATATATTTCCTTCATTCTGAGTCAAGAAGAGAGATTCAAATGCTTTATTACCATATGATATGATGATATTTTTTTCATGCTCTCGACATTTTGAGAAGGATTGGATATATCCTTCTACAAATTTAATTCATGTTGTATGGTTAGACTTAGTTGATCTAGACCGTAGAGATAATCCTAACGTGGTGTAATATTATTCGTTCTAGATCAAGTCTATATGATTTACATTATTTTCATATTCGTCTCGTAGTCTCGTTCATAGAGGGGGGGCGCTAGCATTTGATCTGGCTTACATAATTTTCTTCAAAAAAAAATGTCACACCATTAAAGCAGTCCATTATTAATAAATCACTAGTTTCTAATGAAATTTCCTTGCGAAAAATGTTTAATCACTATTCCCACATATTGAATTGGTGGGAAAAGAAAAAATAGTGATGTTAATAAGTTAATTATCATTATTTCATTGGGAATCTGATTCACACCTTCTATTCTGATTAGGTGACAAATGAATGAAAAAATCATAATCTATAGCATATTTTTTTACTGAATTACGGTAAATAAAATCTTTATTTCGAATAATAGCCCAACACTTTACATGTTACTTCCGTTCTTTATGACTATCAATGTGAAATTTTTGTTCACATGTCTCTAATATAGTTGATAAAATATATTCCCTTTGGATCAATATAATAACATGGTCAATACCTGACTTACCTTAATTCCCAATATATAATTAAGTGAACAAAGAAATATAAAGTTATAACTCTGAAAAATATGTTTAGTCATAATTAATCACAAAAAAGTCAAAAATAACTTTAATCATGCCAAACACTATTCCTATTTTCAAATATAATTTCACCTTGAAAATAAAAACTATTTAAATATCATACAAACAAACGCTTTGTGTTTATCACTCACTTTTTGTCCATGTACCATTATTCAATAACTTAACAACATTACAGTTTCTTGATTTAGAGCACAACAATGTTTGGTAATTTTAAAAAAAAAAAAAAAAAAGTGGCTATTAGTAATATTAATATATATTAATTACATTACAAGGTAATAATTTTCTGATAATTAATGAGTAATCAGTTAATATTAACGTAGATGTAGTGTATATGTTAAATAAATATATATATGTTATCAAATTCCGACCTTAGCTCAGTTGGTAGAGCGGAGGACTGTAGTTTGATTGCTGAAATCCTTAGGTCGCTGGTTCGAATCCGGCAGGTAGGACTGTTTTTATTTTTTGTATCTAAAAAGTCGGCATTTTTTATTTTTTGGATCTAAAATATTGGCAATTTCCATTCGTGTATGAGATAGTTAAGTTAACTACATAGATTTGCATATCTTTTAACTATCATAAGAACGTTTAATTACATGTAGCTTTTTTTTTTTTTGAATGATATACTAATGTAAGTTATAATTTACAATGATAAATATCCTTCATTTATCCCCTAGATATTTGGTTCTAACTTAGAGATATAGTCAGGATGTGAAGTTTGATCAAATCACAAATGGGCAAAAGGATTTTGGGTTGGGGGGATTGTCGACCCGGGGTGGAGTCAGAGCTCGTGGTTCGAGGGTGAAAGGCTCAAAATAGTTCCTCATCTTTGGGTTAAGGCTCAAAGTGATTCTTGAGTTTTCACATGGAGCAGTAATAGTCCCTCATGTTTGTAATATTGTACACTTTTGGTCCTCCCCTAAAACTTTGCCTATTTTTAACATTAATTTTGTCCCTTCGGCAGAAAATTAAAGTATTTATACCTAGTTTTAAAAAAATGTAGATGTCAAACCCTTTGAACCGGCTATGACATGTATTTTCTTTTTTAAATTTCGAACTCCTTAATGAAAATTATGACTCAGTCACTATTGTCGAGATTGTTCCAACGCATCCGCGGAAACAATCGGGTAAGTTAAGCAGAATACTCTACGTAGATAAACAATTCTAACAGCACTCAGATGATAAATATAACATGAGATTTTAAGTGTGAAATTGGAGATTTTTATTATACTATGAGTGACGTAATATAGTTGAAATTAGTTTAAAATCTCTAATTAGTTGAGCATGATTTACTACTTGGTGAGTGTTATTAGCATTGTTCACATGCTTAGGGTTCCATTTCAAGGTTATTTCATGTATTTCTAATTATATGATTCAATATCGTTTTTGTTATGCACAATTTATAATTAATCCCTGTATAACTAATATATGCATAAAATAATACATAAATTCCCTTGTAACTAAACTCTATATTACTAATATATGCATAACTCTTACGAGCTACCAGATAACCTAAATGACTGTGTATATGTGATTCATGCCTATTTTGGTGACTTGAGATAATGAGTTGAAACTCAAAACTCATCACAACTTAAAACTTCTCGTTTTACCCTTAATGAAGCCATCTCGTTTAGCCCGGAAAGGCTCCAGCTCTGTTTTACACACAGAGAGAAGATTAAAAAGACTCCAAAAATGTAACTAGATGGGCTATTCAAAGGCTTCAAATGAACACAGAAGCCAAGCAAGAGACTTGGAAAATATAATCTCAGTATACCATGAGGATATCAGAAACTACAGCAGCATGTGTACATCAACTTACAAAAATGTTTTGCGGTTAAAGAGAGATTGTGTTCACATGTTTGTGATCAAGAAGACGGGGACAAGCTGTGCAGGCTAAGAAACAGAGAAAAATCAACATCCTTGAAACTCCGCTGAAGCACCAAAATTCACTGACCCAAAAATTGTACAATTCTCCAAGATTGGATCATGTGTTGCAGTTGTAAAAGAAATAACTTGCTGAAGAGCAAAAGCACAAGACAACTCCGGTAATATACAGTTCTGGGAAATGCCATGATCACTCTTTCAAGATTCATGTACTACCTCCGATCCAGATGTGTTTTTACTTGGCGAACGAAATATGGAGTACTTAGCATCACGCCCAAAACAATCAAATCTAGGTCCATATTCTGATTCATCATCATCACTGTCAATATTACCAGCATTAGTCCTATTCTGGTTGGCTCTGCGGCGTAGAAGGAAGACGTTGAAGTAGTAGCTTACTAAAGACTCCCTGCTTTTGTTTGGAAAGAACTTAAACATCTCATTCCAGAAACTTTTCTCCTCGGACAAAGGGTTCGACTTCACTATATCCTGAAATTTGTGTTCTTCTTCTCTTGACCAAGAAAGTGCAACTTCTTCACCCATAGAGTCAAATTTCCACTCAGAATAGGCTGATCCTAAATCAATCTTAAGCTTCCTCCTTTTCTCGGATATATGACACTTGACACAGTCATAAGAACCTCGAGTGTTGCAGATACAGATATCTTGTCTTCCTTTACCTATAGGACCTCTGTCAACTAAGGTTCTTTTTTTCCCTCGTTTGCCTAGTGGCCAGATTCCAGTGCCCAGCCATTTAGAGTCACTTTCATAGATCGCCTCAATCGATTCGGGTATATCTGCTTGAAACTGTGGCCCAACTGGTATTCTCTTTCTGCGCTGCTTCCACCAAAAACCAATTGCTGACTCTGCAGAAGAACCGGTTGGTACATCGGACTGATCCTCGTCATTATGAGAACTTGAAGGTGATGCAGAAAACTGCATTGAACGCCTCTTTTTCAGATGATCTTTTGCTGATAGTACTCGCTGGCTGCATCTTAATCTTCCAGAACCAGAATTCTCATCATACATAGATGGATGCATCTTCTGTTTTATCTAAATGACCAAAAAAAAAAAAATCTAGATTAAGCCAAATCCTGGACCAAGTTTTTGATCTTCCATAAATTTTGGATGGTCACATAAACATGATGATCTGCTAGATAAGCAGAAATGCAAGGATAAAAATAGAAGCTAAAGGGCAAATGATAAAACTCTCTGTACTGCAACTTTGTGCAATTGGGGAAGTTTTACTTTCAGTCATAAAATGCACATAAACCAAGGGATGCTATCGCAGTTGCTCATAAAGTTAAAAATAATTAAACATGATCTAAGAGGCCTGCAATTGCAGAACCTATTATTCAGTATTTCTCTATCAAGAACACCCACCCCTCCTGGCAGATCATTATTTTCTATATGAGAATTTTCATGAAAATCTTCCACTTGTACCCTCTCCAAATTCCTACTAATTCACCTACCAATTCTAAACAAATGATACGATACTATTTGGAAAATTGACATAATTCTTGCTTTTCTCTTCACCTCAGTGCAAAATTTACATGAAATGATGATGATGATAACAATAATAATGTGTGGCATTGTGGTCAATAAGTGGTCGGAAAATGGTGAGAGGTCGAAGGTACCCTGTGAAATTAGTCAAAGTGCATGCAAGCTAGCTCAGAGCCTCAGATTCCACGATTATGAAAATAACAATAATAATAATTTGCCAAATTCAGAGATATATAATAGTAGGTGGAATATGGTTCCCGGTTCATCCAATAGATGCCAAAATCATTGTACTTTGGTGCTTCTCCATTTAAACTCAGGCGTTTATCCAATTGGCAGGTTTCATAGTTTCACCATTTCACTTTTCCTTCAAATATATTCTAACTTATAGCTATCACTACCTAATTAAGTATGACTGATGAAGAAGCTCATCAATCTGTACCAATATACTTTCATTTTTTCAAAAAATGGCAAGTATATTATATATACCATCTCTAATCCATAATAAGTCATTTTTGAGAAATTGGTCCACCCATTAAGAAACCACTTAATAGCAACATTATTTAAGAGGCTACAAACTACCTTGTATCTCTTTTTCAATATTAATTAAGCAGTGAAGACCTTTAACAAATTTTTCCATATATCATCATTTATTAGACAAGAGTAAATTTGGAGAGAGAAAAATTAATACCTTCTTTTATTTTAAAAAATTTCACTCATCTACCAAATTTGGAAGGTTACAAAATCACTTAAAGTGAACCAGAGGGAGTGCCATCTTACTTTACATTTTGCTTTCCAGAGCCCTTCATAAAGTTTCTAACAACTTTATCAGAAATAGAAGTGACATTCTTTTATTTTAAATAGTTCAAAATGTCAGAAATCATTCCACTATGAACATTCTATACAATTTTATCTCACTAATACCCAGATAATACAAGTAAAACTAGCATATTTAACCTTGTATTCAGTCAAAAAAAAACATTTTATGTTATGTAACCGGGAAAATAATAGTTTTAGCTCTATCCAAAGCAATTCCAAACCTCCAAAAAGATACTAACTAGACAACAGGATTCCGTAACCATTCTTTGGGGCATCCTAGACTTCAATGGACCTAAAACCACGAAGTTCAAGAGCAAAGTATAAAATTGTACTGAATTTAAATGAAGTGAAAATTATCATTAGAGAAAAGTAAGAACACTTTGGTGCATGCTCATAAGGAAGGAAGAGTATTTTGAGAGGAAAATGGTAAATATTACTCCCTCTATTTCAAAAAGAATAACTCACTTTCCTTTTTAGTCTGTTTAAAAAAGAATGACCTTTCTTTTTGTAATATTTTAATTTCAGTTTTCCACATGGCATGTTAAGGCCACAAGATTAAAGGGCAATTTTGTACATTTGACATAACTTCAATTTAGGACAACTTGATTCAAAAGTCTTTTTTATTTTCTTAAACTCCGTGTCAAGTCAAACTAGGCCACTCTTTTTTAAACGGAGGGAGTACATTTCTAATGTCACTAAATCATCAGAAGCTCAAATAGAGTTCTTCAATACATTTCAACACAGAAGCTCAAATAGAGTATAATTAGCTGTAACATATCAGTCTCAGTGATGACAGCATAATCATAAGCTTTCGTTCAAAAATCCTTAAACTCCTCCTAATAAACTTGGGCCTTGGTGTGGCTAGGTTTTCCAACTATTGATTGTGTATTTGCTAGCTCGCATTATAGGTAAATAACCCAGTCAAAGATTATTCATTGTCCTAGCAGGAAATGTCTAGACCATCTTTACCCAAGTTGAAGTACATATGTCCTGTGTTTTCTTCTCTTTTGCATGTCTACTTAACAACCTACCACAATTCGGATGAGTCAAAGCCATATCATATCTCTAAAAAAGCCAACTATTTCTGTATCTGACAAAATAATATGGCTCCTATCCTCAACACAATATTTTGACCTGTCGTTGGTTTCCAAAATAATATGGCTCCTATCAACTTATGAAATACACTTTGTTATAGCCTCATTTGGAGGATTTCATCCTACTTAAACACAATGAAACAGCTGCCCCTATTAACCTACATATAGATTACAGAACCTGCACATTGCATTCATAATGCCTCCTAATGCAACTTTAGTTGTGCCTTTCTAGGTCAACTTCATAATTGGATATAAAAGCAAGGTAGTTTTATATATTGGGTGAAGATGTGGCCCTTAGGTCTAACTCAACCCAAAAGAATACCAACGATATAAAATTCCAATATGTAAGGTCTATGAGTAGCCTCATAAAAGACGGTGAATAAAGTATCAATATGCATTCATACCTAGTTCACGAGGGAAGAACTGTCCAAGATCATATAAGGAGGCTACAACTCATTCCCTCAACCAATATGGGACATTCCCTCACACACTAAGGACTCAAATGAAGTTAGATTACAGAGACCCGACTTTGAGAAACAACAACATGGATCAACAAGTTTGGCTTAGATGCCATGTGAAGATATGGCAGTTGAGCCTAGCTCAATCCCAAAAGATATCTCATGAGAAGAGAATTGCTCAAAAGCTAGTGCAGCCTTGGCTCTTCTAGAACAAATTCAAAGTAAAACTGATACAATTGAAAGACATGGATCAAGATGTCACACAATATCCATCACATGCCAAGCAGTTACCCTTCTCCCACCCACCCACCCACATACCACCACCATCATTCACATACATGTGCATCAAAATGACCAAAAAGCAACAAATTATATCAACGAGTTGAACTCTCAACTCGAACTGAAGAAATAAGACATTCTATAAAATTAATAATGCATATATATACGAGTTGTCTGAAATAACTACTGCTGAATACATAAACGACACGAAGTATCAATCTCCAGGAAGAAACTGAAGTACCTGCCATATTGATTGCTGAGCACATGGATCCACATCCTTTTTCAAAAGCATTTCATCTCGCACCAGCAGAACCTGCTTCCAAACCACTTCAGCCCCATAATCCTTCCACTTAGACCTGTCTGGCAAAGTACCAATGGCAAGATCACAAGGATTTTTTGCAACTTCACTTACCCACTTCACCATATCCAAGTAAGATTCTCGCTTCCTCTTCCTACTAACGCAATCTTTCTCAACCATAGTGGACTTCGTTAACGACTCATCTGTTCCATTTCCATGCAGAACACTAACACTTTCCCTTCCCTTGACAGACTTCAAATGTTCTTTGTCATAGACAACACTCCTAGTTTCATCAATATCCTTTACAGTAATCACATTGCTGTCCAAATTAGTTTGACCATCAAATTTCTCATTACTTTCATTCAACCCATCAAAATCCCGAGCCTCATCACCATCTGTAGTATCAACACCTTTCCGATTGTCACCATCTTTAGCTTTTTCATCCGAAATCTTCATTAGAACCTTCTTCAGATCCAACTCAACATCCATAGGAACTCCATCCCCACCTGAACCCAAATCAAATTTACTCACCTTACTCTTAACACTACTACCATCAGTTTCCCTAACTCTCAACACCCATTTCTCTAATACACCCAAATACTTAACATAAACTAATTTCAAAGCCATCCCATAACTCGAATCGAACCCACAATCCATACCCACTAAACCCCACAACCCATTTTCAGAAACTGTTTGATACCCACCATTTTTCCTCACAACCAAGTAAAGCTTAAACAAATCTACTGATTTCCCATCACCCAACATCGGTGGTAATGGCCTATAACACAAACTCCCAGCAACTTCTTTCAAACATATAGTAAAAACTTCTATGAACAACAACTTCGCATTATCGTAATCTACTTCATTTTTCACAAGATTTTTTGGGTTTTCAGGTTTTCTGAAGCTCGTTAGACTTGACCCATCAACTCTTTTCGACCATCCTGCCATTGATTATCAATTTAAGAATGAAAAACAAAATGCAGAATCAATATAAACAAAAAACAGAGAATTTTCAACACATAGTTAACATTTCCATTCTTTCCAACAAGTGTACCAGTTGGGCGGATCTAGCAAAGGATTTTAGCTGAGAAATTCTAGTGATACTCGCCTGCCTTCTTCCCTTCTTCAGGGAGAAGGAACTATTAATTTTTTTTTCCCCTTTTCTTCAATGTCAATTTTAGAAATGAAAGAGTAGCTTTTATTGAAAAATGAAAAAAAAATAACATTTTTCAAGAATTTGTGAACAAAAAGAGAAAAAAACTTACTAAGCCACTTTTAATTTAATCAAATACATAAATGAAGCTTATTTTTAATAATGGAAAAATCTTTTAGCCAGAAAATTTTGGTCAGAATGGTGCATTCACACTATAAAGAGGTTTATTTTTTGATATTTTTATCCTTATTTAAATTTAAATTTATTAATTATTGTTTAATACTTAAAAAGTTTTCTAATGCATGAGGATTAGACTTGTTCACATATTCTCATAATTTTATAATTACATGTTAATTTCAATTTCTTTTAAAAAGAATGCAAAATGATAGCCTTAATAATTTCTTTTCTTCCCTCTACTTTCCAATATAAATTTTAAAGAACACAAATTTGAAAGTTACAATTAAGAAGTAAAATTTTTAAATTTAAATGGCAAGATAAACACTAATAATATTAAATTTAAAATAAATTAATCTCACACGCAATTCAAATTAAAAATTCGTAAAATAACTTAACAAGTAAAATTATTAATCAAAAGTGTCATATATATTGATCATTTATATAATGCTACAACTAATAATAATAATAAATGATAATAATAATAATAATAAAAAAAATTATATCTCTCAACTTTGTGATATAGAGATAATATATTTTTTGTTAAAAAAAAAGTGGCTCACATCTATTTCAATTGTTACATATATAAATTTGATATAGCTAAATTGTTTTTAGCTGAAGGAAGTCAAAAAATTGATACAAAATTATTTTTTGATAAAATAAAAATTATATAAGGTATGTTTGACCCTTCTAATACTTTGAGGTATGTTTGAAGAGCGAAGATCATTTTTGGCTGATGAAAGTGAAAAACTTATTAAATTTTTTTAACAAAATAAAAATATAAAAGGTATATTTGACCCTTCTCGAAATATTTCAAATTATATTTGATCTTCTTCATACATGAATTTTTGTCTTTTTTATTTTATTTTTTATCTTCTTTAATTCCATGACTAATTTTGATATACTATGTTGATGATCAAATTTAATTTTTCACTAATCTCTAGCAAAGTCTATTATAGGTGCATCAACATTTTTACAACTACAAAATAAAATTCAATATAACTGCAAAAAAAAATGATTAATTTTAGTTTGCTTTTTCTAAAAAAAAAAATTATTTTTATTTCGTTCACTATTTCTTTTTAATTCTCATGTTTTCTACACTAAAGAATGAAAGCGAAAAATTAAACTATGACAACCAACTCAAATAATGATAAACAAATATATTCATAAGGGAGATAATTAAGACCCAAATTAACCTTTGAATTAAAAAACTCAAAAATAAAATCATGTGAAAAAACTATCTGATTTTCCTCTATGTGAATATTGTTTGGTTAAATAATTAAAATAAATAAATTAAAAATCTAAAATTTAACTTTCGTTAGTCAAAAGAGGATATATGAGTTAGTTAATTTGCTCATGTAACAATAAATGTATGTGTGACCTTTTTTTTACGGAATATATATTATCTCTATATCACAAAATTAAGGAGTATATCAAATCTTTTTCTCCTAATAATAATCCAATAAAATCTGCACAATATTATTATAATGAAGATCAAACAAACAATGTGGTATAGTAATGAAATGCAAAAAATATTCTATATCTTATTTGATTATTCTGTATATAGAATGTTAGTATTATATTAAAAATAGAGTAGTCAACCTTGATATTAAGACAATTATACAATAAGAAATAACTTTCTTAATTCAAGACATCACTACGAAAATTGCATTATTATTAATAGCTATTTAAAATATCTACGTCCCAAAATTATATTACTATTTTCTACAAGAAAAACACACACGATGTATAAACAGTTAATTAATTAGTGAAGAATCGTATTAATCATTATCATTCAATTGTAAATTTCAGAATCCATACTTATTTTACTAATATTGTATATTGCTGATAATTCCTGAGAGTAACGTGTTATTGTTAATTATAGTCTTGTATCCGCACTATATTACGTCCATTTGATAACTTATAGATCATTACTCATATTTGTTATTAATATGAAAAGTATATAATTTTATAAATTATTATGTTTAAATAAATTTAGGTTATTTATTTGAATATTTTAACATATAATCTAAAACTATATTAATAATGACAATCAAAACTCGAAACATTTTAGAGATGGCAAATATCACAATATTATAAAAATTATATATTTCATCAGTGTCGATCCTATTTAACAACAATCATAAAGAATATGTGATAGTTTTGCACCCCTATATTATGTTGACTTGATAATATGTGAACTATTACTTATTTATTATTATTAATATGAGTTCTAACTAAATAAGTTTATGAAGTTGCGTTCAAATAAATTTAAAATACATATTTAAATAAATTTTTAAGTATAATTTGAAAATATTTCAATAAAAGTCAGGTAAAACTCAAAACACTTTATATATGATAAACATCAAAACATTACACAAAACACAAAAATTTTATTACTTATAAGTATCGACCCTAATTAATTTTGTAAGAATAACGTCACAAGAACATTTTTTTATATATATATTTTAAGTTTATTATTTAATAATTATACTTTTAATATAATTAGTTATAGATAAACTTAGTTGGAGGTGTAAGTGTATATTTCTTATAGTACATAAAATGTAAACGTTTAAATTTGAAATATAGAGAGTGTATTTAAAACCGAGTCATATTACAAAAAAATAATTAATGTTTAATTATATATACATAGAGAATTTGACATTAAAGCAAATAAATTATGATTTTTTTCCAGGAAATTATGATTTTCTTTGTGCTCTTAAAAAAAAATTTACATTGATGACGTTCCAATAGATACATAAAATAAGGAAAAATCTTTTTGGCCAGAAAATTTTGACCATAATGGCTAGAATGATGCATTCACACTATAAACAGATTAGCTTTTTGATATTTTTACCCTTATTTAAATTTAAATTTATTAATTATTTTTTAATACATAAAAAGTTTCCCAATGCATGGGGATTAGACTTGTTCCCACATTCTCATAATTTCATAATTAAATGTTAATTTCAATTTCTTTTAAAAAGACTACAAAATGATAGCCTTAATAATTTCTTTTCTTCCCTCTATTTTTCAATATAAATTTTAAAGAACACAAATTTAAAATTTACAATTAAAAAATAAAATTTAAAATTTAAATGACATGATAAACACTAATAATATTAAATTTAAAATAAATTTATCTCACAAGCAATTCAAATTAAAAATTCATAAAATAACTTAACAAGTAAAATTATTATCAAAAGTGTCATATATATTGGTCATTTATATAATACTACTACTACTACTTCTAATAATAATAATAATAATAATAATAAAAATAATAAACTATATTTCTCAACTTTGTGATTTAGAGATAATATATTTTTTGTTAAAAGAAAGTGGCTCACATCTATTTCAATTATTACATATATAACTTTGATATAGCTAAATCGTTTTTAGCTGAAGGAAGTCAAAAAATTAATTAAAAATTATTTTTTGATAAATAAAAATTATACAAGGTATGTTTGACCCTTCTCGTAGTATTTTGAGGTATGTTTGAAGAGCCAAGATCATTTTCCGCTGATGAAAGTGAAAAACTTATTAAATTGTTTTAACAAAATAAAAATATAAAAGGTATATTTGACCCTTCTCGAAATATTTCGAGTTATATTTGATCTTCTCCATCCATGAATCTTTGTCTTTTTTATTTATTTTTTATCTTCTTTAATTCCATGACTAATTTTGATATACTATGTTGTTGATCAAATTTATTTTTTCACTTATCTTCTTGCAAAGTCTATTATAGATGCATCAATATTTTACAACTACAAAATAAAATTCAATATAACCACAAAAAAGTGATTAATTTTAGTTTGCTTTTTGTTAAAAAAAATTATTTTTATTTCGTTCACTATTTCTTTTTATTTCTTTTTAATTCTCATGTTTTCTACACTAAAGAATGAAAGGGAAAAATTAAACATGAACAACAAACTCAAATAATGATAAACAAATATATTCATAAGGGAGACAATTAAGACCCAAATTAACCGTTGAATTAAAAAACTCAAAAATAAAATCACGTGAAAAAACTATCTGATTTTCCTATATGTGAATATTATTTGGTTAAATAACTAAAATAAATAAATTAAAAATCTAAATATATATGTGACCTTTTCTTTACGGAATACATATTATCTCTATATCACAAAATTAAGGAGTATATCAAAAAAATTTCTCTAATAATAATTCAACGTAATCTGCACAATATTATTATTATGAAGATCAAACAAACAATGTGGTATAGTAATGAAATGTAAAAAATATTCTATATCTTATTTGATTATTCTATATATATCAATGTTAGTATTATATTAAAAAGAGAGTAGTCAACCTTGATATTATATAATAAGACGAAAATTGCATTATTATTAATAGTTATTTAAAATATCTAAGTCCCAAGATTATATTATTATTTTCTAAAAGAAAAACACGCACGATGATAAATAACTAATTAATTAGTTAAAAATCGTATTAATCATTATCATTCAATTGTAAATTTCAGAATCCATATTTATTTTACTTATATTGCATATTGCTGAGAATCACTGAGAGTAGCGTGTTAATGTTAATTATAGTTTTGTATCCGCATTATATTACGTCAATTTGATAACTTATAGATCATTACTCATATTTGTTATTAATATGAAAAGTATATAATTTTATAAATTATTATGTTTAAATAAATTTAGGCTATTTATTTGAATATTTTAACATGTAATCTAAAACTAATTAATAACGACAATCAAAACTCGAAACACTTTAGAGATGCAAATATCACAATATTATAAAAATCATATATTTCATCAGTGTCGATCCTATTTAACAACAATCATATTGAATATGTGATAGTTTTGCACCCTTATATTATGTTGACTTGATAATATGTGAACTATTACTTATTTATTATTATTAATATGAGCTCTAACTAAATAAGTTTATGAAGTTGAGTTCAAATAAATTAAAATACATATTTAAATAATTTTGTAAGTATAATTTAAAAATATTTCAATAAAAGTCAGGCAAAACTAAAAACACTTTATATATGATAAACATCAAAAACATACAGAAATCATAAATTTTTTATTACTTATAAGTATCGACCCTAACTAATTTTGTAAGAATAACGTCACAAAAACATTTTTTTATATATTTTTAGTTTATTATTATAATTATATTTTACTATAATTAGTTATAGATAAACTTAGTTGGAGGTGTAAGTGTATATTTCTTATAGTACATAAAGTGTAAATGTTTAAATTTGAAATATAGAGAGTATATTTAAAACTGAGTCATATTATAAAAAAATAATTAATGTATTAATTATATATGCATAGAATTTAACATTAAAGCAAATAAATTATGCCTTTTTTTCCAGGAAATTATGATTTTCTTTGTGCTCTTAAAAAAATATTTTACATTGATGAAGTTCCAAAAGATACATAAAATAAATACTTTTATTGTTTCATTCATAGGATGAATTTAATCAATTTAAGTGCTTAAATATAATTATTCATTTAAACCATATTCTAATTTTTTTTATAAGAAGAATAAAAAAGAAAAAGTCAAGAAGGAGAAGTGAAATGACAAAAGAAAAAGAATTGAAGAAGTAATAAAGCATGGGATCCAGAAAATTAATCTTATCAAAATAATTAATGCTCATACAATTTTGAAAATATCAAATAGATAATTTTATTTTAGAGGGAAAGGCTATAATAGTCTTTTTCACTATTCTGGCCAAATTCTGGCCACATTTTTCTGGCCATTTAGCACTTCTCCATAAAATAAATACTTTTATTGTTTCATTAATAGGATGAATTTAACCAATTTAAGTGCTTAAATATAATTATTTATTTTCACCATATTCTAATTTTTTTTATAAGAAGAGTAAAAAAAAAAAAAAGTCAAGAAGGAGAAGTGAAATGACAAAAATAAAATAAAAAATGAAGAAGGAATAAAGCATGGGACCCATAAAATTCATCATATCAAAATAATTAATGCTCATACTATTTTGAAAATATCAAAAAGTTAATTTTAGTTTTTAGGAAAAGGCTATAATAGTCTTTTTCACTATTCTGGCTATATTTTTCTGCCATTTAGCACTTCTCTTTAATAATATACTTTGTAGTTAGAATTGGTGGTGTTTATAATAATAATAATAATAATAATAATAATCTCTGTCTAATAATAGTTACGCAATATTGACTTGACACACCTATTTAATATTATTATATATTATTTTTTTATTTCATATTAAGTTAATTTTTGAAGTGTTTCATACCCTTTAAGAAAGTAGATTAGTACATATACTGAACCTAGTTTTTCATTTTTATCTTTATTAATTATTGTTAAATTTATGATTAAAATAATTAAATATTAATTAATTACTAATTCCAATACTAACTAATAAATGATAAACTTGAAAGAACACTCTAAAAATAGTCTTGAAAACTTAACAATTAAGTTAATTTGAAAAATAGAAAATGCCTAAAAGATTAACTTAATATGGAATAGAGGGAGTATCATTTGATTTTATTAACACAAAAGATAAATTATCATTTTATTTTAAAATTGAACAAATATTATTGATCAATTATATTTAGCTATTGTTGGACGGAACTATTATTATTATTATTATTATTATTATTAATAATAATAATAATAATAATAATAATAATCCATATAATCATAATTAAGTAATGTGATTGTTCCATATTAGTTGATTATTTTACGAAAAATAATTGTCATATAAAAGAGTATTAATTAATTTTTTCTATATTACTCTTGCAATTAACATTTTTTTAAAATGCTTACTTTTATTTGTAAAATTTTTAAGTTCTTTAAGAATCAAACTAGTAAAATTATATTCTTATTTATGATTTCTTAATATGCGTATAGAAAAAATAATCACCTAATATAGAATGGTGGGAGTAATTAGTGATTAATGACACACTTTTAAAGAAAAATATTTAAGAATGAGAGATGTTAAACATTAGTTCCTCTGTCATTAATTATTTGTTCACTTTGAACTGACACACTTATTAAGAAATTAATAAATGACACAGTGAGTTTACTATTTTACCCCTATTAATTATAAAATAGATGAATTAAAAACTTAATATTTTTTAAGAATATCTACCTTTTTCAAAGTAATTATTTAGAGTATAATGGGTTAAGAAAATTGTCCTTTTTTGATTTGTTGATATGAACAAATAATTAAAAACAATTAAAAAAATATCAAATAATTAGGGATAGACGTCGTATAAAATTTTGACCATAATTTAGTAAAGAATTCTGAAAAAATAGCTATAACCTTTTTCCTTCCCAATAAAGAAATAAAATTAAGTCTGGCTCTTTTCTAGTAAATTGTATAAAGCAATTCTATTTGAAAAGATTAATTTTTTTGGTCCCACCTATCAAAATATTTAACAATTTGCTTTTTTCCTTAATAAATTAAAATTGTGGAGTAAATTAAAAATGAAAGCAACAAAAATAAATAGCTACTTTATGTCTCCAATGAAGCTATTCTATAAGATCACAAAAAGAAACACTATTTATGAGATTAATTTCATATTTTTCAGATAAATAATTAATAAATTAAAACTTTTCTATTATAAAATTCAACTGTAAACACACTATTTATATTTTAAATAAATATTTACTCTTGATATACTGTGAAAATTTTATACTTACACATTCAGTGAAATTTATTTATAACTAAATATATTAAAATAAAATTATTTTTTTGCCTTAAAATTATTTATATATAATTTATATAGAGTTTCATTTATGCAGAACATTTAATCTATAAAATGTTTAGATGGTTTTAGGAAATTAGAAATAACATTATTGGTGGATGAAACTTAATTATATGATTTTTATAATATAGAATATGTGAATGTTTGATATCAAAACATAGAGGGTGCTAGAAAAAACATAGAGGGTCTATCTTTAATTGAACATAGTATTAAAATATTTAGTGTAATTAATAGGGTTAATATTATAAGTTATATGAATTTTATGATTTCTATAATATTTGGACCTCTATCATGTATAAAGTGTTTTGAGTTTTAACTGTTTTTATTATATATTTTCAAATCATATTTTAAAAATATAATATATAATTTAAATTTATTTAAACACAATAATTCACAAAATTACTTAATTGGAGTTCATATTAATAATAAATATCAATAATAATTCACCAAGTTATCAAGTTGTCATAACATAGAGGCGCAAGACTACAACACTAATGCTAATCACTCTCTTAGGTTGTTGTTAACTAAGAATATCACTTAATTATTTAAATATGTGATTTAATTTTTTAAAAACATACTATTTTTGTTTCTAATTAGTTATCCATTTTTTTAACTGTCTCTAATTACTTGTTCATCTTGACAAATTAAGAAATATCATTTTTTTACTTATTATACTTTTAATTAATTACTTTAAAAAAGGTAAAACTTTTTGATAATCTTAAATTTTTAATTCATCTACTTCATACTCCCTCCGTTTCATAAAGAATGACCTAGTTTGACTTGGCACGGAGTTTAAGAGTATAAAGAAGACTTTTGAATCTTGTGGTCCTAAATTAAAGTTAGGTTAAATGTACAAAATTGTCTTTGATCTTGTGGCCTTAAACATGCCACGTGGAAAGTTGTTACCAAAAAAAGAAAGAGGTCATTCTTTTTGAAACATACTAAAAAGGAAAGGAGATCATTCTTTTTTAAACGTAGGGAGTAATTTATAGGGGTAAAATTATAAATTTACCATGTCAATTATTGTTTTTTTAATAAGTGTGTCAATTTCAAAGTGAACAAATAATTAAGGATAGGGGTAATATTTTGACAAATATGCAAAACTACAACACTAATATGTAACTATTTTGGGTTGTCGTTAAATAAGATAGACACTTATGAACTTTATCACTTTTATTATTTCTATAATGTGTCGATGTCTATTAATTCTAAGTACTTTGAGGTATCGTTATTGAAATATTTTCAAATTATTTTAAGAAATTTATTCAAACATAATAATTACTACAATTACCTAATTAGAGCTCATATTAATAACAAAATAATTAATGATTCACAAATCATCAAATCGTCATAACACATGAGTACAAGACTACAATATTAATGTTTGGCTCTCTTGGGTTGTTGTTTTCTAGGGTATATACATATGAACTAGAGTTTTTGAGTTTTGACTGTTTTTATTGAACTTACATATATTTTTTTAAAAATTATTTAAAATATATTTTAAATTTATTTATATAATAAATACAATAAAATAATTTTAAAAATTCGAAAAAATATTAATTTGAGGGCAAAAAGATAATAATATTGTGGCTACAACTATGTATACTTAATATTCTAATATCATGTGGTGACTCTATTCTTGCCGTAGCTGGTGTCAAAGCTCCATTTTGCTTGAAAGTTTAGTCACAAACCACTTTTAGCCCTTCCACTTAAGTTTAGAGTCTTTTAATAGTCAAATTTTTGTTACTATTTAGTAGTGTTAAAACAAGTTCTCTTTATATATACATATTCTTGTTGATTTCAAATTTATTGTGTGTGTTTAATAGCAACTTTGTTTCATTTCTATTGCACATCCAATAAAGTTCAAACATATACTTAGTTGTACTTTTGTTCTCACAATGTGAATGAAAATAAGGCACAAATGGAGTTAGATACAAATATATATAGTGACCATTACGTTGGGATTTGAACGTGAGACGTCAATCCATTTTATCAATCACTATGTCACACCCTTAGTTACGTTATTAGTCATCTTTCACCTCTTTTCCGCTATCATTTTCATGTAAATGTTATCAAAATATGTATTTTCATAGGCTCTACCTCTATTTGGTTTATGCGTTCGTGTGTAATTTTCATACTAGTTATATTTAACATTATAGTACTTATAATAATGTTTTTTATTGGAGAAGTTATAGTATGCACTAATTAATAATAATGAGATTTTTGTGTTTAAATAGTTTAATCCTACATTGTTAATGTAACTATTTTAGTTTCATATTCTATATTCTTATGTAAAATAATATATGGATTCACATGTATCATTCAATATCGCCAACCACATGCTTCATTAATTTTATGTCTCCAACCAAAAAATGTTCTATGAATACAAATTTTGATGCATATATTTTTTCTGTTTTAATTTATTTGTTATAATTTAACTTGAAAAAAGATTAAGAAAAAAAAAGTAAAGAAGAGTTTTAAATTATCTTTATCTTAAATTAGATTAGATATATGTATCAAAATCCTTTTAAATCTGGTGATCTTAAATATGTAGTATGTATAATCGAAACTAAAAAGTTAAAAATGAAAGAGACATTCTTTTCGAAATCACAAATAAATTTAAGGGATTAGATACAAGTAATCATAAATTATCACCGAAATCTTAAAGACATACCTTAACTAAATTAAAGTCTCATTAACCCGAACTCATTTCTTAGAAATTTTGTTCACTATTTTGTCTTACGTGGCCTTCAAACATCTCTCACACACCTTAACCGTGTGGAGTTATAGAGTGTGTTACATAAACCAAAATGTATACAATTTACAAAAGAAAAAATGAGTTCAACTATTTAGGTTAATATGACCTTAGTTTAATTAAGGTGTATGTATTTTGGTCATAGTTTAGGACTACTTGTGCACAATGACGGATGTAGTTGAGGGGTGTCGATCGTCGGAAAATTATAATGTAGCTAGAGTAAAATATTTTTTTATGTATATATATTACATATTGACACTCCTTAACTTCTAGTTAATTTTTTTTAATTTTATTTTGACACTCCTTAGTCGAAATTCTGGTAGTGTTGATTATTCAAAATAATCATGAATCAAATGACTCCTAACTATAGTTTAAAATGAGAATTATGGCCACAAAATAATTGTATATTAGGGGCCCGTTTGGCCATAGATTTTCCAAATAATATTTGGAGTAAACTTGGCAAATAGTGTTTGTCCATACACTTTATCAATATTTGGCAAATATTTTTGGCAAATATCCCAAATTCCCAAATACTAATTTTTTCTAGTATTTGGGCCAAATCTCATTATTTGGATTTTTTAAAAATTAAAATTTTATCTCAAACTTTTGCCTTTTACAAAAACGCCCTCTATAGTTGTTATTTATGTTGTATTACATAATTTTTACGTTAATTTCAAAGTAGCGATGAAATATATATATGTGGTGAATGTTAAATGATGATATGGTTATTAATGAAAATGATGAACAATCGACTCAAGATAACAAAGTCATGCGTTTTGTCTATTTCACGATATATGCAATGATGCTTGTTGCACTCACTACAAATTACCACATTGCTCTAGTGTCATGGACACTATTTGTTATTGTTGTACTTGTAACAAATACTCAATTGACTTGTAATACAAACTTATGATTAGTTTTGATATTTTTAAAATTTATGAGTATAAATCATATTTTTTTTAAAAAAATAAAATATATTTTCCAAATAATATGATCAATCATATAGTAAAATTTCACCCAAATTTTCATCTAAATAATATTTGCCAAAAATATTTAGAAACGCTAGCAAAGGTATATGGAAGAAAGAGCATCTATGTAGTGAAATCTTTACACACTTGTGTGGTGAAAATTTGAAGAGGACTCATCCAGTACAACAATAAAGAGAAGGAGATAAAGATAAGCAAAGTCAATTTTCTTCACGGGCAACAACAATGGCAGCGTTCCAGTTCAAAAGTTCCCACATGATCACGCAGGGACTCTCTAGAAAATTGAAAAGGGAATCACAATTTAGCCACCCAAAAAGGAAAAGACACCAAATCTCCATTTACTCTTCTTCTTCTTCTTCTTCTCTTCTTGTTGTTGGAGAAAAAAAGGAGCTTTTTTTAATTTAGAGTGGTTATAGTTCAAGATTCTTCAACCCCTTTTCTTGTTTTGAGTTTTTCAGATCCCTTTTGTGGTTAATTTCATTTGAGATGTCTCTTGATTCAAGTTCAGCTGATCATGGTGGGCACAGTAACATAAGAGGGGTTCCAACTCATGGGGGTCGTTATGTTCAGTATAATGTGCACGGCTCTCTGTTTGAAGTTTCAAGAAAATATGTTCCTCCTATTAGACCTATTGGTCGTGGAGCTAATGGAATGGTTTGGTAAGAAAAGTAAAAAAAAATTCCATCTTTTTATATGCATAGGTATTAATTGGCTTAACTAGTAAAGTTGTTGGGGTTCGTGCTGTGTAAAACAGTCTCTTGCAGAAATGTAGGCTGTGTGTACTTTTTTGGACCCTGGGCATAGCGGGAGCTTAGTGCACCGACTGTCCTGTTTTTAGGTTTAAACTCTGTATCTCTTTTTACCCCTCTTATTAGTTATACAGGTATGTGAATTTTTGTGTGTATTACATAAATACTGCTCTCTGAAGAGGAGCAAAGCTTGTCTCTGCATGGAGATTAAGTTTGTTTACCTTGAGGTTATAGCTTCATCGTTTTACCTATTACTTGGTTTAAGCTCTTTGTGATTGTTGTCTATAGGTGTCCAAACTATTAATTACTCCCTTTGTTTTGTTTTCAAATCTGAAAAAATATGATATCAAAACTCTTTTAGTTTTAACTTAAAACTTCTCATTTTACGACATGGATATGTTTCTCTAGTCGTAGAGAAATGTCATGCCAAAAACTTTTTATTTCTTTCTCAAACTCTTTGCCTAATTGAAGACGATTATATAAAGTGAAGTTGAGGGAGTTTCATTTAGTTCAAACATGGAAGATTTCAAAATATTTCGATAATTGAAGTTGGATCCAGTGAATTTGTAACATTGTGTGGTTGATATGTGAAAAAACTGAATCAGATCATGCTCAGCCATATGTTTGTCTTATGAGAGAAAGATAAAGAGAGAGATGCTTAATGATGTTCACTTCTTCGATGGGTCATTTCCTAATACAACACTGCTATAAGGTCTCTTATGATGAGTTTCCATTAGATTTTAGTCTTTTTGACACTGAAGGTATAGTGGTATGGTAGCTTCTATGTTTCCGTTCGCATGACTATTATCTGCTCAAACTTTTTTGCTTGTATATGCATGTCCCACCAATCTAATGTAAGCTCTTGGAAGTTGTTCAGTATGTTCATGATATACATGATATATCATGTGACTTTGTTGAAGCCCGTGTTATGCAAGTTCTAGAGTATTTAATTAAATTTTTCCCGTGTTGCAAATTGCAATAGGATCTTATATGTTGCACTTATCCTCTATGAAATTGTTTCTCCTTTATTTTATTACTATGTGACGTTAAACTGCATGTTAATATATATTTTTTTTAATTTTTTGCTGCAGTGCTGCTGTGAACTCGGAGACACGTGAGGAAGTAGCTATTAAGAAGATTGGGAATGCATTTGATAATGTAATAGATGCCAAAAGGACATTACGAGAGATAAAGCTTCTCAGTCACATGGATCATGAGAATGTGAGTGTTGTACCTTTCCAGAAATCTAAATATTGCACCGGGGCCTCTTCGACCAATTTATCTTCAAATGTCTTTGCCTTGTTTATTCACTAAAAAGTTGACATCTATCACTACTTCCCTCTTGTCCTTTTATATGTGGGTTTTCCCTTGTTTTTTGCTTTATGTAATATACATGGAAATTTGATTTTGTTTATCTCTGGAATGGGGTTTTTGAGGTGTATGCTATGTCACTAGAATAGGCTGAAGAAAAGGATGCAGGCTAGGAAGGGCAATGTGAAAAGAACTTGGGGCCTCTAAAGACACTATCTTGTTTTCAGAGGTTCTGATGTCAGTAAGAATTGGTATCGCCAGTTATGTTCATATCTTTCATGTATAATGTTGGTGGAAAGGAGAAAAAGACAGAAACAAGAACGTAATGAATATTACTGTCGCCTCACCCTCTCCCTCTCCGTTTCCTGCCTTTAGTTGGAAAAGAGAGGCGTAGAAACAAAAGGGAAGTTCGCATAAATATATAATGTTAGTGTTCGAAGAGTACAAGTTTGAAGTGAATACTTTTTTCAAAATTGACTGTTTCATTGTCAAGTTCAATCCATTTGTAAGGTTAAGATGATCTATTGTTGTTTTAATCATAAGATTTGCCACTTGAAAAATGGGAAGCATGTGCATTTATCATAACTAATTGTTTATCTCTGAGTACTGTTCTTGTACTTCTGGAATGCTTAGTATTTTAAGATCTTGTGAAAGGTGATGCAGAATCCCACTTACATGCAACTTTTTTCAAATATGCAGGTGATTGCAATTAAAGATGTTATCCGGCCTCCTCAAAAGAAGAATTTTAATGATGTGTACATTGTTTATGAACTGATGGACACTGATCTTCATCAGATTATTCATTCCAACCAACAGCTGACTGATGAACACTGTCGAGTAAGCTACACTTCATGTTGTGTACTAATATTCCTTAATTGTTTTTTTTTAATCTAACCAGCTAACTGGATTTATTATTTGGAGATGTCGTTCTGAATTTGAATCAAAGTCGTAGCGATAAATACTTTTCTGGTGTCCAAACAGACTATTTATGACTTCCCATCTTGCACAGATTCTTAATATTCGTTTTTCTTCCAGGATGCATGTAAAGATTTAGTCATTTAGAATAATGATTGATTGGTTCATAATCACTAGAGATTTTTGGAAGAGATTCTTATGGCCTGTTTGACCTTGCTTCCTATCTTTGTTCTTCAATACTGTTAGGAACAGCCTGGCAGTATTTTGTTTACCCTGAGTGATATATTCTGTATAAATTATATCCCTCCAAGGTGCATTGCTCTTAAAGAATTTCCGGCTTACTATCGTTTCCTTTGCTGGGTTATCTAGTGTTCCACATGAATTGAATAAGGGCTTGAAAAGGGTTTAAAAGGTCATGAACTGCTTCACCCCTTGTTTCAAGGTTTTCTGTTGTATATTCGTATTTAATTACCTGAAAATGATGCATATTGTCCACGTATTGTAAATCAGATATAAGAATTACGAATATATACTGACAAATTTTATTATTGTTTCATATTCCCATAATAATGTGCATTTGTTTGGAACTTATCTTCATTTTTATACAACATTATATGTGGTTGCCTTTTTTGATTTTGTAGCATTTTCTGTACCAAATATTGCGAGGACTTAAGTACATTCACTCTGCCAATATCTTGCATCGTGATTTAAAACCCAGCAATTTGCTTGTCAATGCAAAATGTGACCTAAAGATTGGAGATTTTGGGCTAGCAAGGACGACAACTGAGACAGATTTCATGATGGAATATTGTGTGACACGCTGGTACCGTGCACCAGAGTTGCTACTAAATTGTTCAGAATATACATCGGCAATTGATATTTGGTCAGTGGGTTGCATACTCGGTGAAATATTGACAAGACAACCCCTTTTTCCTGGCAGAGATTACGTACACCAGTTAAGACTTATCACTGAGGTATACTAGTAGATAGCATTTGTAGTTTTTGAATTAATGCATCACCCTAACAGATACCTTAGCTTTAGCAGGAGTATGTCGAACAATGATGGAATCTTTGAACAAGAAGAGCTCCATGTTTGATTTCTCCTTCTGATCTTTGTTTGTTTGTTGAACTTTGTGCACCTTTTCTATCTACTTATTCAGGATTTTCTGTTAATTTGCATGCATTTAGAAGTTCCTTTTAGCTTGGAGCTGATCCAGTTCAACTGACATGCTCTTTTTGTTTTTTATAATAGCTAATAGGCTCACCAGATGATGCCAGCCTTGGGTTTCTTCGGAGTAATAATGCCCGGAGATACGTTAGACAACTTCCAAGGTACCCAAGGCAACAATTTGCTGCCAGATTCCCAAATTCATCTCCCCGAGCAGTAGATTTGCTTGAAAAAATGCTCATCTTTGATCCAAGCAGGCGTATTACTGGTAAAGAATTTACAATGGAGTTTTGAGTATTAAGGCTCATTTCCACACAAAATCTTTCTAAATTTACTGAAATGCTAATGAAATTTGAAAAAGGAGACTACAACAAGATTTTCTGGTTAATAGCCTTTTTCTGGATTGTTGCAGCTGATGAAGCTCTCTGTCACCCATACTTAGCACCTCTTCATGAAATCAACGAAGAACCTGTTTGTCCGAGGCCTTTCAGTTTGGATTTTGAGCAGCCATCACTCACTGAAGATAATATCAAGGAGCTCATCTGGAGGGAAGCTGCAAAATTTAATCCTGATCCAACTCATTGAAAGAGACGTGGTTATATGATGTATACAATAAGCTTTTGGTGACATAACTTCTCTAAAATAGTGTATTAGATTTGTAATGTTCCCCAGTGAAGATGACTGAATAAATATGGTGGAGCTATTTGGTTCAAGAAATTGTTAGTAGCTTAAGTCAGATACTTATTCTCTTGTTGTGTTTGGTTTATTGGTGTTGTATAAAGAACCTAAAGAGTAGCCTACAATCAATTGGTTCTAAATACTGATGACTCCTCCTTGATGCCAGATTCTCTCTGGCTTATAGAACTGAACATTTTACCTGTTCAAGTTGTTTGACATAACATGGAAAATTGTTCATGTGAGAATGGACAGTTAACGAATGAGTTTTGAAGTTGTATGCCTATTCCAGTCATGTTGATAAGTATCTCTGCTTGGTCTTATACACTTTTTTTTCGGGATAGAAGTCTTCTGGTTGTGTTTGAGATTCATATGCTAGTAGAAAACATATCATGTGATGAGCTTAAATAGAGTGACACCGTCATTTCCTTATTACCACTCGTCCTGTTGTTGTTCTGTGACACCACTAACAGAGTTTGATTCATATAACCGACCCCAACTTGTTTGAAGTTGAGGCGTAGCAGTAGCTGCTGTTGTATGCACATTTTGTTGGATGTTACAGGGTTTACAGTGAAGATGAAAGCACTAAAATTTCAGATAGTTCATTACACTTATATTGCTGATACATTTTGGATAGCTTATTATCAGTAATTCAATCTATAGGAACATCTTTGCATCTCTATGTTATCAATGGCCAAATTCTCTGTTGGAAAACTACACATTTCAGTCTTTTCTGGACCTTGATCAGGCAACAACTGGCAAGGTGGAGGCTGCACACCACTAGTAATTCCTTCAATATCAGTACAGGTCCATGGATACTTCTTTGCCTTCTTTGCCATACTTATAGTCACATTTGAAATGCAGATACCGGTGAATGGATCTCCAGAAATCCCCTCAAGACGAGCAGCCATTGACACGTTCTCAGCCACTACATCCCGGTAATTGATCCCTTTTATCTCTGGTAATGCATTAGGATCCCAGTGAGTGTCAGCATGTTGTCCATAGTTGCCTGTCATCCAAAATACCCATTTCATGGTGTGCAATGTCATCCCTTTGACATATACATCTTTAACAAAACCGCCTCGGCCAACACCAGTCTTGATCCTCACCCCTGATTCAGTGTTGATAGCCGTGATGTCCTCTGCTCTAACGTCTTGAATCCCACCTGACATTTCACTTCCTAATGCTATTGCAGCACTATAAGGAGAAATGCAGGTGAGGCGCCTGATGATCAGTTGACTTGTTGGCATCCCATAATTTATACCAAATTCATCCCAACCACTTTTAACTGCAACACAATCATCTCCAGATACAATGTAGTTGTCTTCAATTTTCATGTTTGTGCAAGAATCTGTAAAGAACCAAGAAAAATAAAGTCGAAAAATCGGTCCATATACTATTAGCTTTACTCATTCAAATACATATAGGAAAAAGGCAAACCTGGATTGATCCCATCAGTGTTTGGAGATTTTACTGGAGCTAAAATAGTGATGCCTTGGACAATGATATTGCTGAAATTTCACAATTAATAAGATTCTTGATAAACTTTTGATGTACTATAATAGAAAAGGCATAATACATAAACAAACACTCTTAACTTGGTCTCAATGGGCAAAAAAGCACCACATCTAAACACCTACAACTCGTCTCCAGTCTCCACTGTCATTTGAACACTCCAACTAACAAAATGAATTTATATGTCACGTCAGCATCGGGTGTCCATGAGACACGGTGGGGACGATTTGGAGTGTTTAGTTGTCAGTTGAGACAAGTTGAGGTGTCTAGATGTGCACTCTCAAAGTTGAAGTGCTTACTCGCCAAACTGAAGCCAAGTTTGAGTGTCTTTTTATGTATTATGCCAATAGGAAACAAGTGAAATAATGTAAACTCACCTGCTATAAACAGGATGGATATTCCAAGATGGAGAGTTGACAAGGGTTATATGTGATATCTGAATGTTATCAGAATGCATGATTTCAATCAAGTAAGGCCTTGTGTATTTTAGCTTTTTGCTGTGAAATTTCTGCCACCAAATCTCACCCTGTCCATCTATGGTCCCATTCTCACCTAATCATTTATAAAATGTCTTAGAAGTTTGAAAAATTAATAGCTTAGGATACATTTTAATAAATAATTACTGATTTTAGCAATACTTTTCATTTATTACCATTTATAGCAATACTATGTTAAATCTGCAATATGTATTAAAAGTGAATTATGTATGCAATATATATGAATTATAATTGTTTTTTAAAATATATTATGTTTGTTTGGTAAAAATTTGACACATTGTCTTATAAGTGTATTAAAATGTGTGATAAATGAATTATCTATCATTAAAATTTGTATTATATGTGAATAAAAAATTGTTCTTTGTAATATGAATTAATCTTGTATTATAAATGAATTAAAAGCGATCAAGTGAGAAAAAGAAATATTACTGCTATAAATGGTAAATATTTTTTTATTATAGTATATTTATATAAGTTTCCCTAAAATGTTAGTACTATTATTTACCTGTGATGATAACATCAGTGAGGTTAGTTCCAAATATAAGACTGATGTACCTTCCACCTGCTGTATCCCTCCCATGACCATATGATGGTAATGGATCTATAACAGCCCACTCATTTATATCCTGAATCAATTTCAACTTAATCAGGAGAGGGAAGGCAACAAATCATATGTATCTGTTATGTATAGAGTAGTAATATTAAAGTCTCCGTAACTTATAAGTCACGAGTTCAAGGTCTGAAATCAACCAAGGATGCTTGCATCAGTATATACTGCCTACATCAGACCCCTTGGGATGCAAACCTTTGTGAGACCCGTGAAAGCGGGATATTTCGTTCACCAAGTTGTCCTTTATAGAGTGAAATGGATTGGAAGAGGGAGGGAGCTTTGGAACAACTAGTAAAGTTGTCTCCTTGTGACCTATTATAGGTCATGAGTTCAAGGTGTGGAATTAGCCAATAATGCTTGCATCGGGATAGGTTGTCTACATCGGATGCAACCCTTCCTTGGATCCTGCCCGAACATGGGATGTTTTGTGCATCGAATTGCTTTTAATAAAGTGAAAAATAGACTAGGAAATGTGAAGGGGAGTCTTGTCATGATTGCGTAACTGGTAAAGTTGCTGCCATAATTGCGTAACTGGTAAAGTTGTTATGTGACTTCCCAGGAAGTCACAAGTACGAGCTGTGGAAACAACCTCTTGCAAAAATGCAGAGTTAGGTTAAGTACAATAGACTTTTGTGGTCCAACTCTTCCCCAGACCCACCCCGCACATAACAGGAGCTTAGTACATCAAACTTCCCTTTTTTAAATGGACTAACAAAAGTGAAAAATGAGAGTGAGTACCTGAGAAGCAAGAAGAATAGCATCCTTATGAAGGAAAAGAGTGAAATGACTAGTAAGATTGAAGCTACCAGTGAGCCATTGACCAGCAGGGACAATAAGCTGAGCTCCACCATCTGATGCATACTGGCTCAACCGATTCACTGCTTCTTGAAATGCCTTTGTATTGAGTGTTTTCCCATCACCAACTCCACCAAAATCTGTTATAGATGCACTGTGTGCCCTACAACTTATTGCTGAGTACTCTAAATCATAGTAAGAAGACTCATCAAGAATTCTTGATTTTCTTCCCTCAGCTCCTCTTAGTAAACTTATAATCACCACCCCTAATACCACTACTAGCAACCAACTTGTCTTTTCCATCTGCAGAAACATAACAAGACGCAAAAACACACATCACATTAAGAAAAAACCATAACATACAACACTAAGAAAAATGAAATCTTTTAAGGCCATGTTTCTTGAGTCTTGACTCAAAATTGCTCTCTCCCCCCCCCCCCCCCCCCCTCCCCCTTTCTATGTGCATTTAGTGTTGCAAAATCATTGGACCTATTCTACGAGGGGAATGGTAAAGTAGTCTCTATGAGGTCATAGGTTTGAGCTGTGAAATTAGTCATTAATGCTTGTGTCAGGGTAGACTATCTGCGACTCTTCCCAGGACCCTACATGAGCACGAGATGCCCTTTCGTAGGGGTCCACTAAAGAGATAAGTGTTCCCACCAAGAGTTTTTCCTCTCTGTAACTCAAACTCGAAGCTTCTATTTAAGGATAAAGGAATCATATCCATCCCACTACGCTTTGTAGTGATCAAGAACACAAATTTTAGAAAATGTTTCACATATTTAAGGAAAAAAAACACATATTTAAAGAAGCATTTGTTATTGAAAGAACATTTGTTATTGCTTTCTACACTGCATTAAAGAAAGAGAAATTAGGAGTTTATAATAATTTCTTACTTGAGATGATAATAATTTCTTACTTGAGATGAGAGTGGAATTTTGTGCATTGCTTGGTGGAAATATATGGTATGGTATTAGTATTATATATAGACAAAATTTTGTAACTGAAATAATCAATTGCTGTGTTTGGATTGATGTAAAAGATTCTCTGAAATGGACTGTATTTTTTCTCCACCTTTTTTCCACTTTCTGATTTTCTTTTATATGCTTTACATTCATACACATAACATTTTTTAACACCTCAACTATAAATAAAGTGTCTCAACTTAGATACTTTCGATTCAAATTTTAGATTTTGTTTTTTTATGTTTGTTGCTATTCGTCCGTTAGATAGTTAAGTTAACATATAAAATATGTTATTTTCTTTAATTATACACATTTGTATCAGACATTTTCTACTTAAAGTTGATGTGTATAATTAAAGGTATGACATATTTTATGTGATTAACTTAATTAACTATCTAATAAACGCAAAAGTTTGAAATAAAATTTAGTACGAGTGTTTAAATGTAATATTCTAACAAGTTTAAAAGGCCGATTATGTATTTATAAGTCATTTTAAAATACATTGATCACTCAATTTAAAGTTAAACGCATCAACTAGAAGTTGATTACTCAATTATCACTAATATCATTGTCCAAACAACTTCCATGATTAAGTTAAAATGCATACGCTTCATATACCTGTTAAGTATACTTCATAAATTAATATTCTTAGCTTATCATAGTGATGTCAATCCTCAATTGTAGACCAAGTAAAAACGTAGGGGTTTCCACATTATTAGGAGCATATGCACAATTTATTTATTTTTGGAATAACCACCCCGGTCAGATCGATAGTGGAGTCAAAAAATTTACTGGAGAATTCAATTTTTATAAAATAAATTATATCAAGCTTGTATTTTAAATCAAGAAGATTCAAATCTTATAATTATCATGCATTTTGGTACTTGTAATAAATAAATATATGTACAATAAGTAATTCTTTTGAGCAATGATCGATATCGTATTAACCCTTTTTTTTTTTTTTTGTAATAGTATGAACTCCTTACTTCAATGTAGCTCTGCACTGTGTCATTTAGGTCTACTAAGGAAAGTAAATAGCAAGTAGATGTAGTGAACTTATTTGAACTCAATAATATTTGTTTGAACTACATGTCTTTGTTTAAAATCCATTAAATTCGTATTAAAAGTAACTTCAAACTCAATAAATCAAATGAATTATAATAAAATTTCAAAATCAAAAGCATACAGTCTAAATCTTCTTATTAAGAAACTCACAAAACGATTAAAAGTATACCAATATCGCCACAACCTTCGTTGATGTAATCATAACATTTTTTTCCTCACCCGATGTATCTTGCTTGGGACACAACTAATTTAAATCTATCATTGTAAAATATTTTCTAGCAAAGATAACTTCATTTCCAAAACTCAAAATCTGAAATCTATAACTTAAAATATATAAATACTTAACCATCCTATCACAACATTGGATGGTATACATCTCCACCCTAATATAAGTATTTATTTTCATTTTGATCAATTTCAATTTAAAATTATATAGAATCAAAATTTTATTAAAGAAATTCACAATCTGAAAAAATAGACATGCAAACTACATCTACTATATATATAGTTAAGAAATTATTTTAATCACATAGATACTGTATAATCTTCCAACAAAAAATGTTTTAAGACGAATAAAGCAAGATGATTGATGGTGCATAACATTGGGTAATTGAAACAACAACAAAAGGGTCAAAGAGGGGTTTAAGAAACTGTGGGTCTGTGACCAACTTTTTGGCCATTTCAGTTGGAAAGTAGTTTTAGTGGGTTCCCATTTGTCTTTGTATTTTAGCCATTAATTCACTCTCGTGACCCTTACCGCACTATTGCCGTCCCACTTCACGGGCTTCCCTTATTTTGTTCGTCCGTTTTAATTTAAGTGATACAATTTAAATATTGGTATTTTAAAAAAATAAAATTAGTATATCATTTTTTTAATATAGTTTTAAATGTTTAAATACTTTTAAAGAGTAATTTTGACATATAGCAAAATATAAAAATCGTATTTGTACGTTATAGTTTTAGTTTGCATAATTGTGTTCCATAATAAATTTTATGTTTACTATGAAGGTTTTGATTTGTATAATTCGGTACAAACATTCAATTTTATACAAATTGTTCAGTTTTGTATAAATTCACTTATACGTAATTTGTATAATAAGATATGTATTTATACAATTATAAGTGTATAAGGCGAAAATATATGTATTTGTATTTGTATATATATTTTTCTCTCGTTTTATACAAATACAAACATATTTTATATCAAAATGTATAAATCTAATTGTACATATACTGAAAATAACTAATTGTATACCGAATCAGATGGCCAAAAAGGGGATATTTATTGCGAATTATAATTAAAATAAACTATGCATATAACATTTAATTTGAATTAATAATTTACTATTTCATATACTTTCTCTTTTTCTTTTTAATTGTTTTTTATTGTATTTTCTTTACATAGTTTCCAAATAAAATTATTCCTTTTACTTTAGAGAAAATACACTTTTTTAGTAACACATCCAAGTTCAACCACCTACTTTTATCAGTGATGAATATGAATGTAACAGGATATTGAAACTCATATATATAGTTGATACCAAAACTAATTTATTTGAGATTTATATATATATATATATATATATATATATGTAAAAGTAATTTTTTATATGAAGCCTCTTTCTAGTTTTTACTACATGTTACTCCTTTTTCAATTGTATTTATGAGTAGCTAATGTCACTTTTTGGTAGCTATTTAGTTAGGTGATAAAACAAGCAATATCAAGTATGTGTTGTAAAATAATTGGAATGTCATGTGGAATATGACATCACTAATGACCATGTATGCATTAGTGATGTGGAATATGACATCACTAATGACCATGTATGCATTAATGTATGGCTATAAATAGCCACTATATGAAACATATAAACACACTTTGAAAGAATATATCTTCTAAAAATTTTCTTTCTTTTAGAATTTTAGTAAGTTCTTTTATAACAAGAATTTTAGTAAGTTCTTTTATAACACGTTATCAGCACGAGTCTCTGCCAGTTCAAGTAAAGATTTTTAAAGCCTCGGAGGTATAAATTTCCTTTTCTTAATAATGTCTAATCTCTCTAAACTTGAATTTCTTGCTCTAGACATATCGGGAAAAAGCTATCTATCATGGGTACTCGATGCGGAAATTCATCTTAATGCGATGGATCTAGCAGACACCATCCAAGAAAATAATCAAGAATCGAATCAAAACCGTGCCAAGGCGATGATATTTCTCCGTCATCACCTTGATGAAGGTTTGAAAATGGAATATCTCACTGTTAAGGATCCTCTGGTATTGTGGAACAATTTAAAAGATAGATATGACCACCTGAAGTTGGTCGTCCTTCCACAGGCACGTTATGACTGGATCCACTTGAGACTTCAAGATTTTAAATCTATCAGTGAGTATAATTCTTCCATGTTTAAAATTATCTCACAATTAAAATTATGTGGAGAAAATATCACTGACCATGATATGTTGGAGAAAACATTTTCCACTTTTCCTGCCTCAAGTATGCTTCTGCAGCAGCAATACCGAGAAATGGGATTTAAAAAATATTCCGAATTAATTTCACATCTCCTTGTTGCTGAACAACATAATGACTTACTGATGAAAAACCATGAAAGTCGACCTACTGGCTCTATGCCATTTCCTGAAGTAAATACGGTAAATTTTCACCAATCTAGGCGTGAAAAAGGTCGTGGCCCCAGTCGTGGCCGTGGTCGTGGTCGAGGAAGAAATTTCAATCATGGTTATCGTCTTGCACTAAATAATAACCTTCAACACCAGCAGTGTAAAAAGAAGAATGAAAAACATGATGTAGTGCAGAAGAAAAATTCAGACAACAAATGTTATCGATGTGGAGGAAAAGGACATTGGTCACGTACCTGTCGTACGCCAAGGCACCTGGTTGTGCTATATCAAGCTTCCCTGAAGGAGGTGAAAAATAACGCTGAAGCCAACTTTATCTCGGAAGATACTGTTGAACCCATGCATCTAGATGTAGCGGATTTCTTTGAGAATCCCGAAGGAAAGATAGATCACCTGATAGGTGATGGATCTATGATAATGTAAATATGTTTCATTTTCGTCGTTTGTATGAACTAGTATGAATGTGTTTTCCTAGACTTGTAAAATAACTAAAAGGTTATGTAATGTTTTTGTTTAGTAATAATAATATAATGTTTATTTCGTTTATATCTTTTATCTTGAAGAATATATGGATACCTCAATGATCAATCATGAAGATATTTGTGTAATTGATAGTGGAACAACGCACGCCATATTCAAAGATGAGAAATACTTCTCCTACTTGCTTAGAAGAAAAGCAAATGTTACTACAATTTCTGGTAGTTCAAACTTAATAGAAGGCTCCGGAAGAGCTACTATATTTCTGCCTAAGGGGACAAAACTCGTCATAGAAGATGCTTTGTTCTCTTCTAAATCCCCAAGAAACCTGTTAAGTTTTAAAGATATTCGCCGAAATGGATATCATGTTGAGACAATAAATGAAATGAATGTTGAATACCTTGGTATTACCAAGATTGTCTCAGACCAGAAATATATGTTGGAGAAATTATCAACTTTATCTTCTGGCCTATATTATGCAAAAATAAGTACGATTGAAGCACACTCTATCGTAAACCAGAAGTTTACTGACTTAAAGACTTTTGTGCTTTGGCATGACCGAATAGGTCATCCTGGATCAATAATGATGAGACGAATCATTGAAAACTCAAATGGACATCCATTAAAGAACCTGAAGATTCTTACAAATGATGAGTTTTCATGTGCTGCTTGTTGCCAAGGCAAATTGATTATTAGGCCATCACCAATGAAGGTTAACATTGAATCCCCTCAATTTTTAGAACGAATACATGGGGATATTTGTGGACCTATTCACCCATCTAGTGGGTCGTTTAGATATTTTATGGTCCTAATAGACGCATCTTCAAGATGGTCTCATGTGTGCCTCTTATCATCTCGCAACCTGGCGTTTGCAAAATTATTGGCACAAATAATACGATTAAGAGCGCAATTTCCAGATTATCCCATTAAGACAATTCGCCTCGATAATGCTGGCGAATTCACATCCCAAGCTTTTGATGCTTATTGCGTATCAGTAGGGATAAAAGTTGAACATCCTGTAGCACATGTTCATACTCAAAATGGCCTTGCTGAGTCATTTATTAAGCGTTTACAATTGATAGCAAGACCTCTACTTATGAAAAGTGAGTTTCCTACTACTGTTTGGGGTCATGCTATCTTACATGCAGCATCACTTGTTCGTCTCAGACCGACTCATTATAATAAATACTCCCCATCACAATTAGTGTTTGGCCATGAACCAAATATTGCTCATCTTCGAATTTTTGGATGTGCTGTATATGTGCCTGTAGCACCACCTCAGCGCACCAAGATGGGCCCTCAAAGAAGGTTAGGCATATATGTTGGGTTTGATTCACCCTCAATAATTCGCTACCTTGAGCCATTGACGGGAGATTTATTTACTGCAAGATTTGCAGATTGTCGATTTGATGAAACAAATTTTCCGCAATTAGGGGGAGAGAAAAAGAAACTTAAAAGTGAAATTGCATGGAAAGTTTCATCATTATCTCATTTTGATCCACGCTCCCCTGTGTGTGAACAAGAGGTCCAGAAGATCATCCATTTGCAAAACATAGCAAATCAAATGCCAGACGCATTTACTGATTCAAAAAGGATAACAAAATCACATATTCCTGCAGTAAATGTGCCTATACGAATCGACGTCCCAAAAGGACCATCTACAAGTGTCATAGCTTCTGAATCACAAATACGCCTGAAGCGTTGTAGACCATTGGGTTCAAAAGATAAGAATCCTAGAAAAAGAAGTACAAAAAATGACACTACAAAAGAATTTCACGAAGAAATTCAAAATCTGATTGATCCTGATATTCCTGAAGAGATCAGTGAACCCGAGACTCAAGTAAATGAAGAACTCTCAATAAGTTCTACAGGTGATGAGATAAGTTTAGATAGATCAAAAATCATAGTGGATAATGTTTTCGCATATAATGTTGCACTTAACATTATGAAAGGAAATGAGGATCTTGAACCTCTATCTGTCGAAGAATGTCGACAAAGATGTGATTGGCCAAAATGGCAAGAAGCAATTCAATCAGAATTAAATTCACTTGCTAAGCGTGAGGTTTTTGGACCAGTAGTCCAAACGCCTAGTGATGTTAAATCAATTGGCTATAAATGGGTCTTTGTACGAAAAAGAAATGAGAGAAATGAGATTGTAAGATACAAGGCACGCCTTGTGGCACAAGGATTCTCTCAACGACCTGGTGTCGACTATGAAGAAACATATTCACCTGTTATGGATACAATAACTTTTCGATATCTCATCGGCTTAGCTGTACATGAAAATCTTGAAATTCATCAAATGGATGTGGTTACAGCTTACCTTTACGGTTCACTAGATAATAAAATTTATATGAAAGTTCCGGAAGGACTTAAAATGCCTGAAGCATATAAATCTCGGAAAATGTATTCAATCAGATTACAAAAGTCATTATATGGCTTAAAACAATCAGGGCGAATGTGGTATAATCGCCTTAGTGAGTACTTGATAAAACAAGGTTATATAAACGATGCCATTTGTCCTTGTATATTTATTAAGAAAACAACATTGGGTTTTGTTATTCTTGCTGTTTATGTTGATGACATTAATCTCATTGGAACTCCAGAAGAGGTTCAAAAGGCAATTGAATATCTAAAGAAAGAATTTGAGATGAAAGACCTTGGAAAGACAAAAATTTGTCTTGGACTACAAATAGAATATTTAGTAGACGGGGTCTTCATCCATCAATCTGCCTATACTGAGAAAATCATGAAACGATTTTACATGGACAAAGCACATCCATTAAGTACTCCAATGGTTGTCCGATCACTTGAAGTGAGTAAGGATCCATTCCGACCTCAAGAAGAAAATAAGGAATCTCTTGGTCCAGAAGTACCTTATCTCAGTGCAATTGGGGCACTTATGTATCTTGCTAATGCTACGAGACCCGATATAGCATTTTCTGTTAATTTATTAGCAAGATATAGTTCTTCCCCTACACGAAGACATTGGAATGGAGTTAAACATATATTGCGATATCTAAGGGGAACTAGTGATATGGGTCTGTTTTATTCTAACAAAGATAGTGCAGATCTTGTTGGTCATGCAGATGCAGGTTATTTATCTGACCCACATAAAGCTCGATCACAAACAGGCTATCTGTTCACATACGGAGGTACTGCTATATCATGGCGATCTACGAAGCAGTCTATTGTCGCTACTTCTTCAAATCATGCTGAGATAATAGCCATTCATGAAGCAAGTAGAGAATGTGTATGGTTAAGATCAGTAATACATTTTATCAAAGAAAGATGTGGTTTGAAGTGTGACGTCAAGATACCCACAATACTCTTTGAAGACAATGCTGCATGCATAGCTCAATTAAGAGGAGGCTTTATAAAAGGAGATAGAACGAAACACATTTCACCAAAATTGTTCTTCACACATGATCTCCAGAAGAATGGTGATATTGATGTGCGACAAATTCGTTCAAGTGATAATCCAGCAGATCTATTTACCAAATCTTTACCAGCCTCAACTCTTGAGAAGATGGTTCACAAAATTGGAATGCGAAAACTTAACCATCTGAATCGTGGTTTTTATCAGGGGGAGTAAAATACGCACTGTACTCTTTTTTCCTTAGTTTAGGTTTTATCCCACTGGGTTTTCCTAGAAAGGTTTTTAATGAGGCAGCAAATAATGCGTATTATGTATATCTATGTACTTTCTTTTACATAGATATCCAAGGGGGAGTGTTGTAAAATAATTGGAGTGTCATGTGGAATATGACATCACTAATGACCATGTATGCATTAGTGATGTGGAATATGACATCACTAATGACCATGTATGCATTAATGTATGGCGATAAATAGCCACTATATGAAACATATAAACACACTTTGAAAGAATATATCTTCTAAAAATTTTCTTTCTTTTAGAATTTTAGTAAGTTCTTTTATAACAGTATGGTATTTGATTATTATTATTATTATGTAATTTCACATAAACAAGTCTAAATTATGTGTAGATTTATGTACTCTTTTATTTAAAAAACTAAAATGAAATAATTAAATTTTGCAAAACAAATCTCTACATAATTAATTGTTGTGTAACTCTAATCAACAACCAAACCAGCGATCCGTAGCGATACAAAATTTGTGGAAAGATACTCTCTTTTAGGTTTTAGACTTTTGAGACATAGTCACATACCAAAATGCTATGTTGAGTCATGGAAAATATTCCAATTAGAGTGGTTATTATATACATATATATATAAACTATGATTACTCTTAGCATGCGTAGAAACTAGAGGACAATAAATCCATTGTGCTCTTTCTGATTGCATTATCTTATTTTCTACTTCATTCCCATTAACAGCCTCACATTATATTATTAATTGCTATATATATAAAACAATATTTTAAGTGATGATGGCATTTTCATAATTAGCCCAATATTGCCCATTAGTGGCCTTCAAGTGCACACCTCTTTTTTTATTTTATTTTTAATTATGTCTCAATTATGTGTAAAATACCACTACATAAGTTACAATTCAATTTAGAGAAGTAGAATTTCAAAGAAACGTTGTGTAAGAGGAAAATAGAGAAGTTAGTTATATTATGAGCTATTACATTCTATATATGAGGAATATATGTACATTTGATATTTTTATAAGAAGGTTCAAACTCATTGTATAAAGTTTATCTAATATAATTTATATGCTATTATTTTATTTTTAGTTTGCGCGTCATGAGTAAAAAAAACTCATGAATCTACCTATGTTATAGCATTTTCCAAGAAACTGTCATCTTCTTTTGTAATATTTTTATTATATTCTTTTATCTTTGATAATGTATAAATTTTTGACTAACCATGTTGCAACGTTTTTTTCAGTGTCTGTTGAATTACTAATGTTTCAAACGGTTAAATCTCTGGAGTTTGGACCCAATTTTCCAAAATAAATTATTAAAAACTCTTTGTTTTAATAATATACTCTATATATATTACAAATGAGAATGATTAAATGATGCACAAATATAAAATTAAAAAAAAAAAAGAATTGAGTTATCCATCTCAAATTTACTTTTACAAATGCGAATTAAAATGACAGATAGTCCATCTAAAATAATTTTAAAGTATTTTCCTGTCGTCTTCTTCAACTATATTTAACAACACTTGATAGTTTATCACTTCTTCTTAAATTTATTGAATATTATTAAAACTATTAACGTTATCATATGATTCTGTTTTACTATTCACATCGATAGATAAATAGAGATTTCTTGGAACAAGACTCTCTTATCACTTTATTCATGTACTCTATATGTTTTCTTTATCCTAGTAAGGACAAACCAAAATTGTCTTTTGCTTCACGTGCTAAACATTAATCCATAAATTACTCATTTATACATGTCAGCATATATTTATATCCATCCAAATACATAAAATTATTTGAGGCAGTTTGGTATATGGAATATAAAGGGGAAATATTTCCATCATACGTTAAATAAAATTATTTTATTTTATATTTGATTAAAAATATTGATTAATTCCAAATTATTTATACTATAACCTTATTATAACACAAGTTATCTTAAATATAAGTTGGATAACTCATCATATAAGATATTTCAATCGATAAAATAATTTAGTTTAATCTATGCATTTTCATACCAAACAACCAACCTAAATGTATAATTACATGTGTTTACATATAAATTTGTAATATTTAATTGTAATATAATAAAAATATATTCTCACCTTAATAAATCACTTAATTAAGTAGTTTTGTGTGCTAAGATACATTTACTTTAGCCAAATAAAAAAGAAAATTCCAGTGTAAAACTTATAAGAACACTTACTACAACCTGTTACTGCTAAGCTCTACAAAATTTACTTTACAAAAAGAACACTTGATTATGGTATAGTTGAAAGAACACTAGCATAGCTTATATATTATAAACCTAGCTTATATATTTTTTTATATATAAAAGAGATAATGATGGTCTCAACATTTCACATAATATTTATGTTTTTTTCTAGATATTATGGTGGCTTTGATGATCCGAATAGAACTTGTATTCTATATGATTATTATCTTATTTGAACTCTTGGTAGTAGTATTTTCAAGATTCAAAAGTCAAGGTCATAAATAGCACACACCTTGAGAACCTCAAAATGGTGTGTAAGTTGAAAGAAATAATATGTATGAGACTCTCGAAGGGAAGTTATGCCACAAACAATAGAAAACAACAAAGAACTTCACAAAATCAGATAGCATATTTATGAAGAGTATCTAATACATTTCTAGAATCTGAAATACATCTCAAGTCTTTGAAAGAAAAGTTAAACATTTTAAATGATAGATGGAGACCAATGGTGATCCGAAAAGCATGATCTCACCCCAACTCCGAAAGAGAGATACTCGCTGGATCCAATCAACCACAACGAGGATCACCTTGACTATGATCTATGTAAAAGGGACAATAGAAGTAGGGAGGTGAGTACAAACCACATGTATAATATCATTTGGTGTAACTTTGTATAATGTAATATTGTATAACTGTATATAAAGTTCAAATGTAAGTGTTTATAGAAATTCGTTATTTCGAGTTTATACAAAAATAACTGAATTATACAAATACCTGTGAATTATACAAACTCACCCACCAATTATACAAACGAGGAAGCTTAAAACTACAACCCGTAAATATGAAAATTATAGGTATGAGTCATAATTAAGTTTATCATAGTGGATATTTGCGAAAGTTTCCCCATGAAAAACTATGTTTGATACAATACATAATAGGAAAAATTATCTAAATACACATCTTATTTTAGCATAATCTCTAAAATTACCTACCATTTTTTAAAAAAATAATCAAAAATCTCCTCTCGGATACATCACTTCCCTCTCGCTGATACATACATATCCCTCTCGGATATATCTCATTCCCTCTCTAATACATCTCTCCCATCTCTGATACATTCCTCTCATATGTATCTGGATCCTATCCTCTATCGAATACATCCTTCTCCTATGTATCCAGAAGTCCTACCCCCTCTCTGTATCTGGATGTCCAGTGATGTATCCGGAAGTCCAATAATGTATCCAAAAACCATAAATTTTAAGGAATTTTTGTAATTTAAAAAAGAGTAGGAAATAATGTAATTAACTCTTAAGCCTATGGAATTTAAGTTAACTATACTAAATAGTAGAATAATAAATATTTTTGTGTATATTATAATAATAGGGCAACTTTCACATATAGCAAACACAAAATTCATATTTGTATCTTATAACAAAGTTTGCATAATTGCGCTCCATAGCAAACATATATATATGTATAATTCGCTATACATATACAATTGAAGAGAATTGTATAAAACGAGAAAGAGAGAAATTATATACAATTTGAATTTGTATAAAACGAGAAAGAGAGAAAGGCAAAAGAGACTTGGGCGTGGAAATATTTGTATTGTATAATTATAAGTGTATAGGACGATTATATACAATTTGAATTTGTATAAAATGAGAAAGAGAGAAAGGCAAAAGAGGTTTGGACATGAAATATACAATTGAATCGAATTGTATAAAACGAGAAAGATAGAAATTATATACAATTTGAATTTGTATAAACGAGAAAGAGAGAAAGACAAAAGAAACTGGGCAGGGGAGTATTTTTATTGTATAACTCTAAGTGTATAGGACGAAGATATATGTATTTTCAAGTGTATATACAATTTCTCTTATTTTATACAAATACAAACACAATTTATAAAATTCGTTTCTGTTTGTATAAGCGATAGAGGCGAGGGTGGCGAGCGAGATCTGGGAGAGGGGATAGAGGAGAACTAAAATATATGTATAGATACAATTTTTTCTGGCTCTATACAAACAGAAACACATTTTAGACACTTGTGTTTGTATAAAAGTGAGAGGAAGCAAGCGAGAGATGGAGCGAGAGAGGAGAGTGGTGAGCGAGAGTTTGAGGGAGAGAGGTGATTGACAAACAGTTTGCTATGGAGCCCAATTAAATAAAAGAGTGGTTATAGAATTTAATTTGATTTATTATTTTGCCATTGTATACAATTTTACCATAATAATATAGGGCTTAAATATATGTGTGGTGTGATTTTCCTTTCCTTTACCTTATTTATGTGAAAATGGAGCCCAACACAAGTAGCCCATGAATATTGTGTGATCCGGCCTGTTTGATTCCTAGAAAGTGCATATGATGTTACTTATCAATACTAATCACTCATTGGCTGGATTTAACTTGTGGCTTGAGATAAGTGTATGTAGTAAAAGAAGAATAACCGATATTAAGGAAAAATGACAGAAATCTCACCTTTAAGTTCTCTAATTACCATTATCCTCTATTAGTTTTATAAATTTCCAAAATCTCTTATTTTCGCGCATCAGATTAATGTATCTCGCGAATCAGTTTAGTGTATCTCGTGCATCAGATTAGTGTATCATGTATAAAATGCAGATCAGATTAGTGTATCATGTATAAAATGTAATGTATCTTACTTAGCGATTAATGTATCTCGCCCATCAAATTAATGTATCAACGCTTATATTATTGTATTAGTTTGAGAGATTTCTGTAATTATAAACTTATAAGGGACAAATGATAATTTTACCTTAAAGGTATGTGATTTCTGTCTTTTGCCCAATAAACAAATAAGTTTTTGGCCTCATAGAAAATTGCGTTTTCTTAATTAAAAAAAAAAGTTGATTCCATCACAATTTTCTATTGTTTAAATTAATGTTTCTTAGGATAAAAGAGAATCAATTTATGTTTGTTCTTAAAAGGCAGAATCGCTTTGGCAATTATCGTCCAAGGAAATTATTGTTAGTGAATTTTCCTATACCAAGGGTAAAAGGCCACAAATTTTAAAATAAATTTTGTGTGAAAAAAATATCGAAAATTGAAAAAAGAAATAACATAAAAAGGAAAAACAAGTTTGCTACAAAATTATTTATCATTCGACCAAATTCAAATCTAAAACCTAGATACGTGAAGGTGGACTTTCTTTTCAAATTTGAAATCAAAGTCAAAGTCGAGCCGAGCAACAAATGACTTCATGTTGGCTTTCTTCTCGACTCTTTAAGAGCTAGAAAAAGAGTTTGTTATGTCAAAAGTTATAACTTATTGCAAGGTCGTAACTTTATGATCTCTTAACTATATCCACTAAACAAACGTCATGTTCAATCATGACTACAATCCTAGCTAGCCACCCAATTCTCTCTTGAATCTTGTCATAAATAGAATATTAACGTTATCTAACAATTTATAAGCACAACAATCTTCCTATCAAATAAAATAAATAGTTTCTTTGAAAAAAAAAATATTTCCCTTTATTTTCCATTCACACCACTACTTAAATCCAACAAATCGATAGTTAAATTTAATGTTATATATATATATATATATATATATATATATATATATATATATATATATATATATATATATATATATATACATGAAAGGGAATATTCCAAAAACAGAAAGGAGACGACATTAGGAACCACCAAGCAAATTAATGCTGAGGTCCACAAATGAATCGATTTCCGATCGAAAAATCTTAATAGCTCAGTTGAACGATTATTTTTATTTTATTTTAGGGAAACTTTCACATATAGCCACTTAAAAATAATTAATTGCTCTCTATAGCTATAGTTTGATAATTACAATTTGTAGCTACATGTTATATGGAGGAGAGAGGCGAGCGAGACTGAGAGAGAGAGGAGAGAGGCGAGAGAGAGGGGGAAAAGAGTGGAGAAAGGTGAATTGTATATGTATATTGGTTAGATTATTGTATATTATACATATATATTTGTATATATGGCAAGAGAGATTGGGAGAAGAGGAGAGAGGCGAGCGAGACTGGGAGAGAGAAGAGAGGCGAACGAGATCGAGAGAGGCGAGAGAGAGGGGGAAAAGAGTGGAGAAATGTGAATTGTATATGTATATTGGTTAGATTATTGTATATTATACATATATATTTGTATATATGGCAAGAGAGATTGGGAGAGGAGGAGAGAGGCGAGCGAGACTGGGAGAGAGAGGAGAGAGGCGAGAGAGAGAGGGCAGAGAGTGGGAGAGAGGTGAATTGTATATATATATAGTTGTATATAACTGTATATTATACATATACATTTGTATAAATGGCAAGCGAGATTGGGAGAGGGAGGAGAGAGGCGAGCGAGATTGAGAGAGGGAGGAGAGAGGCGAGCGAGAGAGGGTAGAGAGTGGATTGTATATGTATATAGGTAAAAAAATTTGTATATTATACATATGTATTTGTATATCTTGGTAAATTATACATATACAAACATAACTTATTATACAAATTTGAAGTCAACCCATGTAATTAATGTATAATGTTAGTCACGAGTGGTAATTATGGCAAATTATGCTATAATGAGTAATTAAATAGTATAAGTTTGCTTAGCCGCGTAATTTTCCCTTTATTTTATTAATGAAAATACGATTTTTCACCTTATAATTCTTTCCTCCTATTTTCCCTTAGCTACCCCAACTTTTTACAAAAATAAGAAAATAATATATATATATATATAAACAAAAAATGATTGCTTGTCTTTCTAATTTTCTTGATAACACAAACCACACAATTAGTCGTATGAAAGGGACGCATATATATTATGAATGTCACGACCCGAAAGCACCCCCTAGAAGTTAGGGAAAACCTTCGAATCGTGACCGGGCGTACTTGACCCCTTTGGGGTCTCGTACAAGCCCTCTAACTAGCATTCATAACATAAAGCATGAAAAGTAGTGCGGAATTAAAACTTTTCACGATAATAATAAATAAAGGAGTCTTTTCATAAATACTAGGAAATCTTATCGTCATAAGCCAACTTAAAGACACAACTTAGAATCTTAGGGACACGGCCCTTTACAATAGAATAAATACATTTTTAAGTCTTAATAAGGAAACTAAGAAACATAAAAACTATGTCCTCGAATATATGAGGACATACCCAAGTCTTGAGAGATAGAATCCCAAGCTTCAACTTCGATCCTCCAAAGGCTTCCAACCTATACTCATCAGGTATAAAAAAAGTATGGGGTTAGTACAACAATGTACTAAGTATGGCATATGCAAAAACATGCAAAAAGGGATATTTTAGTAAAGATAGCTTTTTATGCAATTCAAATATAACCTTCATGAATCTAGAAGCAAACCCACATAAGAATCAATGATTTAACACTTTATGGCTATCTTACCAAACTTAAAGTAAACAAAAGGAACATTTCAATTAACTTTGCTAAACTTGCAATAAAATTGAATAAAGCATCATAGTGAACATTTTGAATTCTTACCATGAAGACCTTACAGTGAAAGGCACGGTCCAAGTCATATGAACCCTTTTTCTTTGAAGTTGCCCTAACCCAAGGTTATTCTAAGACTCCCTAAGGTGAGCCAAGAAGGGACTCTCATTACACCTCCCTTCAAAGCACACCAAAGCGACCCTTAAAACTACCTAATCTTAGGCTTACTTCGTTAGAAATCAAATCCACGCCCTTGGCTAACATATGCAAAACACTCATGGAAATATAGGTCATACCAAGTGCAATGTGAGAGTAGCATCCCATACTACCACTCCCACTTAGTACTCCTAATGGATTCCATTTACTCAAGTACTCCACAATAATCCTCCATAACACTACACCATAGTACTCATTCACACGGATTTCATGAAGGTACCTTCTCCCATTGTAGGTATAGGTCACACCGAGTGCAATGTGAGAATAGCATCCCATACTACTACTCCCCACTCAATGCTCCTACTTGGTAAAAATGTGGATTGAGGCACTTCACGACATACATACACAATTTCAAAATACACAAGATAATTAGTTTCAAATCAATTCTTTTGTGGGAGTTAGCTTAACCGACAAAGACCATGAGAGCTAGACATGGAATCCCGATATTAACCCCTATCGGATGAGGGATCCTTACTTGCCTAAGTAAGGTCATGCTTCTTAGCGTTTACATGGCTGTTTCCAATAGCCTACCCTATGGGGCACATAGTTAAGGGATAAGAGATTGCTACTAAGTAACTCACTCTCTACTAACGAGGAGTACTCATCTCAAGAGGTACTTTGGATTACAACATCTCAACTAACGAAGTGCAATCCACCTCCCCTTCATATCCTCTCGGTGCTAGGCATAACTCCACACGGATTTCTCAACATAAAAGTCTATCATAGGAAGCTCACTAGGAATAGAGAGGTTGCTACTAGACACTACATCTCAACTCACGAAGTGTGTCCACCTCAAGATTTCCCCTTTTTGCTCAACTTGACATAATACAAATCTTAGAAGAGTGTGTGTGTACATGTGCACACCTTGCATATAAGCATCATTTCATTTTCATCAAGTTCTACTCATATTTTAACCTTGATTCATCAAGCTACACACTCTACATACTTCTCATAATCATATACTTCATTTAGACATAAACTAGGTCAAACACGCAATTCAAGCTACATCAAACACAACATAAGACCCATTTCCAATATATCTTCATTTCACATATTGGACCTTCAAGGTCACATACTCAAACCATACTAAGTAACATCAAGTCCATCAATTAGCACCGCCACCCATAAGGTGGACCATACCACTCAAATAGCAATTCATAATAAGAACTATACAATAAGAGCAACTCATCAACAAATCAAACCATCATTACCCATAAATAATTTATCAATATTTCACCATATGAAGGCCCTTAGGGCAGTAGCTACACCAACATGACATACACAAGAAGACCCAAGTTCATACCTTACTCAAATCATGCTCACATAACCCATTTTCATGCCAAAAGTTGAAGTATGCATATACAAGAGTTTCATGGAGTTTTAACATCAAAACCATCTATTCAAACCAAGATAAATACATTTAAACCATTAGAACTTAGTTACAAGAAGACCCATAATAGAAATCAAAGTTTAGAAGAAGTTGAGTTTAAAACCCCTTTTGAAAACCATTTTGGAAGTTGGCTTCTTGAATGGAAAGGTATTCAAGAATGGATACCATACCTTTAGGAGAAAGAAACCCACGAATTTGATGAAGAAACAATTCCCAATCCGTCCTCCTATCCTTCCTTGACTTCTAGCTTCCAAGAGAGTTGAGAGAGTTTTCTTGAGAGAAAGAGAGAGTTGGATCTTGAAGAGAAAAGGGGGCTCTTCTCTAGGTTTAGGGTGTAAGAGAGTCTTATAAGGCTTGGGGTGTATTTACATAAAACACCCTAAGCTGGCAGCCTTTAAATCATGCACTGGCAGGCTTCGTCGACGAGACCTCCTCGACGGACCGTCACGTCCACCACGGACCGTCACGGGGTTCCGTCGAGGAACACTTGGCTTCTAAATGGAGCCTGTCCCAATTTCACTCTCTGTCACCCACGACGCCCTGGCTCGACGGACCGTCCTGAGTACGACGGACCGTCGCCATGGCCTTCGTGAGCTACTGATGGGCAGACTTGCCCAAGTCCTGGGGCCCTTCATCTAGAGTCCTTGGGGTCCTAGGTGAGGTCGTGCCCAGACGTCAAACCCCTAAACTAAGTCGTCTAGGTCTAGGGAACATCCGACGCATGTTTCAAGTAAAACGAACACATACAACTTATCCAAACTCGCCAAGACATACAAGTACATTCTAAGGCATACCATCCGAACGTCTTGGACGTTTTTGGTCAATTGAACTCCAAACTTAACCAAACCTTGCACACTGCCTAAGGACACCAAACTAACTCCGTTTAACTTAAAATTAACTCAAGAAACAACCATGAGGCTCTAGTTCACCTTAGTTCATTTTGGGGTGTTATAATGAAGTCCCTTATCAAAATGACAAGGTGCACTTTACACGTACATTTGTTAGGGCTAGACAAATATGATGTTGATTCTTCAAGAAAAAAATAACTATTGATGATCCTAGAGAAAGTTTCTATTATATATTTTATTGATAAATTTAAAAAGCTAACTATGTATTAAAAATGAAAAATTAGTTTACTAAGATTCCGCGATCCAAAAGAATATATCCAAGATCTTCTCATCGTTGTTGGGTATGCAGCAAGAATTGATGGGAAATAGAGGGAAAGAGAGGAATTTGAAAAGTTGAGAACTTGAAAAGTTCTCTTATGCTTTAATGAAAAAGACATTTGTCCATCATCGGTGATGGAAAGAAAAATAAGAGAGTTTAAATATAGAAACACTCCTATTAATTATTAAAAGGGTTGGAAAGAGGGACCTCCCTCGCGCCGTCGTCGTCGCTCGCTCGACTTTGGCTTTGGCTTTGGCTTTGGCAAATGATCGATCGAGAGATTATTTTGAACAAAGTTTGTTTTAATTATATGGGTTAATATTTCCGTTTTATTTTTCAAATACCTTTCGGAACTTGTTCCTCTTGCTTATATAAATACCTTTCATTCTTCAGAATTTTTTCTTACGAATTTTCTGATCTCTTTTTCTTCTTCTTCTGCACAACAAATTACTTCGTGTATTTTATTGCTGTTGATTGGTTCGCTGACACCAGAGTTTTTGGTATCTATACTCTGGTGATTCACATCATTTTACCCTGGGAGGTCATATTTCAAATCAAACCTCAGATACTAGAGGGGAATAATTTCCTTAAGGGGACACTGTGAGTTCAGTGGACTTGATCTTTTTCCTATTAAAAATTTCCAGATTTTGGTACGTGTTTTTACAGATTTTAATTTCTACTTAATTGATTTCTGTTCATCTTTTGTACTGATTCTGACTTTAAGTTACTTCGTGTTTTTGTAAAGTTTTATCAAAATCAGTAATTCTGTTTTTCAAATACAGATTGGTAACAATCGCAACCAATGATCTTCTGAAAAAGACTTAGAAAGTCATTAGCCTATGATTTCTTATTAATGTACCTTTGATTCGTTAAGCGAAAGCCTTGAAATACGAATTCAAAATCACTATAATAGATTTTCATTTTTGTTGGACCTATCAATCTAACAAGTGTCATTTATTATATTTAGTTTAACCAGTACTAGTATATTATTTTTTTCAAATTATTTTATGTATAAATAGTTACTAGTAGTATAATATAATTGAACTTTATAGACTATAGTGAAGTGGTGTGACACCAATTGGATGAAGGTTTGTCAGCCACCAAATACATCAAACCACAGAAAACAATTGTTCAGAAAAGGTCGTTTACGTGTATACCCGACCCCCACATGTAATATATAAATACTCTCCGTTTTTAAAAAAATTACATATATTTTTTTGGAAAAATGCATAAATATCCTTCTAACCTATATTTAAAATTTCAGAGACACACTTAAACTATACTAAGGTTCTATTATCTCCTGAACTTATTTTATAAATAATTTTCTATCCCTTTTTGGCCTACGTGACACTATATTCTAGGCTCAACGCGTGTTGACAATTCTTTCAAACTATCTGGTTGATAGTGTCAAGTAGGCCGAAAAGGAGTAGAAAATTAAACTATTTGATTGATAGTGCCACATAGGCGCCGTAAAGGGATAGAAAATTATTTATAAAATAAGTTTGAGGGGGGTAATAGGACCTTAGTATAGTATAAGTGTGTCTTTGCGATTTCGGGCATATATTGGGCTACTTATGCATTTCCCCTTTTCTTTTTAGTCTACTTAAAAGAAAAGGTTAATAATTTTTTTCTTGTCACGCCTTAATTTTAATTTTTTCACGTGACATGCTTATACCCACAAAATTTAAAAAAAAATTATGATACACTTAACACAACTTTAATTTATGGCCATAAAATTAAAATTAAAATTAAAATCTTTTTTTGTTATCTTAAATTTCGTGTCAAATCATTTGTACTTTTTTAAACAAATAACAAGTATAAGCAATAAAGCAAATAAATCCCTTGACTATCATTAAACCCTAATCATAATCATAATCACATAAACATGCAAAATCGAAATGCTAGCCTGAAAAATGATCGTTTTTAATAATTATACTATACACACAAAGAGAGACATACTAATTAAGTAATGTTTATCATAAGAACTTTATTTATAATTAATTTATAGTTGATCTAGATAACACTTTTTGTGCTACTCAGTAATCATTAATAGCCACAAGCCTGGGACCAAATAATTAAAGTACTACATTTTGGCTGATCACGTGTTGAAAAGAAATAGTCTATACATCATTAATTAGTTATAATTATACACATGGATTCATAATTTGAACCTTATGAATTTGAATTTGGAATTTTATAATAATTTACAGAGTGGATAAATGTTAAGTTTCTAGTGTAGAACCAAAAAAGGACCATTAATAATGGACTAGAAATATATAATCAGTATATAGTGTAGAATATTAAGGGATTAAATTGAAATACAATGTACTAATATTATTATTATTATTATTATTATTATTATTTCTTAGTAATTGTTGGAATTGCTGACCTATCACGTTTCAATACTTCAGAAAAATATTAGCACTAAAGTTATTAGTTATTAATATAATATAGTTTATTGGGCATAGAGTTTTATGGAAGAAAAAAGAATTAAAAACTTCTGATCTAAAATAAAATATTTATATTTTATGTATAAAGCATCTCATGAAAACTAAAGTGGATATAAAAATATATCATTTGATTTTGTAACCAACTAAAATTGAAAGTGGCTCATATGTCCACATTATATTACTCTTTCAGCTTAATTTTTATGTTCTGATTCAATACCTTATTGAAGTTAATTAGCTTACAAATATAATTAACTTACTACTTATTTTTTCAAATAAGTTCAACAATGAAGGAAATAGTATTATATTCTATCCAATATCTCAATCATGTTAAATACAATTAAGATAATGTTGAGCATATATGCTAATCGGATCTTGCTTTTTTAAAGGTCGAATTGATTAATATTTAGAGTAAACGAAACCTTAACTAAATGGTTTACGAATTTACTTAAATATAGATTTTAACTTGACATACAAATTTACATAAAATTTAATAATATAAAAAATATGTTTAATTTTATGATATTAATTAAAGATGAATAGAATGTATAAAAATTTTCATTAATCTTACAATTTTAACATTAATGTACTAAATTAAAATATAATTTAATTTTGTAATTTTAAACTTTGTGAAAACTTGAAACTAATAATAATAGTTAAGAAATTGAGAGAAATGCATTTTTGTAAACGGCTTAAAATGAAAAATAAAATAAAAAGAGAAATAAATTAAAATAAAAGACTTGTTATTGTGATTCGTCGTTTAAAAATTTAAAGTATATAATAGATTAGAGAATCAATTCACCCAACATAATTGGTTGACATAAATATTCAAATTACTTGCATACTTTATAATCACAATTCACAAGTAAGAATGACTTGTACTTTTAGAGATCACTAGGTAAATTGTTCGCGCTTTGCGCGATGGTAAACTACGTCAATAATTTATTTCTGAACATTTGATAATATAAGTATTTTCGAAGTACAACTCTACGATAAATTATCAAGGATATTTTATTCAAAGATGAAATGAAATATTTTCTTAAACTTAAAATCAAAAAAATTGATTCCAAGTGTTTATGCATTTTTTTAATTAATTTTTCATTTTAATTTAATGAGAAAAATATATTATATATAAAGTTGGATAATAAAAATAGGATGTGGGGCCCTCGCTTTGGCCAAAATTATCATTTATTTTTTTTATCAATTTTTTTTTATTCTTGTTTATCTCTAAAATATACTAAAAGAAAGGGGGGAGATATAATTAAAATAATTTTTGTATCTCTCCTTATCATTACTACTACAATTTATTACTCTTCATCGCTATCTTATTATAATTTATTGTTCTCCTTAAATTCTCCCATCTTACCTTTTAGGTTACTATTCTACACGTTTTTCTTTTCAATATTTTTTATCTCAATTATCTTATTTAATTTATTGTCATAAAAATTTTCTGAAAATTAAAATATATTTTTAATTAATTTCATCATCTCTCATCACTATTATTATAATATATTATTTTCCTTAAATTCCTCATTTTACCTTTTATGTCTATATTATATTTTTTTTGAAAAAAACAGTTTCTACTATCCTACACGTAATTTCATTATCTTTTATCTCAATTAATCTCATTTATTGTTGTCATAATTAAAAAAAATTCAAACAATATTTGTTTAAATTTTTATCAAATATTATTAATTGATCTTTCCTAAAACGCTTCCTCTTCCTTCTCTCATATTTCTTTCATTCATAAAAATTATAAAACAAATAAAGTTAGTGATAGTAAAATAAGACGATCGAAAAGGAAAAAAATATTGACAAAATGATAATATAAATATAATATTATTATGGAAAGCATAACGGTTGTTTTCCTATTTATACATATTTCAATTGAGCAATAAATGAAAATACTTATTATTATCATTTTAATGATAGAGTAATTTATTTTTTATTCAATTAATTTAAAAAACATATAAGAATCTATATCAGACTAAGAAGTGATCTAGTAATTATAAGGAAAAAGTCAAAATTAATTTCTGTAAAGAGATTGTAATTCTTATATAGTTATAATAAGTAATGTTTTGAATTAAAAAAATAAAATAAACGAAAAAGTACAAAAAAGGGAAAATAAGTAATTTAAGGAAATAATATAAGCAACATCAATAATGATATTTAAGGGAAGGAAGTAAAAGAAATCAATGTCATTGATGGTGATAAGAATTAAATATGGTCATCATTCATATTTTATAAGATTTCAAGTTATTTAAAGTTAGAAAAAACGCTAAAAATAAAATAAAATTCGAAGCACAATTTTCCATAGAAGAATAAGTTCAATTTTGAGCAATTATTTAATAAAAATGTTTGAAAGAATATTTGAAAAAATAAAATTAAATAAATATGAGATTTTTGTCTATAAAGCATATAATAATCAATGTTCGACTACGAAATGATCTAAAAATTTTAAGAAAAATGTTAAAATCATATTCCGTAAAAAAATACTATAATTCTTAAGTAGTTATAATAGTTAGATTTTATAAATACACAAATAAAATTTCAGGCAATAGAAAATAAAAAATATACATGAAAACGTTAATACAAAATAAATACGACAAAAAAAACTTAATTAGAGACAAAAAAAAGTTAGTAGACTTAAGAAAAAATAATATCGTTAAAGTTTAAGTAAAGCTAAATAACAAAAAATAAAATATAATTTAATTAAAGATATATATATATAGAGAAATTATGACATAATAAAATAAGAAAGGAGTTAGTAGAATACTTATTCTCCTCCTAAATTTAATACTAATTTACTAAATTGATTGATTTTTTCTCTAAATAAATCTTCTTACATACTATGAATTTTTGTTCTCAATATAAAAGAAATCAACATTATTTCAAAAAGGTTTCTACTTTGAAGATAATTTTTTGTTACATAACTTTTTTCTTTTCACCAATATCTACATGATTCTTGAGCTATCCTTTCTTTCTTTTTTCTTGAAAAACTCACAAGGTCTAGAATTTCGCTGGACATCTTAATGACTAAATTTGATATCCGTATATTCATCATCATCAATATCTTTAGAAGTTTTATCATCACCAATATCTTTAGATCCTGAGATACTCTCTCTTCCCCAAATTTGATATCCATACATTAATCACCACCAATATCTTTAGAAGTTTTGTCATCACCAATATATTTAGATCTTGAGATACTCTTTCTTTCCTTATCTTGAAAAAATCACAAGGCCTAAAAATTCACTGGACATCTCAATATATTCATCATTAGAAGAAGAAGATAGAAAGTGAAGGTTTCCACTATTGTTGTACAAAATATATTCATCATTAGAAGAAGAAGAGAGAAAGTGAAGATTTCACTATTGTTGTACAATTGTCAATTTTTTATTTTATTTTATAGGCTAAATAATTATAAACTGTTATGAAAAATGAAAAGGATTTAATCTTTTAATCTTCCATTTACTTAAATGTGTATTAGTATGATGAAAGTTTTAGTGGAGCATGATGTAATGCATTAAATATTTTTCAGTTTTTTAACAAATAATTACAAATGAAAATAAAATGTCAAAAAAATAAAATAGAACATAAAAAAAAATACTGGTCATAGAGAGGCGCCACATCTGATTTTCTATATCCAGCTTTATATATATATATAGATTTGGTACAAGGCGGATAGATAAAGTTATTTCATGAATTAAAATATTTTATAAAATTAATTATTTTACATATATATAGATAACTTATTTCATTTATAATACAAATAAATAAATAACTATTAAACGCATGATAAATAATTCTTACAACCTTATACTGAACGATCCACTAATAAATTGAATCTTGATTTGCCGGACCCGTGCTTGCACGGGCATATAACATCTAGTATATATATATATATATATATATATATATATAAGAGTTTGAAAATACTATCAAATAAGAAATTAAATAATATAAAATTCATACTAATATTAATGTTCTATATAAAATAATAAATAGATGAAACAACATGAATTTTGACTTATACTTCTTGTCTATGGGTTGTTTACAATTCGTGTGAATACCTATGCCTATGCTTGACGTCTTCTTATAAGGTTGTTTAGTACATTGTTTTGGCTAATGGTTATGTGAAGCTTCTTATATGGGAACAGAAAATTGGTTTGTCGGAATATTTTCTGATTGTTATAATGAAATGTTATTATAGAAAATATATAATATAACTTAGTTAGAACTCTTATAATAAAATGAATATTACTATACCAAAAGTGACTTTTATAAAAAAATATGACAGAAGAAGATAAACTTAGCAATTTCACTTAACTCATTAGCAAATATTCCCTCTGTCCGGTATTGTTTGTCATGTTATGTTTTTCAAAAGTCAATTTGACTAATTTTTAAAGCAAAATTAGATCACATCAATTCGATATTTTAAACAAAAAAATTAGATATTCTAAAACTATATGAAAAGTACTATAAATTGTAATTTTTTGCATATTAATATGATGAAAAAATACATCTTAAAATGTTAGTCAAAATTTTTATAGTTTGACTCTAACAATAGAAATAATACCGGACACTACAGAGGGAGTATGCTCCTTTCCTAAAATAAGACTCCACATGCCTTATTTTATGTGGCACAAGAAGTGTACAAAATCGAATCAAATTGTAAATTGAGTCAAATTGAAAAAACCTGACGTGTGTTTGATTTGACTTGGTTTGATGTTGAAAAAACACCCGATTATATTTGAGTTGATTTGGTTTTAACTAAGAAAAACAAGCCCAAAACCAAATCCGACATTAAATATATAAATTTAAAATTTTATTTTATACATAAAAATATTTAGTTTGATATAATTTCTAAATATTTCTTATACTTTTTCGTAGTTTTTATCTTTTAATATATTTTTTCAAGTTTGAAATTAAGAATTTTGAATGATCACTTAAAGATTATAGTCCACAGATATTGATAATTATAATAAAACTTAAATCAAAATCAAATTAATATTAATGCAAAACGAAAATCAATTCAACACTAAGAATGACAATGATATTGAATATTTGTTCTTTAGTTTTACATTGATTTAAAAATTAAAATACATAATCTAATTTTAATTTCCTTTAATATTTAGCCATGTAACTAATACTTATTAAACTTATTTTAGCATGATTTAGTACTTTTAAATTATTTTCCTGTAGTATTTATTTTACGCTATTTCATTATTATTATTATTTTTGTTGCATATTTTTTAGTGTCATTAATTATATCATATTTTGCGTTATTTATTAAGAAACACCCTAGGTAGTTGTATTTCAGTAGGACTAAAATAATATTTGAAGTACAAGTAAATTATATATTTTTATGAATACTTTACCGGAAAATCGAAAACCCGAGGTTGAAAAACCCGAGTTTTATTGGTTTGGTTTATAAATCTAAAAATTCGACAAAAATGATTTGGTTTGATATTTGAAAAATTTGAACCAACCCGGTCATGTACACCTCTAGACACAACTATTACTTTAAGCGGCATTTCTTTTATAAAAATTTCTTTTGTCTTTCTATATTGATATTTTTATATTTCGAAATTCGAATAATGATATATAAATTGAAACGAAAAAAATACTGATCAACTACATGGATTGGGGTGGGGGGAGGGTCCTGTTGTATGCCACGATGCATTAGCAATTAGGCAGAAGACTTGCTTGGCTAGAAATAAAAGCCTCTTACAATAGAAATACAACTTCAAAAGTACAATGTATTTTTATTTCCACTCGTCACCTAAAAACCATATATTATAAAAATTGTACAAATTTCTGTCTCTCTCATCTTCTACTACTTTGCCATTATATTTTCCACTTTTTGTTAGTTGTTGTTTCTTCTTATTCCATTCACTCTTATTGTACAAAAAAAATGAAGGTATGATATTCTTCTTTCATCTTGTTTCATTGCTTTTCTTCTTTTGTACATCCATATACATCGGTGTGATCGAGTCAGTATTTTTAGTTTATAAATTTAAATCATCAATTTTTGTTTATGAGGTTCTATTTATATATGTCACATGAACTTTTTTTTATTATGAATATAAAATTTGAATTAAAGTTACTGAATTCACTGAATCGGTTACTTAAATATGGCTTTGCCCCGATTGCACATGTGTTTTACTTTTTCTACTTTGAGGATATGAGCCAAAATTACTGAGTTTACTGAATCGGTACCTTAACATTTCTTTCCTAAATCCTTTGGATCACTACTAAAAAACCTAGACTCGGTTATGAAATTTATCGATTATCTCTATCTAGCTAATTTGTCACTAAAATGTTCTCAACTAATTGAAATTATATATTATTAGTTGTTAATCCAACTATATAGAATTAACATGAAATTTTAGCAATTTAGTTAAATTTTGTTGGTTCCTTATTTTAACTAGTGGATTTTTTATCTTCTAAGCTATTGATTTTTGTAGAAATTTATCCTGAAATTGGATTTGGGAGATGAAAGAGAAAAAAGGAAGGCCTTGAAGATAGTGGCTGCTCTTCCAGGTAATAAGTACTTTTCCGATTTCAATTTGATTGGCTTGATTCGAAATATAAAATATATAAATATTAAATTTTTAATATTTTTGTAATATAATATTTCACCTTTTAAAATAGTAATTACGATAAATAAATTAAAACAGAAAAAATAATTAATTTTCTGTTACAAGTTAAAATGTATAAATAAAATAAAAGCTTCATTACACTATCCTATCGTAGTACTACATTATTAGTGTTAGGAGAAAATCGAGTGGTGAATATTATTTGGAAACTTGATATGGAAATGTTAATTTAATATGGCAATTAGTTTGAATTCATTGATATGTTTTTGTTTTTCTTGGGAGGAAAGAAGGAAAAAAATAATATTTCGTCGGTTCAGTTTAATTGTCATAGTTTTTTTTTAAGCATGTTATAAAAGAATGTTCTTTTTTAATAATTTCTTAATTTCAAACTTTGAAGATCACAAAATTTAACAATATTTTAATACACTTCATATGTTTTTAATTTGAGACTACAAGATTCAAACCCCCTTCTTAAATTTTGTGTGAAGTCAAAATATATTTAATAAATTGAAACGGAGAAAATAATGTAATAATTTGTACACGTCGATTCTTGAATGATGCCACGTCAAATGGGTCCTCCATAATTACAACTACACGTCAGCAACTTATTTTGCCCTAATATACCCTCGTATTACTTGACCTTTATTAATTGGACATATTTTAAAAGAAAATTTTAATTAAAAGTATATATTATTAAATTAATTTAATTAATGGTGTTATATAATTTCTTAATATTGTCAATTCTTCTTTTGTGAAGGCCCTCATCGAAATAGTATCTAATTTGCAACAAAACAAATGAAAATGTTGTTACAAATGTAGCTCTTTATAAATTTATATGTAAAAATTCACTAAGAATTTAAGTAACAGATACTTCTATTGTATGACAAGTTCATTTTAGAAACTTTAATAATCGAACGTTATTGAATAGTTTATATTTTGAATCTGTCTTTGTTGTATAATGAGATTGACACTCTTGAGATTTTGCAGGAATTGATGAAATTACGATAGATATGAAAAGTAAGACGTTAATGATAATAGGTACGGTTGATCCGGTGAGTGTAGTGAGCAAATTGCGCAAGTTTTGGGCAGTAGAAATGATGTTAGTAGGACCAAAAGAGGAACCAAAGAAAGAAGAAGAAACAAAGAAAGAAGAACCTAAAAAAGAAGACAAGAAAGAAGAAACAAAAAAGGAAGAAGAAGAGAAGAAGCCAATGGTACCAATAGGTATGGTAATGCCATATAGACCTTATTATCATCCTCCTCCTATGCACACATATTACCAAGTCCATCATAGCATTGAAGAGAATCCTAATGCATGTGTCATTTGCTAAAAACAAAAATTACGAATCGAAGCGATAATGAGCTGAATATAACTTTGTCACTTGGAATATTTTGATGTGCTACTATATATATGTTATGTATGTATGTTTAGTGTACAACATCTAGTTGGTCTTGGTTAATCCTATTTTATAATATATGAATCCAAGACTAACTTTTAAGATTATAATGTAGAGGAGATATTGTGAATAGACAATATGATCCTTTAAGTTTTTGTACTTTCAAATTCAAGTATATTATTGTGTATATATAGAGAATATTCAATAACAATTTTGCTGCCTTTTTTTAAAAATAAAAAAATTACCCCTTTGTTGAACTAGCTTTTGTGTTACATATGTGATGTATTGTGATACTTGAAGTTTGGATCAATTTTTGTCTTTCCCAAACTCACATGGTTGTGATATTATTTGTCTTGGATTGAGATTGAGATGGAGTGAAAAAGTATCAACGTAACTATTATTGTGATGAGAGGAATATAAATCTACCTTTAACTAGGAGTTTAAGCCTTCTCTTTCTCTCTCTAGATCTCTCATCTTTCTTCTCTAAAAATTCGTGTGTTCTTCATCCGAAAAGTGTGTGTGTACATTCGATCCTAACACCTTCGATATTAAAAAAATCATAATAAGAAAATGCTTCTCATTTTCATGAATCTTAGTCGATGTGTTTGTGAATTCAGGTTATTGAAGGCTAACGATATCAAATATCAAGTGGAAAAAACAAAATAAAGCGAAAAAGTGTGAATGTTTGCTAGAAAATTTCATATATATGAAAATGATCAATTGCTAACGAATCATTCCAACAATCCAAATTCGTTAGTATATTAGTAACAAAAACAAATTACTAGCATATTTCAGAATTTAGCAATGGATAACTAAATTTTTACTAACTAAATAAAGTAATACGTAAATATGTTGGAAAAAATAGGATAAAAAATAGTACAGCTCGATCAAATATAAGAATAGAGTCAGGAGGTTGATGTTTGCATCTACATATATCAAAAACCCTAATTGAAAAATATTGACTACTTATGTCGCCTAATTTAGCAACTTTGGACGAAAATATTATACTAATAAACACCTTTCATTGGTTATATTAACAATGGAGTACATATTGATTGGTAAATATGATAGAAAAAAGCAGAGTATAATTTATTTAACAGATTACCACGAATTATTAAGTATTAGCTAACAAAAGAATTTTGTAGATAATTTTACCAACAAGTCTAAAAATGATTTGAGGAATCAACATAAAATTTTGGGTGATATTTTTTCACCACATAAACAATTCCTATATATTTTATAGTAAAGTATTATTATAGCTAGTTGAGTGAACCAAATAATACCTTGATGTGTTTTTGATGTAACATGTCTCTTTGGGTGGTCTACCGTTGGAACCTAACCTAGCCACACAAATCATCTTCCTTTTAACTTATTTGTTTGTGTGTTTCTGAAATAACATATATATTAATAGAAAATAGAGGATCAAAAAATAGAAATCTATATGTGCAAATTGAAATTTATTTTTGTTTTATTATGTTAGTCTTTGATTTTTCCTTTTGAGGTAAAGCATTTATGTAATTATTTTGTAATATACATTTTTTTTTCCTTCAGAAAGTACTTCGATTTGATTTGCGAGAATTCAAAAGTTCAATTTTGAGCAAATAGTACATTTTCTTAGATTTTTGGATTTTGAGTTTTTTGCCATAAAAAAAAATAGAAAAACTAAAAGTTGACAAATTTTATGGGCAAACAAATTGTCAAAAGATTTTTCAAAAAAAGTACTTGCAATATCTATGGTCAAATAGGTCCTAGACACTTAACATTGAGATAGGAAAAATATGGAGTAATATTTTAGTGGAAAAAAAAAATATTTTTTTTGCTAAGCTAATTTATAATACAAAAGAAATAAATATGAAAAGAAATCAATGAAGTTCATGTATATATTTATACTTAGTGCATCACTCAACATCAACACACAAAATTGGGCGGCATTTGGCGACAAAAGAAATTGTGCAAAAGAATATAACCATCTCTTATCTTTTGGAGGAAATTAGTTCGTAGTTTGTGACACAATTTTGATTGAAATGCTAAGCTAGCATTTGATAATAGATTTCTAAATATTCTTAGCAAATATTATTTGGGTGAAAAATATATTTCATCATGTGTTTGTCAATAGTATTTAGGAAATATATTTCACTTTTTTAGAAAAAATATGATTTATACCCATAAGTTTTAAAAATATCAAAACTAACCATAAGTTTGTATTACAAGTCAATTGGATCTTCGTTACAATAATAATAAATAGTGTCCATGACACTAGAGCAATGTGGTAATTTGGAGCGAGTGCAACAACTATCATTTCATACATCGTGAAGTAGATAAAGCACATGACTTTGTTATCTTGAGCCGATTTTCATCATTTTCATTAACAACCATATCATCATTTAACATTCACCGAAAATTTTATTACTACTTTGGCGTTAACGTAAAAAATTATGTAATACAACACAAGCAACAACTATAGAGGGTGTTTTTGTAAAAGATAAAAGTTTGGGATAAAATTTATATTTTTAAAAGATCGCAAATAATGAGATTTGACCCGAATACTAGAAAAAACTAGTATTTGGAAACGTGGGATATTTGCCAAAAATATTTGTCAAATAATAACAAAGTGCATGCACAAATACTATTTGCCAAATTATTTCCCAAATGTTATTTGGAAAATCTATGGCCAAACGGGTCCTTATTGTGATTTAAAATACTACAGAAATTTGATATGGATAATGTGAGTATTTATACAAATCTGATGTTCTTGTACAAATAAAAGATTGTCAGTGATTTATACAAATCTGATGCACCATAGCAAACATAAATTTGCTATTAAACACAATTATACAAAACTATAGTTATATCACACAAATATAATTTTTATGTTAGCTAAACCTAAAATTTACTCTTTTACATAATTGGTCAAAATTATACTCCATGGTCCACATCAAGACTATTTATAGTTTTTTTTTTTTTTTGCGCGTGTGGAGTTAGGATTAAAGACGAAAAATATTTAGAATGTTTTAAAAAAATTATGACAAGAGAAATTCACAGTTGTTATTATTTGAGTGTGCACAAGGTAAATTTCCGCTCTAACGCAATATCTTTCAAACCATATAGAAGAGGTAACACGTACAGACAAGCCTTATGCGATGAGCTCAACCAAAAAAGCAAACCGTTGCTTACACTAGAACAAGGAATTTCAAACTTCAAACCTCTATTTATAAAAGCACTGAACCCAAAAAATATTTAGTATCATAGCTCTGTAACATGGTGCAAGTTTGAACTTCCAATTTTTCTTCTGTGCACACTTTTTTTTTCCTGGAATAGTATTTTTATATGCTTAGAACATTCATAAGTTTCTACAACTACTTGTATTTGATGACCTGTTGTTTCAAAATTTTGACTAAACCATGGCATGGCTAATTATCAGTTAGACAAAATATACATATACATCCAATTACAAGTAAGGTGAAATAAATCATCACCCCCAGAACACGAAGAAAGATTTGGAATAAATTCAATAGCTCGATATCTTGCTTCGATAACATCCCTCTTTTGAGCTGATGGTCTTCCGAAAACCACCTCTACACTCCCACAAAGGTAGAGGGTAAGATCTACGTACATCATATCCTCCACAGACCCTCTACTTGTGGGATATATATATATATAAAGCAATTTTATAGCCTTAATGCATCACTTCCAGAATGCAAAAATTGGTCTATTGAACCCAGGTTTGCGACCAGACGCACTGGATGTTATGTCCTCTACCATTCTAAATCCAATCTACATTCAGATTAAAAATTAACGTGTTAGTCATACCTAACAGCATCATAAAATATTTATCTTCCAAGTTTCATAAGCTAAAGATTCTCTGCGACGTACCTTGTCCAAAAGTATATCTTGAAAATCTTCTGGGCGAATCTTAATTTCTTGATAATTAATTCTTGTTGTCTGCATAACGAGGAAAACATTAATATGCTCCAAAGGAAAATTTTGTCCACACTGGGCTGTACAAATTATAAGTTACAAAAAGCATATCTGAATCTAGCAAGAATACGAAAGGGAATACCTCAGATACAAGACGATTACTGTAGTATGAACTCCAAGGCTGAGGCTCCAAAATAAAGACACCACCCTGTTACAAAATAATACAGTCAAAAAGTGTTATTCAGCAAATTATTTCCAGAACGAAAAAGATGTGTCCCATGTAATACGTAACATATTTACCGGTGAAAGAAGCCTCCAGACTTTTGAAAATAAAGTTATAAGTCCCTCATCACCCCAGTTTAATTGAACCCATTTTGACACGCTTAAACTGCATCAACAGAAACTCAATTGATCATGCACACATAAAGATAGAATTAAAACAAAATCTTCTAGTACCTAATACTGCAGAAATTCACAATAGTTAAGGCAAACATACTTTATATTAAAATTACATTGCTTTAGATTATATGACTTGGGCGATTCAGAAAAGCAGAAAACCAGGTCTAATCTTCTCTGTAAGTAACCTCTGGAGTTAATTCATGCGCTCAATTTTCGGGAAAGCCAAAGATTGAGAGCCGTGCACCTTTCTTCTATTATCGTTTCTACTCAGATGACTTGCCTAAACCACTAAAAGGAGAGGTGAACTTTTAGTTTATTTTGGGTGATTTTGGCAAGGAATCACAATTTCTAACCATATCATATCTTAGCTACAATTTTCATAAAAGGATAGCAATAAACAAGAAGGATTTCTTCATATATCTGGAACCATACAAATAAGATGACGCTAAAGGAGAAGAGAACTTACCAAATAATCGTATCATAAGATGTATTTTCCCCTGGATGCCAATTCTGAACAAAATTTCCCTTCCTGAAAGAGACTATGTCAAACAAATTTGCCTCTTGCACATGATGAGATTCTGTACAATCAATGCCTGCAGGCTTCTTAGGTGACTCAGCCTCACGGTTTTCAATACCAGTAACATTCTTTGACTCAGTTGACTTGGCAACCCCCGCCGGCACTGCTCCAGTACTCCTCACTGCTTTCCTGAGAGTCCAATAGGCATCCTGGATTCTTGCTGGAAGGTGAGCAGAGATAATCAAAGTTATAAACTACATTCTAGCAACTCTTGGTCAAATGATAGATCCATCATCATGTATTACTTAAAGATGATTACTTGGATAACAAAATATGAAATTATTGGCAACTATGACAATAAGTAGCAAAAAGAGATCAATAGACCAAGTTTATGCCAAACAGTATGACATAATCCAACCACACATTGTTATCCTGGAAAAAACAGTTGTTTGATCCAGCCAATTTTACAGGAAAAAATCAACAAAATGCACTGTGTTCAAAACCAAATAACAGTTACTTTTTTTTATTATTAGTTTCTAATATGACTTCTCCATGAAATTTATGCAGATCACAAGTAGCATGAAAATTTATAGCATCATAATCAGTTCCTCAATTCTTCATGCCAGAATCAACTAATGTGAAACACATATATACGAATGAAAAGTTCAAATACTTACCATCATCAATATCGACTCCAAGGATGCTTCGGCAGTTAAACTTTTGTGCTGGAATGAAGAAAGTAACTGATATTAACAAAAGATAAGAAAAGGGAAAAGCATAATATCTATTGGTGGACAATGTTTCAGGGATTATCAAAGCAAAACTCCCGCATGCGAGTAAAAATAAGGTGAAACCTAATTCAGAATCCCATTTAAAATAGATATCCGAACTAATCAGCTATGCAATTAACAAAAAATTGTACCGATAGCGATTGTGATCACTCCACTGTTACAGCCAATGTCAAGACAATCCTTGCCTTCAAACCACTCCTTCTTCATAGCTTTTAATCTTGGATCTTCCTCCAAATTCTGACCTATCTGTGCACAAAGATACTAAACAGTGAGAGTCCATCTAAAGGGGGACAAAACAAAATGAAATTCTTAGCTGCCCTGCTCCCAAGAGTGTTTCAACTTGGGAGCAGTAAGATTTTCTTGAGAACACGGGAGGCTATAGAAACCTAAATTTTGCTGGAGACAACATCCTTTCCATTAATACATCCATACAATTCTTACAGATGTTCTTCCATATAATAATATGTGGGAACAACAACAACAACATAGCCAGTGAAATAATATGTAGGAAGTGAACAAGAAAATAGATAAGATCTTCAGTCTCTCACCACCAAATACTTTGTGAGGGAAACTTGATTCATTATTTCAGTTTATATAAACTGTGATTAATTGTTTACACTGCTGATATGAATATTCTAACTAAAGGTAACGCAAACGAATATCCCGAGTAACAGAATAATTGGATCAAAAAGACCACAACAGTTGTACAACAAAATTCAAAACACTATAAATGGGATTGATAGGCCATTGAAATAGAGATTTAGAGTCTAAAAACCGGCTAACTCTACTCATACAAGGATTTGGAGAGCAGTACAACATCTATGCAAAGCATGCAAACTTCTCATGAGGATAAACTCGCTTGGTGAGCAAACTCACCTTCACCTTGTAATTGGAGGATTCTAATCCCATAGATAACATCCCCTTCCCCCTGCTCCTACGCACAACAACATACCCAATGTAACTCTAACTATTGTTCAATTTTTTTGTAAAACAGTTTTGCCCCTAATTGACTTTAACCTTCTCATTCTTCACTTGTAAGAGACACTAGATACTTCGGAAGAACTTCAATCCTTCTGGTAAAGAGAGGGTCAGTTGGTAAAAGAGGAGAAAAACTAACTTTTCTTCGAATAAGTATTATCTTCTCTTTAGAATTAAGCTCCTTATTGATCGTTTCAGCTTTCGATCTCTTCATCAGCCCCAAGTATTATTACCTTGCTTGAATCCTATATACCTTACTCTACTTTCAGTACACAAAATCACGAGTGCATTCTTCCTGCCCTATAACCAACAACAACATATCCAGTCAAATCCCACCAGTGTGGTATGGGGAGGGTAGAATGTACGCAGACCTTATTACTACCTCGTGGAGGCAAAGAGGTTGTTTCCGAAAGACCCTGTGTTCAAGTGAAGCTCCCTTCCCTACAGACATGAGTCATAATCATATCAACCATTACCTAATAGTTATAACCACCTTAACTATTTCAACGCAGCAGAGGCGAACCCAGGAATTAAAAGTGACGCACCACTATCATCTTTAATATATAGAGGTTAATTCTTTTTCTTCAAATAACATACACATGTCAATTAGTTACTACTACAAAGTTTGGAGTGAAACTCTCTTCCAAATAAAACGAAAAAAAGCAATCCAAAAAAAAATGTCGGGAAAATACTAAAGATAGGTGAGCCCACTAAATCAACCAGATCCTACATACATTTTTCCGAGGTTACCGGGTGGCCGACTGGCCGTGAACCCCCAATCGGCGACCTAAGGGTAAGTCTGCCTATTATCATATACTATCCAAAACCCAATACACATTCATTTCCTTATATTAGATGCAAAAATGATCCATTAGCACCGATTAGTCCAACAATTAATGAGAAAACAGAGAAAAGCTTACTCTATAGCCATAGTAGTTTCTGTAGTTGCCAAAGACAGCAACTTCTTTTCGTTTTCTCTTCTGGGTCGCCGTCACCGTCGTCGTTGCCATATCCTCCGGCTGATTCCGTTTGTTATGCTGCTGATTATGCTCCATTGAAAAGATATTGAAGATGAAAGGTGTTGATTAGGGTTTAGGGTTTATCTTTAGAATAAGCGCTTTAACAAAAATGGTCTCTACAGTCTTTGAATTAAATACTATTTGAATCTCTGGGAATAAAAAATAATAATTGCAAATTAAGGGCATAGCCACAAAAGTAACAAAATACAGCTTGAAAATAAAGGAGTGGGCCTTTGGGCCCAAATTTGCATATACACACAAAGTGTATATTGCTGTATAGTTGTGTATCAACTCCAACTCCATCCATTAATCTTTTGTGGACCTGTTCTTCGATTTTTAAGATGGGCTAACTTGATATAGGTGGAATTTGAGTCTTTACGGCTCTCTCGAAATGCAAAGAAGGAGGATGAGCCCGTGAGGACTCGGAGAAAAATTTCAGGAGAGCAGCGAAGCAGGGGCAACAACAAATTGGGGAGCATCGATTTCACACAAAGTATGACTTCAAAACTCAAGCAATAAACCCTTTTAGAACTTAGAACTAGAAAATTGTATTCGAATTTCTTAAGTGTAAAAATTGATTGTTCAAGAAAACCTGGAGAAGAAGAGGGGATTTATAGAGGAAATTCTAGGGTTCGATTTTAGGGGAAAAGGGCAGAATTTGAATTAGAATTTTGTGGCAAAATAGGAATTCTAAATTCAACTTCCAATTTTAAATTTCTTCAAGGACGAGAATAAGTCAAAAGCTTTTACGAAAATTCAGATTTACAATAAATTTCCCAAAAAGTTCGAAAGGACGTGAGCATCTTTGATCGATTTGTCATCCTTGAAGCTTGACGTGATGACATCCGTGCCTAGCAAGGACGAAATGGCGGCCACTTTCTACTGGAACGTACGAGCTCACACAGAGACGCAGCTGTGAAATCTGATGTCTGGTCATTGAATTTCACGTTGTATGCTGGCGTGAAGAATCCACTTCTCGTTTAACATTGTTGAAAGAAAACGTTGTTTGTCGATAATAGGTCATTCATTGTATTATTTTATACTTTTATTTTTATTTTTTGTTTTCAATAGATGACCTACAAAATTCAAGTTTTATTCATATTGTACATAGATTCAAAAGTAATCACTTTTAGATTGTTAAATTATTTTTGATTCGTTAATTCTCTATTTTGCTAACATAATATATTAAAATATTAATTTTATTCTTATTATTGATTAACTGTTATAACTTATGAATCTAAGGGTTTCGTAAAAAAAAATCATATGAATTTTGTTCTTTTTGGTTTCACAATAAAAACATTAAAATAATGAGTAATGCTCTTAAGAAATTAAATAAAGAGAAAAGGGTTAAGAGTATCCCTCAACTTTTTTTATTGGTTGACTATACCCCTACATTTAAAATAAAGTTATTTTTACCCTCGTCGTTATTAAACTCACCATTTATGCCCCTCAATTGGATGAAAAGCCTCAAATTGACTAAATTATCTAATTTGATTAAAATAACCCAATTTTCCAAACCTATGGCTAACCCCTCTAATCTGATGACCAAAATTTTTTAACCCATTCTCAAAATGATATTTTTTAGTGCTAAAGAATTTCCAAATCCCCTCGTATAATTCTGTAGATAATCTCATTATAGATGGTCATCGTTGAGGTGAAGAATTTTGGTGGGTCGAGGTCATCTTCTTCGTATCATCTTTTAGTTTCGATTTGAATTCACCAGTTAGCTCTGTATCGCTGAGCATTTCTCCATCGATGAATTTGTGTTCAAAAAAATTCACAGCCCTCCACAAGTCACCGGAGATTTGTACCTCAATATCGGTATAAATTTTTGTCTTCACCGCTCGAAAATTTATACCGATATTGATCATTATCGGAAATCTGATGCACCATCTCCGCCCAGTGCATCATCCCTGGAGAGATATTCAAGAAAGAAGTATTGATTCATCACCCAAAATTTCCGATATTTGGGATTAGAATGTTGATTCTCCGATGAGAATCAACAATTACATAAAACATAATGCATCAGTTTCAGTTCCACCACCACCGCCGCCTCTATTGATTAGCATTCCGACTTGCGTGATGCGTACAGTTTCCACAACCACCACCCCACAACCAATTAAAAATTGAGATAGTCCAAAAATTCCAACACCTCCAGCTCTTATAACTCTATCAACAATGGGATCTCCTAAAAATCAAGTCCATTTAAGAAGGAATGTAGGATAATATAAAGGAAGTTTTTTGGGTCTGGAGATTAGAGGGGTCGGGTATGGGTATAAAATGAGAATGGGTCATTCAAAATAATTCGGATAATTTAGTCAATTTGGGGTTTTTCATTCAATTGAGGGGCATAAATAGTGAGTTTAATAACGGCGAGGGTAAAAATAATTTCAATTTAACGATAAGGGTATAGTCAATTAATAAAATAAAATTAAAAGGTATTTTTGACACTTTTCACTTAAATAAATACTCAAATATTACCAACATTGATTCTAAATAAGAAAATTTAATTCATTCTATCTTACTGCAATTTACTACCATACATCAATCATTGGCAATATGATTAGCCAATGATTGAGTGACAAATTATCTCCCAAAAATTCAACACATTGAACGAACTTATCAATTCCCATTCCTTTTTATTTCTTTATTTTATTTTTTTTCCCAACCAAATTAACAAAACTAGATTACAGGTTACATATTTCATTCAAACAGCTATAAAATATCAAAAAATTAGCATAATTTCTTACCTGATCGTGTATTTTTTCAAGTCTCGAGTTTGGCCGCCGCCCGCTCAAACTTCTTAATTTTATTTCCTCTTTTTTTTCTCTAAATTGTTAATTATGTATTAAAACTAATAATTCTTACTAACCTAATTTATTATTTCAATTTGGCCCACTATTATTAAAAATAACCAAATTACCCACCAATTAATTAACTATAGTTCAATGACTACTCAAAATTATAAAAAAAATTGACCTTTCGGATCCGGGTCATTATATCTTGTTACCAGTGTAATAGTTTAGGAACGACTCTTTAAAATTGTTGAATACATGTATCTCACTTTTAATTCAAATTAATAATGCGTGTCTCGATTTTTAAAACTATTTGATACACATATCTCGCCTTTAATGATACATGTATCTCGCGGTCATTATTTGTAAACAATAATTTGTGTTTCAGTTGCATTTTATATTTAGATCCACATAATCATATGAATATAATTACTATGTATCCGAGAACATATTTTGAATATAATGTATGAAATTGATACTTGATACATCAAATTAATACTAGATACGTGAAATTAAAACTAGATCATATAAATAGATACATGAAATTAATACTTGACACATATAACAAATACACGAAATTAATACTAGATACTTCTATGATACATATGAATGTACTTGTATAATACTCATATATCTAAGTATTTAGTTTGTTGGATACAACATATACTGACAATAGATACATCAAATTAATAAATTTATTATTTTAAAAGTAATAAATGAAATTAATCAAATTACATGACCAAGATATACATGCTTTTGTTTATTCTAATATAATGAACTTGTTATTTCAAATGGTTATTTTGAAATAATAATTTGAAATTAATTAAATATAGATACACTCCTTGATTTTCGCCTTATAATAAGGGATTTGATTAATTTAAATTTTCAGAATTAATTATTCCTGTATTATGAAAATTCTTAATTACTCCTCTAATTGAGGAAATTGGTTACAACCTATTAAATAAAATACGTATCTCAGTTTAAAATTTGATAAATACATGTATCTCCGGATTCAATCTCATGTACCTAAGCATGGAAATATGGTAGAGGAAGTAATATTTGAAACTATTGGAAATATTAGTAATTAGGACCTAAACTAGTAATTAAGTTCTCTTATTACCATTATCCTTTATTAGTTTTACAAATTTCCAAAATTCCTCATTTTCACACATCATATCAATGTATCAGCATATCGAATTAATGTATCTTACATATCATATTAATGCATCTCGTGCATCAGATTAATGTATCTCGCGTATCGTATTAATGTATCATGTATAAAATGTACATTAGATTAGTGTATCATGTATAAAATGTAATGTATCTTACTTAACGATCAATATATCCGCGCTTATATTATTGTATCAATTAGAGAGATTTCTGTAATTATAAACTTATAAGGGACAAATAGTGATTTTACATTAAAAATATGTGATTTCTGTCTGTTGCTCTATTTTTTACCGTATACCCATATATACAACAAGTATATCATCCCTTTTCGGGCTTTTTCAACCCCAAAAATTTGTCTTTCAGCCCATGTATTTTGTTTCATGATTCCTACTGATTCGATAGAAAATATAGAATTGGGGTTGTAAGGCCCAATTCACGAAATGCAAAGAAAGGGAGCCTTCAAAGACTCAGAAAGAGGTAGTTCATACACAGAGAAAGAACAAAATAACATAAAAATTAGTACTGGACCATATTCAAATTTATACGATAAAACCAAAACACTTAGAAAAAATAGAGCAATATATGTGTGAGAATATATAGTTCACACTGTCAATATTCACATGGATAGAAACCAATATTCCAAATATTGATGTGTTGCTTCAGTCCTCCAACTTGTGGTGCAAGAACATGGAGAGTGACATCGAACATCTCACATCATTATAGATTCATTATGAACAAGAACAAACTAGGACTTAAAACGACATTTTAAAATCAGTCACGACAATGTCATCAGACATATATAGGACCTACTTTATATTTATATTTAAAAAATGTTACTATAAAATATATTCATATGTTTAATTTGATGTATTCTTAAAATAAATAAAAGATATATGCATCCATCTAAGATTAATCAGTTCGAATTTTTTTTTGAAATTAAAAAGACTATTCCAATTATTTGGGACTGTTATAAACTTAAATAAAAGTTCACAATTTTATTGAAAATATGATATAAATCGGGCCGATTGAGTTAGATTCGATTATTTTTTCATATTCTTTTGACACCCCTAATAACCCCTCAATATAACTATAATCTTTTTTAAAAAAACAAAAAAAACAAAAATACATAATCTAACACCGATTTTCTTTTTTTCTTATCACTGACTCTGAATCTATCTTTCAATTACCCCCCCACCCCTCCAAAAAAAAAAAGGGGAAACTTTCACATATAGCCACTTAAAAATAGTCTAATTACTCTCCATAGCTATAGTTTGACAACTACAATTTGTAGCTAAATGTTATATAGAGGAGAGAGACGAGCGATACCGGAAGAGAGAGGAGAGAGGAGAGAGAGAGGAAAAAAGAGCGGGATACAGGTGAATTGTATATGTATATCGGTTAGGTAATTATATATTATACATATGTATTTGTATATATGGCAAGCGAGAGGGGGAGAGGGAGGGGAGAGGTGAGCGAGACTGGGAGAGGCGAGCGAGATTGGGAGAGGGAGGAGAGAGGGCAGAGAGTGGGAGAGGTGAATTGTATATGTATATAATTGTATATTATACATATATATTTGTATATAGAGCAAGCGAGATTGGGAGAGAGAGGAGAGAGGAGAGAGGTGAGCGAAATTGTGAGAGGGATGAGAGAGGCGATCGAGGAAGGGGAGAAAGGTGAATTCTATGTGTATATAGGTTAAATAAGTGTATATTATACATATGTATTTGTATATTCTGACGAATTATACATATATAAACGTGACTAATTATACAAACTCGAAGTCAGACCACATAATTAATGTATAATGTTAGTCGCGAGTGATAATTATACCAAACTATACCTATGATGAATAATTAAATAGTATAATGTTAGTCGCGAGTGATAATTATACCAAACTATACCTATGATGAATAATAAAATAGTATAAGTTTGATTTTTTGCGTAAGTTTTCCAAAAAATAAACACTCTTCCAGAAAATTAAGAATAAATAAGAGAATTTTGGAAATATCATTCGTAGATACATTGAATATATTAGTGTATATATGTTTGATACTGAATATATTAGTGTATATATGTTTGTTAGTGAATATATATATGTATCTAGATTGTATGTTCTTTTTTACTTTTTAAGTATGAATTTATGCACAAATACTAGTACTAATCCAATACGTAGATATATCATGAGAAATTTGCCCCTTTTGAGTTTCATATACAATACTTGAAAGAATGTGAAGGAAATGATACACAAAGTTTGGAATAGATAAGAGAATTTTGGAAATATCTACACACATATACATTGAATATATCAGTGTAGGTTAGATACTGAATACAGGTATATGGACCGTATGTTCTTCTTCTTTTAAAATTAATGAAGTTATTCATCTCGATCGCGTACTGTTTATTATAGGTGACACTTTTAACCAAAAAAATTCATATTCAAAACTCAAATTCAAAACATGAATATTCCAGTGGAGCAGCTACACTACCGTACCACAACCATGTTGGTTCATGTTGCTTTGTTAACCAGCCTACCACCACTTATCTCTAGTTATGTTTGTAATATTTAATACTTTAGCAAGTCTTTTTCTACCAAATTCCATTAAATATTTGTCAGCTTACAGCTGTGCGCAAGCTTGAGTCCCCGTCTAACCCATTTATAAAAAATAACCAAATTTTCAATTATTTTGTAATATCTGTCACGGGATTTTTTAAAGTCGTCAAAATGGAATTAGCCTATGAAGCCGATTTAGTTCAATCCGTTATTGAGAAAGGATTCAAATACGACTTTGAAGCCCATTTAAAATTAGGGCCTATAAGTCCAATCTATATAAGGGAACGGCCTTTGAAGCTTGATATGGGTCGGTCCAGAGGCGGATCTAGGAATTAGGGTCACTGGGTGCCAAGTAGAGGCGGACCCACATGATTTGATAGGGGTGTACGTGCATCCATTGACTTCAAAAAAATTATGTGTATATATGTATATCTATCGTGAGAAACTGACATAAAGTAGGATATAATCAACGATGCACCCATAAGAAGCATAGGGGTGTCCTTGTTTAGTTGGTACAAGCTAGAAGAACCACTCGCAAGATTACGGTTCAGTCTTATTTCATTATTTTTATTTTAAGTTTAGCTTATAAATCATATTCAAGCTATTAGTTACCAATCAAATACTACATTATTCGTTATTGAAGTAAAAATTTCGTTAACTACCTAAATTAAGATAGTATTGGTGCATCAAAATCTTCAAATTTTAAATACTTTCTAATGCTCAGTAGACTCGTTGATTAAATCAATTTTAGATTCAGATAGAATTGTTCGTCTTGTGGCTGAACGAGAGAGCAGGATTGAGCGATGGACGGAAGCCTGTAGCTTTAATTAATGACAACTTTTTGTTGTTCAAAAGCTTAAAGGAGATTTTAATGGTGAAGAATTTTTTTAAAATATATTTAATCATGTAAAAGAAAAGTCAAAGAGTCGAATTAAATTAGTTAAAAATTAATTATTAATTAATACTTAATAAGAAGTAAATAAGTAAAAAAGAAAATAAAAAACAAAAGAGAATGTGCTTGTAGTTTAAAAAAGAACTGTTGCTTGCCTGGAATCGATCCCTTGGTGTAGAGATTCAATAGCAGATGGTCTACCATTGCGCCACGGAATACTTTTGTTCCCTGGTTGGCACGGTTATTATTTATAGTAAATTATATAGAAATACTTATATATAAATAGAGTTTCCGTCGAAGCTCGTGGGTGGCGGGGCACCCCCACGGGCCTTCATAGATCCGCCCCTGGGTCGGTCGATAGGACAAAACTATTTGCTTAAGAGTAACTTACAACAATCTCACTAGTATATGAGATAACTGCTTAAATGTATGTTATGTTGTAATATTATGAATAATACTAGATTTTGGTATGTCTAAGATACATGTATATCGGGAGACATGGACTTAAAATTAGGTTAATTTATTCTAGATACACTCATCCAAGTGAATTTACATATATTTAGAATACATAGACAAATCTCGTGCCCTCGCCTCCCTTGTCACGACCCAACCCACCGGGTCATGCGGACACCACTCTGACACCTAAGTAAGAGAATCCTCATATCCTAATATAGAGAAAAACATGCGGAAATTAGGGATTAGGAATATTAGTCTATGTGGAAATGAATGAAATTGTGGCGCTTATGTGGCATGTCATGTGGCATCCACATGATATTTAACAACTTTAGTTAATAAGAAGGGTACTTTTGACCAGTAATATGACGGAAAGGATAGTTTTGAGTCGAAATATAATTCAAAAATAAATATGAGTGATTTCAAATAATTTAAAGATATTTTTAAGTCTTCTCCGAACTTAAAAAGGAAACAAATGGATGAAAGTAGGACTAAAATAAAGGATAGTCTGTTGTTTGTTTAAATTAAGCTTATGTATCCGTTTATTATGATATTAAGACAGTTTAGTCATAATAAATAAATAAATAAATAAATAAATAAATAATAGGGAAACGATGAAGGATTCTTGATGATTTTTGATCAAATATTTCAAATTTGAGCCTTCAAAATTGATGAAAATCGAAACTAACTTTTTACAAATCATAAATTTGTATCATTTAGGTCATTAATTTCAAATATGATATGATTAAATTAAGAAAAAGTCAAAATAATACTTATTTTGCTAGCTCCATTTTACTTATCATATTTATCTATAATGTGTTTCTTAAAAAATATTAATCATTAAATAATTTAGTTAACTTAAACTACCTTTATTTATTCTTTAATTTTAATTTAATACTATTTTTTCTTTCACTATATTATTCCCTTTCCAACCATTTATTAGCTTATATATAATTAGTAATAGAAATAAACAAATATTAAAGTATGGCTAGTAAAACCAACTACAATGTTGACCTTTTGCATATAATAAATTAATTGAAATAAGAACCTTCTAGCAATTGCAATTAATATACAATTAATCATTATGACAATATATTATCCGTGTTGCATACATCCACCTAGATAATTAATCTATAGTTATACGTAAGTTGTCTAATAATTAAGAATATTTTACAAATTAAGATATTTTTATAATTTTTTTTATTTTTTTATGATCAAACTATTTTATATAAATAGTGAAATAACATAATTTCGAAATTAATTAATATCTTAAAAATATAACATATAAATTCAAAATTTTTATTATACTTATTTCACTTATCAAACAACACTCAAATTGTTATTATATAGGCCGGTGAGTGCAATTATTATTTACTAAAATAGTAAAGAAGGTTGAATTTACGATTCTCCAATTAAATTAGAAATGCCCACGTTGGACTCAATAGTCAAAATGATAAAATTCAAAACATCATATTTTTTCCACAACAAGCAACAGCTGTAAAATATTAAAGGTGGTATTCCTTATTTCTTGGTAATACTCTTCCTATAATAATACTGGTACATTATTGACTTTACAGACTTTTTAAGAAATTATTAATAAAATAATAATTTTATTATATTATCTTTTCTTTAAATATAATAATAAATATTTTTAAAAATATAATAGAAAAATGATTATAATCAATAATAAAGGTAAGTTAGGAACTAAATGTAAAATTATCTATTAATTTAATAAAATGAACAAATATATTATTAGAGATCCGAAAATAGTATATTGGACAACTATTATTAAACGGAAAATAATAAATTCATATACAAAACAAAAAATTACACGCCAATTTCCTAATTAGTTTCATTATTTTTACCTAATTTGGATGTCGTATTAATCACATTATGATATGGCTATTGGCTTAATTGCACGATAAAACTAGCTTCTTCTTTTTCTAAAATAATTGTTTTATTATGTATTTTCAAGTTGAAAATAACTATATCGATAATAAAAGATGGAGGGTTAGAGTGTCTCACTTCATCGAATCAAACAAAGAAACAAATACTCTAGCAAGATAAGATTAATTCAACAAACTTTATTCTTGCTTCATAAGTAGACTATCAGTTTTCATAACTAATCATATCGTTCTAATGAACCGTTTCTTTAGCCAACTAAGAGTCTCATGCACCCATATGATCTCAGCCAACAATGGGCTACCCACACGACCAAGAAATAAAGTTTTTCTAGTAATTAATTGACCTAAATGATGACCACATAGCACCATGTCTATCCGTGTGAAACCGATATTGATATCTTGAGAGATATTTATGTTACATTTAATTGTGTCAATTGTAGAGGTCGTTCCCATTTAGTAATCATTTTTGCAGCATTCATCTCGATTCCCGAATTAACACTCCTTCATTCCTCCAGTACAAAGTAACAACTTACACATTTTGTTTATTATTTCAACATAAATTTTTTCTGGTTTCTTACACGCTTCACAATATGCTATCCAGATGAATTTCCAAAGTTTTTGATCCTGCGAGTTGAGTGCTATGTTTTGATTACGATACTTATCTTTTACGTACATAGTATAATTTTTTATTTTTCAATTTCCACATCCAAGTATCTCTTCGAGGTCTAATATTAAACGGAATTTGTCTAGCAGCCTCCATATCAACGTCACTAAAGAGAGTATACATAGTAAAATTAAGTCACATCCTTTTACACCTTATTTCATCAGATCTGACACAAGTCACTTCCAAGAAAAATAGAGCTTTCAATATAATTTGAATTCTTCTTAAGCAGTCATGGATCAACATAGCCTCTTGTTGTGTAATTTACAAACATAGCTTAATAGTATCTGCCTCTTCGTTTGCTGCTTTAAAGAAATATAAAGCTATCGTCCGCAAAAAATAGGTGCGAAATAGATGGTGTATTAGTGATTCTATCAACAACATTGCAAAAGAGAATTATTATTCAAGCATTTCATAATGGCCTTGGAAACGCAATAAAATTAGCTTATGAGAAAAAAATTATTCAGATCTTTATTTATAAGGAAATCATTTAATCTCATTTTATTCAATGTGTAATTTAATATCTCACCTTGGAAGTTATGACAATTCAAAATTGAATTGAAATTTATAGTTCGAATTGAACAAATGTTATTGACTTAAATGTGATAGGCTATTGGCTTAACACTTTTGATAACGATTTTGATTTTTTTTTTTTGTAATTGAATTATCAATTTTTAACAATTTTGAGAATTTTCTTAATTGTTTAACCGATGACTCAATAGTAAATTAATAAATTAAATTTATACCATTCAATATATAAAGTGATTGACTTGGGGTTTGATTTCATAATTTTATATTTGATTGTTTCAACTTTTGATTGTTCTACAAATTGACAATGTTTGCTTTTCAGCAAGATGAAATATGTCAAATCATGTACATAGTTCATTTGGTTTGTCACTTTGTTTCTAAGTGATTCTAAATTATTATTATTTTTATGTCAAATCGTAACGGTTAAATTGATGACGAACCGATAACGATCAATAACCCATAAATCAATTACCATAATAAGTCAATATCTTAATAGCTCTATAACGATTTAGTGTGTCTAATAATTGACAACCGATAATTCAAATTGATAAACTTCAAAATCGAATCGAACCGGCCCCTAATATCACCCCGCACTCAAGATTGAATATTTGAAGTGTGAACAATATTTCCTTCGTCCCACTTTACGTGACTTCCTTTTTCTTTCTTAGTTTGTCTGATTTAGACCACAAAGTCTTGAAAGCTTTTCATTTTTTTTTGACCTGATTAAGTCAAAGAGTGTCACATACAACGTGAAGGAAGAGTATATGGTGAGAAACTAATGTCGATCGGGTAAAAGATAAATTGAGATGGATCTACTAATTTTGATACCATGTAAAGAAATGAATCTTGAGTCTAGCTCACACAACGTGAAAGAGGAGTATATGGTGAGAAACTAATGTCGATCGGGTAAAAATAAATTGAGATGGATCTAATTTTGATACCATGTAAAGAAATGAATCTTGAGTCTAGCTCACTTCAAAAACTAGCTCACACAACGTGAAGGAGGAGTATATGATGAGAAACTAATGTCGATCGGGTAAAAAATAAATTGAGATGGATCTAATTTTGATACCATGTAAAGAAATGAATCTTGAGTCTAGCTCACTCCAAAAACTAGCTCACACAACGTGAAGGAGGAGTATATGATGAGAAACTAATGTCGATCGGATAAAAAATAAATTGAGATGGATCTAATTTTGATACCATGTAAAGAAATGAATCTTGAGTCTAGCTCACTTCAAAAACTAGCTAATGTTTAAGCATATTTAAAAAGGGCAAAGCTACACAAATTAGACCCATTAAGCACAGTATTTATCCAAATTGGATTCAATCAAATATATATTTACCTTGATTGGACTCACAGTTCAAACTATTTATCTGTCCTGTTTGTCCTCGTTTTATTCACTGAACTCCATTGGAGTTTATATATACTACTATGGTATCTAGATACCCTTATAATATTCATTGAAGTATGTTTCTTCTTCTTTGATACCATCAGAGTATATATATATATATATATATATATATATATATGTTGATGGTATCAAGTAGTAAACGTGAATTACTAGTTACTTCCTCTGTCTCCTTTCTACTTGTTCAATTTTTCTTTTTATGTATCATTTTGATAAATCAAGACATGACAATTTTGTAAACCTATTTTACCCTTAATTTATTAATATTAAGTTTAATTTCTTTCTAAAAAAATGTAGTGATGAGATTCTATCAATTAATAAAGATAAATTAATAAACTCGTTATAGCAATTAATATTTTTTTAATAAGTATACAGTGCCTAGTCAAAAGAGCAAAGGGAGAAGAAACAGAGGGCATGAAATAAAAGAATAGCGACTTATTAAAAAATTCCTTTTTTAGGTATACTTTTTTTTTTAAAAAAAAATAAGACCAATCAACTTCACTTCACTCGATTTGGGACTCAAATTTTAAGCATCAATTGGCGGTGAATCTTCTTATTCAACTATGCCTGCTTGATATTCTTCAACTTTTTTTAAACGTGCTTGTAAGATGGACAACATCTCACATGAATAAAAAAAATATTGAAGACCTGGTATCACTCATGTTTTGAATTTACCAAGTCAGTTTATGCAAAGCTAAACATTGAAATTCTTTAAGAGGTAAAAACGATTTTCAGGTACATCAGAGGTACTCTACACTTTGGATTCACGATTTTCGCAATTACCATGTAGGTTGTATGGATACTAAGATGCTGATTGGAGAAGGTCGTACTACCACTAGGAGATCAACTACATGTTGTAGCATCTACCTAGGTACATATTGTATTTCTTGGACTTCCAAAACAGTCAACATTAGCCCGATCGAGTGTTAAAGCCGAGTATAGAGCACTAGCCTCCAATGCAGCTCATGACCTTGGAGTGTTCCTTTGATCTATTTCTACGTTGCATTGTGATAACATGAGTGCTTGTACATGACAATTAATCCAATTATGTATGCTAGAACCAAACATGTTGAAATGGACTATCGTTTTGTTCGTGAGAAGGTGTCCAGGGGACAACTTCTTACTCAGTTTTTGAGGTCAATGGATCAGCTAGCTGATACTCATACCAAAACCTTAACAAAACAGATTTTTTCTGGTTTTCGGATCAAACAATAGGAGTCACAATTTCTCCACTCACTAGCTTGAGGGAGGTGTTGAAGGAAGCCTGAAACCTGATGGTACATGTCAAAGGAAACATGTCCATTGAAGCAGGCTGACTAGTTAGAGTTAGAGTCTGTTCGCAACAAATTTTCGTAAGCGCGGAAAATTAACTGCAAGCAAAATAAATAAAAGAAAAATGTGATTTTATTAATGAATCGTTGTGAGTACAATTCTGTTGTTCTCTTGATTCTTCTCTCCTAAGTTTCTCCGTGATTCGAGGGCCTTCAGTAGCGTATATCTCGAATGTAGGATGATGTAGACCTCCTTGAGATGTATTTGATCTCTGAGAACGTCGAAAAATGCTTCGTCGTTGTAGGTCGATCTCCTGGGAAGAACTCCTTTGATCACTCCTTCGAAGAGCTATGTCGTTGATGTAGCTTTCTCCAATTGCAGAATGCTTGTTCAAGAGTTTTTCCGATCCCTTGAATGTCATGTCTATCCCCTATTTATAGTTGTAGGGAGTGGACAAGGTTGCTTGTGATTGGCCAAAGGATGTCATTTTGACACTTGGCGCATTTTGATTCGTTCTTGCATTTGACTGGGACTACCACCTCATTTGGACACATGGCGTCACCTTGTTGGTCTTGGATGCCTAGTCACTATGACACATGGCATGGATTTGGGCTTCAAGGTGAAATGAACCTTGGATTTGAATTTAATAAGATGAACTTATTTATTTGTAAAGCCCAAATTAATTATTCAGCCCAAATGAACATGGATTTAATTCAAATTTTGTATGAATTTGATCCAATACAATTTATGTGTCTACAAATGCCCCTTAATTCGAGGCTTGCCGAAGTTTGGCGACAAGACTTGAAGTAGTCATGAATGTGTTTTCCTTTTTTTTTTTGAGACTTCTCTGCGTGTAGGTTTGCAGAATTTTGACGACGAAAGCTGAAGTCTTCATGAGAAATGACCACGCCGATATGTTGAGGTCAACCTTTACCAAAGTCTTCATGACAACGTTCTCTAATTTGTAAGAGGTGTTTTGACTTTCGGTTGTTTATCAACTCATTTTCGACTGTTTCAAGCTCTTGAAAACTTATCGCTTGACATTTCTTCATAGTGTGGTAATTTCATTTGGGTCATCATTACGAAATGACCGCCAATTCAATGAGTAAGGATTGTGTCCACAAGCTTGACTTGGTGATAGAGATCTTGTGGTTTCGACACAAATTTTAGGCTTTCACTTGAATAGAACGCAAAGAATTCAAATTCTCATGACGCGAGTCTATTCTCCTTCGGACATATCTTTTCATGTAGTTTCCGAGAAAACTTTATCATAATTTGGTTTTTTATGGAATTTCCATAATTTGATTCCCATGGAAAATTTCCATAATTTAATTCTTATGAAAACTTACCATAATTTGGTTTCTACGGAATTTCCATAATTTGTTTTCCATGGAAAATTTCCATAATTTAATTCTTATGAAAACTTACCATAATTTGATTTCTATGGAAAATTTTCATAATTTAATTCTTATGAAAATTTACCATAATTTTCATAATTTGTAGGAAATAAACTTTCCATCATTATAATTTTCCATAATTTGTAGGAACACGATTTATGCACTTTGATTTCTATAAATACACATGCTCTTACAAAGATTGATTGTTAATTTGAGACAAACAGAACTCAATTTTCGTCACTTTTTTTTCCCCAGCACAGCACGTCTGCGGTAGAAAGTTCATAACTTATTGTAGAAATATTGAAATCATGATCCGTTTGATGTTCCAAAAACTATACTCAGAGAGCTACAATATATCCGAAATTCAAAATCAAAACCCTTCAGAATTAGCGGTAATTGATTTTTGAAGTTTACTATCAGATCTGTTTTTTTTTTGTAGCTCTATGCAGTCCCACCAAAACGTCTCTATCTTGGTGTAGAAGATTCCGAACGACAAGCGACTTGTTTTTATATGTTTTGCAAGGGTAAACTCTTCATGGATTGACGTGAATTGATTTTTGATGTTGTTCTTCAATTCTGTCATTATTGTTTTGCAAATTTGTGGAGTCTCACCAAAACGTTTGTATCTTGGCGTAGGAGAGCTCGAATGGGAAGAGACTTGATTCTATAGAAAATAGAATCTTAAGTCTTCATGAGTTTACTTCTCTGCATCTTTACCAAAGAGCCGCATATTAATTTCCGTATTGATTGAGATTTTTCTTATCCCCTACACGGAGAGACAACATAAAACCCTCAAGCCAATAGGACCATATTCATCATGACGATTTGAAGCTTCGTGCAGTTGGCATCGTGAGACACATCATTCATCATGGCGAGCGCAAGAGCATATGCTATAATTTTCACCATACCAATTTCAAGCTTCGTGCAATTGGCACCGTGGGACACATCATTCATCATGACGAGTGCGAGAATATATGCCATAATATCCACCACACTGATTCAAAACTTCGTGCAATTGGCACCGTGAGACACATCATTCACCATGACAAGTGCGAGAGCATATGCCATAATTTCACCATGTCGATTTGAAGCTTCGTGCAATTGGCACCGTGCGACACATCACTTCCCCCCCCCCCCTTTTTTTTTTTCCGCAGGTTTATGATGGACAGCAAAAAGTCTCAATATCATAGCAGTGTAATCCATAATTGGCGAGGAACCACTTCATGCATCTTCATTTGTAGTTTCAACTTTGATGACGAACTATGCCTTTTCCTGTACAATTGCGGCTTTAGCGACGAACCACTTTTCGTACATCTTCTTCTACAATTGCGGCTTTGATGATGAATCGTATGTGGATCATCTTATTTTAGAGTTCTGGCTTTGATGACGAACCAAACATGAAACATAATTGGTGTCTTTTCTTTTGCAATTGCGTCTTTGACGATGAACCACACTTGAGATCTCTTCTTTCGTAGCTTCAACTTTGATGACGAACCATATTTGGTGCCTTTTATTTTGCAATTGCTACTTTAGCGATGACCACACTTAGTACATCTTCTTCTACCATTGCGGCGTGACTCATCTTCTTTTGGAGTTGTGGGTTTGATGAAGAACTACACATGAAATATCTTCTTCTTTTCTCTTTTTTTTTGTAGTTGCGACTTTGACGACGAACCACACTTGACATCTCTTCTTTGCTGTTCAACTTTGATGACGAACCACACTTGGTGCCCCTTCTTTTGTAGTTTCACCTTTGATGACGAACCACCCTTGGTGCCTCTTCTTTTGTAGTTTCACCTTTGATGACGAACCACCCTTGGTGCCTCTTCTTTGGAGGATCATGCAGAGAATTTCTTCAAGTCATACGCAAAGTATGATACTTTAAGATCATCAAAGATGACTTAAGAATCACATGAAAAGACCCTCTACGATGCGCAACGCCATCCCGATGGTGCAAAGCTGACACATGAAAAGTTGGATGGATCCATGGAGAAACTTCAAGCAACTCTAGCAGATGTGGAGAAAGACTTATAAGCCTTGATTTCCAAGAAAAAGAAGGTCACTGCGCTTATTAACCAATATCAAAAGAAGTTGTCCAAAAGTCAAGAGAATGTCACCATTACGGAGGGCGAGATTTATATCATTGATATAAATAATGTGATGTCTAACGATGAAGCTGAGAGATTAGACAAGTTATAAGAGGCGATCGAGAAAAGCCGCCAAGAAATCATAAGCTTCAAACTTTTTCCGTAGTTAGATTTCTTTTATTTGCTTAGAATTTTCTGATTCACTCATTAGGGTGTAGTGATTTTTTTTTTGAAGCAATAAAATAGTGACTTATATTTCAATAAGAAACTCCTTGTCTTGAACTTTGAATTTTCATTGTTTCTTTCCACGAGCCCCATTTCTTTATTGGAAAAAAGACTCCATAAGCTAGCGTTCATATGAGGAATGCAACAAAATGTTACTTTTTTCAGCTTTCTTCAACTTCGCGCATATGTGGAAGAAAATTCATAGCCTGAAGTAGGAGCATCGAAATAACGAGCTTCTTTTTTCATTGGAAAGACAACTTAGAGATCTTCAATCTGTATAAAAATCACATTCATGAGATTTATGGTTTAGTACAGATTTGAGTTTGAAGTTAGCTCAGAATCTGCGTGCTTGAATCTTCAGTTTTTTCCAGCTTTGCGCACATGTGGAAGAAAATTCATAGCCTGAAGTAGGAGCATCGAAATAACAAGCTTCTTTTTTCGTTGGAAATACAACTTAGAGATCTTCAATCTGTATAAAACTCAAATCCATGGGATTTATGGTCTAGTACAGATTTGGGTTCGAAGTTAGCTCAGAATCTGTGTGCTTGAATCTTCAACTTTTTTCATCTTTGCGCACATGTGGAAGAAAATTCATAGCCTGAAGTAGGAGCATCGAAATAATGAGCTTCTTTTTTCGTTGGAAAGACAACATAGAGATCTTCAATCTGTAAAAAATATCAAATCCATGGGATTTATGGTTTAGTACAGATTTGGGTTCGAAGTTGACTCAAAATTTGCATGCTTGAATCTTCAGCTTTTTTCAGCTTTGCGCGCATGTGGAAGAAAATTCATAGCCTAAAGTAGGAACATCGAAATAACAAGATTCTTTTTGCGTTGGAAAGACAACTTAGAGATCTCCAACTTGTATAAAAATCAAATCCATGGGATTTATGGTTTAATACAGATTTGGGTTCAAAGTTGGCTCAAAATCTGTGTGCTTGAATCTTCAGCTTTGCGCTTCTTCGAGAGAAAACCAATAACTCGGCGGAGGAGCCTCGAAATGATGTGATTCTCATTCTGTTGGAAGCATAACTCATAGACGTGCAACACATATAAAAATCAACATAGAGCTTTGATCCAAAGGGTATTCCGATTTGATGTTGCAGGTAAAGATGTCCCTAATTTTGAGTAATTTACTGAAGCATCAGTAAAATACACCAAATTATCTACATCGTAAGCAAAAAACACGAGTAGAATCGCAAGTCGCTTCATCCAATGCCAATGAATTCATCAGTCTTGAACTATCATTGTTGAATATCCATGACCCAATGTAGGAGTTTCCGTTTACGAGTTTCTTCTTATGTTGAGGATATGGCTTCAAAACTCTTCTACTTTGCTCGTTTGCGCCGCATTTGAACTAATTTGCTAGCTACATGATTATTATTTTTTAAAGATCTAGTGTGATGATCACGCAAGACCACCAAAATCCTTTTTTTTTTTACTCATTTGACTGAACTCAGAGTGATTACTCCAAGCGCCTACGTACCTCGGTGAAGAGGATCAAGTCATATCGTAGTTCAAGAGGATGAGTTTTTTTTTTGGGAGCCGTACACAGTTTATACCTTGCGGGCCAGGAGTAACATGCAGTTTATGCTCATACCTTAAGGAGCGTTGTAACTTGCAGTTTAGGCTCGTACGTTGAGGAGCATTTCAGGGAAGAATTCCATCAATGTAACTGGTCTTCTAACCTTTCGTGATGAATCATTAATGTACTTCACTTTGGAGTTGGATTTCATGTTTTCGCATTGGTGAAGTTGATTCATAATTGATTTTGTGTCAACTTTTGAAAGTCGGAATTTAGAAGTACCTTGATGATTCTGCCTCTTGCGAGCGACCAAAGTCCAAATGTCATCACCCTCTTCATTGAAGAAGGCATCTACCTTGGATGTGTTTGCTATTTTCTTCAAGACGGAAACTTCAACTGGTTCAAAGCTCCCAAACTGCCGTATGATGACATCTTCTTCAATTTTTAGCGATGCCACAGGATGTAGAACTTCTGAAATTGAATCATAATCTAGTTTGACACTAGCGTGGTTTATATCAGCTGTCTCACCATCGTCAATGATGATCTTTCTCTCTCGTACCAATGTCATGATCTTTTCCTTTAAAGTGAAGCATTTTGTGGTGTGATGACCGATGATGCGGTGAAATTTATAATACATAGGATCTTTGAATTTATTGGATTCTTCGGGTCTCTTTGACTCTGGGAGTGCAATGACTTTCTTGGTTAGCAGCTCATCAAGAATCGCAGGAACGTCAGAGTTCGGAAAGAGATACTCTTTTGTTTGTAACTCCTTCAAAGTAGATTGATTTTTCACTTCTCGCATTTGCTGATGTGCTACAATCTCTTTGAACTTTTGTCTCCCGAAGGTTTTCATAGAAGTTGTGGTTATCGCCATGGACTCATTAGTTGTGTAGTCTAACGACTCTTTGAATTGTATGTCTTCTTTTTTTGGATCAAAGACATGTGATGTCTTTCCATGGCTTGCAATGCTCAACTCCATGTCATGAGCGCGTGTAGCTAATTCTTCAAAAGTTCGAGGCTTAATCCCTTGAAGGATATATACAAGGCCCCAATGCATTTCTTGTATACAAATTTTGACTGCAGAGATTTCAGAAAGTTGATCCTTGCAATCTAAGCTCAGCATTCGTCAACGATTGATGTAGTCCACAACGAGTTCATCCTTACCTTGTTTTGTGTTTGTCAATTTCATCATGCTCACTGTACGGCGGGTACTATAGAAACGATTGAGAAATTGATTTTCTAGTTGTCCCCAACTATCAATTGATTCAGGCTCCAAGTCCATATACCAATCAAAGGCATTTTCTTTTAAAGAACGGACAAACTGCTTGACAAGAAGATCATCATGTGTACCGGCACTGCTACAAGTCTCGACGAAATGAGAAATATGTTGCCTCGGATTTTCCCTTCCATCAAATTACTGCAATTTTGGTGGTTGATATCCAATTGGCATTAGTAAACCCTCGATTCGCTTAGAATACGACTTTGAATATCCTAAGGAACTTTGTGACGGACCACCATATTGAGCTTTAATTGTGTTTGTGATCATATCTTGTAGTTGTTGAACTATTAGAGTGGCAACTGAAGCAGACTGTTTTGCGCTTTGAGAGTCAACTGACTTGGTGAGAGAATCTATATCAACTTCTTCTTGAGTTTTTAGATTGTGATGTGACTCTTTAGAGTTGTAGAGATCTAACTTGCTCATAAGCCGCGTGATTTGAAGATTTTTGTCATCAATAGACTTCTTTAAGGCTTCAATGGTTTGCTCCATCATTGCGAACTTCTCGTCCATGTCAGTTGCGTCAACCATAAATGAGTTAGCCTTTGTTGAAATTGAAGAATCTGTTGAACTTTTAGATTCACCAAAGTTGAAGCTAGAGTGAGAAAGTTCATCAAACAATTTTGATGCAATGTTTCTCCTAGGGATTGCAGTTTTGAGTGTCATTCGACACTTGCTCTTTCTTGACATCTTCAAGGAGGTGAAATATTCAGATCCTTTCAAGTCACTTGTCTTGAACTCGCGTCGAGTGATTGGATCAACATCACTAAAATCAACAAATGTGGCAACAGTAGAGTCCTTGCTTGAAACATCATTGATCTTTTTGAAGGCCATTGCAAAGTTGAACTTGTTGTTTTTGTATTTGTAGGAGGAAGAGATGAAGAGCAGAATTGGTCCCACTGGGCGTGCCAAATTTGTTCGCAACAAATTTTCGTAAGCGCGGAAAATTAACTGCAATTAAAATAAATAAAAGAAAAATGTGATTTTATTAATGAATCGTTGTGAGTACAATTCTGTTGTTCTCTTGATTCTTCTCTCCTAAGTTTCTCCGTGATTCGAGGGCCTTCAGTAGCGTATTTCTCGAATGTAGGATGATGTAGACCTCCTTGAGATGTATTTGATCTCCGAGAACGTCGGAAAATCCTTCGTCGTTGTAGGTCGATCTCCGGGGAAGAACTCCTTTGATCACTCCTTCGAAGAGCTATGTCGTTGATGTAGCTTTCTCCAATTACAGAATGCTTGTTCAAGAGTTTTTCCGGGATCCCTTGAATGTCATGTCTATCCTCTATTTATAGTTGTAGGAGTGACAAGGTTGCTTGTGATTGGCCAAAGGATGTCATTTTGACACTTGGCACATTTTGATTCGTTCTTGCATTTGACTGGGACTACAACCTCATTTGGACACGTGGCATCACCTTGTTGGTCTTGGATGCCTAGTCACTATGACACGTGGCATGGATTTGGGTTTCAAGGTGATATGAACCTTGGATTTGAATTTAATAAGATGAACTTATTTATTTGTAAAGCCCAAATTAATTATTCAGCCCAAATGAACATGGATTTAATTTAAATTTTGTATGAATTTGATCCAATACAATTTATGTGTCTACAGAGTCATACTCCGACTAGACTATTAAATCCTAAATTATGTGCGACTAAGCTACTAATTTGTATAGTCAACTAGGATAAGATATTTGAGTTATCGTATAATATTATTCATATAAATAATATATTTTTGTTGTAGTAGGATTCCTAGTATGCTAGAATAAGACTCTTCTCCTATATAAGGAGCTTGTAATTCAAGATTATTTTTCATCAATACAATTTTTGATTTCTCCATACTTTACGTGAGATTCTACAGATAGAACAATTTCTTTAACCTATTATATCCTTAATTTATTAATATTAAGTTAATTTCTTCAAAAAATATAGTGATTAATATTTGAGATCCTATAATTCATATAAGTAAAATGATAAAGTCATTATAGCAATTAATATTTTTTTAATAGATGTGCGGTGTGCCAAGTCAAAAAAAGCAAAGGGAGTAAAAACATGAGATATGAAAATAAAAGAACAACGGCTTATAAAAAATTTCCTTCTTTGGATATAAGTATTTTTTTTTCTTTAAAAAGACCAATCGACTTCATTCCACTCGATTTGGGGATCAAATTTTAAGCATTAATTGGCGGTGAATCTTCTTTTTCATTTAACTATTTTTAAACGTGCTTGTAAGATTTAAAGAAAATATTCGTGTTAAGTTGTCAACATTAAATTTAAAATTCTAACCCTTATTTAAGAAAGAGTTTCTAATATTTATTAGAAAAATTGTGAAACTTTTTAAAAGTAACATTGGCAAATAAGAGATTCAAATGAATTCTAACCATTTTTTCTAGGCAAATGTTTCTTTCATAGTTAACTCCTTCTTGTTGAGTGTATAGTTGAGATACTTATCAATTTTTTCTTTTTCGATAATTTTCAGATTTATTTAGTTTGTTTTTGTACATTACATTTTATTTCAACTAGTTAAAGTTATGTGCTTTATATTATTAAGTATAAAACTTTAAATAATTTGATTTTGGTATTCGAGATCTATGAGTTGTTTTTTATATCTACTTCCTTCTTTCTTATTTACCAGTCAAATTTTTAATTTGAACTAACTAAGAAAACAATGATTGGTAGTGCCACATAGGTTGAAAAAGAGTAAAAAATTATTTATAAAATAAGTTTAGGGGGTAATAGAACCTTAGTATAGTATAAGTGTGTCTCTGAGATTTGAGGCATAGATTGAAAGGTACTTATCCATTTTCCCAAAAAAATTAAAATGGTAGACAAGATCTTAGAAGAAAAAAAAGTGAAAGAGAGGAAGTGAAGGGGGTTGGGTGAGAGGTGAGTGTACACAGTAGAAGACTAAAAACAACTTTAATTTATAAATTTGGGCATTTTATAGAAAATCTCGGGGCTAACTACATTTTATCTCGAAGTTTTCCTAATCACCCAAAATTTTCATTACTCTAAGATTCATTCTTTGGTTGTCTGATATATTGCAAATGATACATTATTTAATACTCTCTCCGTTTAAAAAAAATGATCTCCTTACCTTTTTAGTCTGTTTAAAAAAGAATGACCTTTTTCTTTTTTTGGTGACATTTTAATTTCAGCTTTCCACGTGGTATGTTTAAGGCCACAAGATCAAAGGACAATTTTGTACATTTGACCTAACTTTAATTTGGAACCACAAGATTCAAAAGTCTTCTTTATATTCTTTAACTCCGTGCCAAGTCAAACCAGATCATTCTTTGTGAAACAGATGTGGTATGAGGGATGTATCCGAGAAGAGATATATAAGTTTGTATCCGAGAGGAGATATGGATGTATCGAAGAGGAGATAGTGATGTATTCTAGACAGTACTTTTGTAATTTTTTTAAATCGTAAATTTTTTTAGAGATTAGGATATCTTAAATTGTATATTTATTTAATTTTTCCTTTAAAGTTACTATGAATCCCAAAATCAGATCAATCAATGCCCTTAAACTATGAAATTTGGTATAATGTTGTCATACATCTATCTTATGAATGTAGCGTCAGAAATTAAGTTAAAAAGTTGACATCAGGAATATTAATTTAAGATCCGAAAGATGAATGAAGATAAATTTATACTAATTCAAGTAATCGAGAAACAATTTAGACCCTTCTACATAGATTATACTCAACACTCTACCTAATATTTCCAAAAGTCGTGGAATTGGAGATAGTTTCTTAATGGGGGAATTTTCATCCTTAATATTCAAAAGAGTTTATCCAAAATATAGAATTAGTGGCTTGTTTAGTGTTTAGATTTTTTTTCAATATTTAGTACTTCCCTATCCCAACTAATAATTATATATATGGCATTATATTGAAATAAGAAATTATTTAATGTAATTTAAAATCTTGTAATAATAATAGATCGTTATATCATTACAATCAACCAGTTTACAGGGGCAAAGATGGTATTCCTTTAATGTAGGAATTCAGCTTAACTCAGTAGCTTTTACGTATATCTTGTATTTATATATTTTTTAATAATCTTTTGATGAATATAAATAATTTATAAAAAGATCAATAATATTTTTTTTCTAAAATCTAGAACCCATAAATTTAAAAGGGCAACTTTCACATATAGTAAACAAAAAAATAATATTTGTGTGCTATAGCAAAGTTTGCATAATTGCGCTCCATAGCAAATATATAACTGTATAATTCGCTATACATATACAATTGTATAATTCGCTGGCCTAAATTGTATAATTCGTTGGTCTAAATTGTATAATTCGTTGGCCTATTTCGCTGCAATTGTATAATTCGCTGCAATTGTATAATTCGCTGCCCTATTTCGCTGCAATATCTGTATAAATTTTTCTTTGCATACAATTGAATCGAAGTAAAATATTTGTATATTGTATAATTATAAGTGTATAGGAAGAAGATAAATGTTTTTCTCTCGCTTTATACAAAAACAGAAACACAATTTATACACTTCTGTTGTATAAAGCGAGAAAAAATTGTATTTCACTGCAATTGTATAATTCGCTGGCCTTTTTCGCTGCAATATTTATATAAAATTTGCATTTGTATACAATTGAATCGAAGTAAAATGTTTTTAAATTGTATAATTAAGTTTATAGCACGAAAATATATATTTTTGCATGTGTATATACAATTTTCTCTCGCTTTATACAAAACAGAAACATAATTTGTACACTTCTGTGTATAAAGCGAGAGAGGCGAGCAGAGGGAGAGTGGCGAGCGAGAGTTTTGGGACAGAGTCGACTGGCAAACTTTGGCAAACGTTTGCTATGGGGCACAATTAAATCAAACAGTAGCTACTCCATTTATTTTAGGTTATTAGTTTGTTATTATATATAATTACCCCAATTTAAAATTCTAACTTCACTTCTATCTATTGAAACAAAGAAAAAGCATAAATACCTAATTAAGTACATATTGTAAGAATTATTTCTTAGTTATGACTCAAATTTACTTGTAACCCAAGTAATATCATAAATATTATTTAATGAAGAATATATGTCATCCGTATATTGGTTAGTTCATGGATATACCAAATTAAGTCTTAATCTCCAGATAAGATTATCGTGTTCAAGATCATGATGTGTATTAAAGTATTTAATCTTACACATATTAGCTAAAATGGCAGAATTAACAAAATAAAATTGTATTTCTCTTAGCTTGTAAATGGCGGAAAAGGAGAGGTGGGTCCATTTTTATCAATGGGGGAGTGTACGTTCATCCGTAAAGTTTGAAAAAAAAATGATATATACATATATGTGTATTTATCTTGAGAAATTGACAGAAATTAGAATATAATAAAGGAAAAATACACAAGTACCCCCTCAACCTATGCCCGAAATTTCAGAGACACACTTATACTATACTAAGGTCCTATTTTACCCCATAAACTTATTTTATAAGTAATTTTCTACCCCTTTTGGCCTACGTGACACTAGTTTGAAAAAAAAAATCAACCAGCGTTTGGCCCACAAAATAGTGTCACGTAGGCCGAAAAGGGCTAGAAAATTATTAATAAAATAAGTTCAAGGGGGGTAATAGGACCTTAATATAGTATAAGTATGTCTCTGAGATTTCGGGCATAGGTTGAGAGAGTATTTGTGCATTATCCCTATAATAAATAGTACACCCATGAGGAGCATAAGAATGTTCTCGTGCCACTTATACAAGATAGAGAAATCACCTGCGAAAAAAAAGTTCAGATTCAAATAAAGCTCTATTTCAATATTTCTATTTTAAATTTAATTTAGAAATCTCATTTGATGCATCCAAAAATTTTAAATCCTGAATTCGAAAATTCATATGTGTGCAATAAGGATATTTGCCTAACCAAAGACTAGAGCAAGCAGCCCATAATACACGTTCATAAAAAGGGAAAGTTTAAGGCACCAATTAGTAGAAATAAAGCAGAAATTAAAGTAGTACAAAAAAAGGAAGCCTTTATTTTTCTCTCACACGTGGAGCTAGCTGCTCCAAATATTACTTATTTTATTTCAAAACGCAATAAGTTACGTGTTGTGTATCTTCTATCTTTCTTAGATTCTACTTATAATATTATTGTTTATCAAGAAAATAATACAATGAATGTATAGTGAGATTAAGGGTATGTATGTTACAGTCCAAAAATAATAGTGATGACACTCATCTTTTCCATCAAGATACGTCAGTCAAAAATTTTAAAACGATACAAAAAGCGAAAATAAACTAAAAATAACATAAGAGCGGAAAATTTAGTCATTCTCAAATACCTCCAAAATATGATTGTCAAATATACAAGCCACTAGTGTAATAAAAAATAATTTGAAAGATAAATACAAGTCTCAATATCGTTTCTCAAATAGAATAAGACATAAAATAAGGAACAAGAGATACCTCTCAATGTTTCCTCAGTAAGCCTCAAAAGAAGATGGAGTAAAGGGCAATCACACAGATACGTGTTCAGAACCTACACAATTGTATAGAAGTAAGGAGTGTGTACTAAACAACGTGTACTCAACAAGCAACCCACTAAAACAAGTTAAAAACTAGCTAGAAAACGAGAATTCCTATCTTCCGGACTGTCATAACTATAATCTGCATAAAAATAAGTCCAACTTAACAGTTTACAATGAACAATTAACAAGGTTCCATAATCACAATCCAATAGTTACAGTTCATCAATCACAAGTATCACGTTGATCAATCACATTATCAATTTCATCAATCACAAATATCAAGTTCATCAATCACATACAATATCAAGTTTATCAAACACAAATATCACTTGGAACTCATGAGGAACACTCGTAGTCCATGTACTTGTTGATAATGACCTCGGCAATACTCGTCGATAAAGACCTCAACATCAATATCTTTTCATTGAATCCGGTAACGTTTAAGTGTTCTTGATATTGGATTCTGGTGCGTTTATTTATAGTAAGACTTGAGAGGTTAGACTTAGTAAAAATCGCAAGTTATGAGCACAAGAATATTAATTTATTATGTTGTTTTTTCGTATTGTTCGAAATCCGATCACCTCTTACAATTGCGTTAAAAATTGTTATTTATAGATAACAAAGGTAATATATCAACCAATAATCAAAAGTTTTATTCGAATTTCGAACCATACGTACTATGCCCAATGATCATACGTTCCATTTTTTCCCCAATGATAATCATCATATTGTGATCTAGGTAATAAGTCGAGGTTATGTTTCACCGAAAATATCTACGAACCAACGATTTCATCGAAAAAACTTTATGTATATCCTTGATTCATCACACACTACATGTTCACCTTTCGTTCATGCACAAGCTATTCTTTTAATCAATACGATTATACTATATATATTATTATTATTATTGCTTAAGCAACAACCACTGATTTGAATGAGATAAGAAAGAAGAAAAAAAACATAAAACTTGGTTAAAGACTAAAGATATAGGAGTCCGGAGCCTAAAGGGTATAAAATATTATCAAAAATTCCAAAACGGTAGATAAAATTTTATATTAACCAAAACGGCAAAATCGCTGCATCCATAGCGATTTACTCCACCGGAAAAAGCAAAATCGCTGCCTCTGCAGCGATTTTGCAAAATGTGATTTTTTTTTTAAAAAAATGAAATCGCTACCTAGGCAGCGATTTTAAATTTTTTTTTTTAAAAAAAGATTTTAAAATTTTTTAAAATTTTTTTTTAAAAAAAAAATAAGGAAAATCAGAAAAAAATTTTTTTTTTTACAAATTCAAAATATGGAAATCGCTGCCTACGCAGCGATTTCAGATTTTTTTTTTTTTTAAAGAAAAATGTTAAATCGCTGCCAAAAAAATAAAATCTTTTTTTTTTTAAATCGCTGCCTTATTTAACATTTAAAAAAAAAAAAATTTTTTATTTAAATTTAAATAATGTTTGAGTTCAAATAGAATTCTAAATTCAAATAATTTAATTATTAAAAAAAAGTCTCTATTTCCATCAGATAAGTATTAAAAAATTATTTGAATTTAGAATTCTATTTGAACTCAAACATCATTTAAATTTAAATAAAAAAAATTATTATTTTTTTAAAATGTTAAATCACTGCCGTTAAAAAAAAAGAATTTTTTTTTAAAAAAAATTTCTGAAATCGCTGCCTAAGCAGCGATTTCCATATTTTTAAAAAAAAAAAAAAATTTTTTTTGAAAATCGCTGCCTAGGCAGCGATTTTGTAAAAAAAAAGTGATTTTCCTTATTTATTTTTTTTTTAAAAAAAATTGAAAATCGCTGCCTAGGCAGCGATTTTTAAAAAAAATAATAATTTAAAATCGCTGCCTAGGTAGCGATTTCATTTTTTTTAAAAAAAATTCACATTTTGCAAAATCGCTGCAGAGGCAGCGATTTTGCTTTTTCCGGTGGAGTAAATCGCTGTTGATGCAGCGATTTTGCCGTTTTGGTTAATATAAAATTTTATATACCGTTTAGGAATTTTTGTTGATATTTTGTACCCTTTAAGCTCCGGACTCAAAGATATAGTCCCTCTATTTTAGTTTGACTAATCACATTTTTAAAAGTATATAAAAAAACTTTTTGAATGTTGAAACGATAAAAAATGTGTATAAAATATTAAATGCCCTTCAAATCCTTTCGTATAAAGGCTAGATTTGAAAATATATATATATATATATATATATATATATATATATATATATATATATATATATATATATATATATATATAATAGTTAACAATTTAAAATATTTAAAAAGTATTCTAAAAGAATATGGGTCCCTTAGACTCTCTAAATTGTAATTAGCTAAGACACAAAAATTAAAACCGGCGTGAGTACTAAATGAAAAAGAAAAATTAAATTATATTTTTATATAATTGAACAAAAAAAGGATTTATTTTTTTTCTTGAATATTATTGTTTTTGGTACTATAATCATTTGGTGTACAAAATTTGTTGATTTTCTTTTGTATAAAAGAGACAATATATTATTGATTAATATGAATCAATACACGTGGCGACGTGTTGCAAGTACTATTAGGGGATGGGGATGTTAATACAAAGTTGGTACTACAATACTTATATTAGTAGACATATATAACATTTTTATTGATTTAATTAATTTAAATTAAAATCGCGTAGAATTTATGTAAGTAAAAGTAATTTTTATCAATAACTTTTTTATAAAATTTAAATTCGAAATATCTAGTTAAAGATATGTATTGAGACTTGAGCATGTTTTCTATTTTTCAATTTTTTGAACTTTTTAACGTACATTTTCTATTTATTACCCAAAAATTCCACACTAGGCTAAATTTAATTTCCTATACCTTAGTTGCCAATATTTTGGGTGGATTGAAAGCGTCATAAATGACTAAAATCTATTTCTTAAAAGAGCGTAAATTCTGCCTTATTTTAATCTCAAACTTCCATTTTTTTCGTGTCATAAAGAATTAAAATCTTTTTCTTGAAAGAGAGTAAATTCTGACTTTTTTTTATCCCAATTTCCCACTCTTTCGATGAGGCAAGCATAACCTCACCACACTACACTACATTTCGACACAGAACATTTCATCAATTCTCCTTAGCTATAAATACCCTTCATCATTTCTTCATTCTCTTCCCAAAAAACTTTTGTACTTCAAATTTCACTAGGCTATTAATAAATTCATAAAATTAGGAAAGAATATAATGGGTTTGGAGACGAGTGAGATTTCAAAATACAAGTCATCAGTAGTTTTGTCTAAATTGGCTAGTAACGAACAACATGGTGAAAACTCACCATATTTTGATGGGTGGAAAGCATACGATAACGATCCTTTTCATTTAGTGAAAAATCCGAATGGGGTTATTCAAATGGGTCTCGCGGAAAATCAGCTTTCGGTTGACTTGATTGAAGAATGGGTTAAGAGAAATCCAAAAGCTTCCATTTGCACAAATGATGGAATTGAATCTTTCAGGAGAATTGCCAACTTTCAAGATTATCATGGATTGCCTGAATTCACAAATGTAAGTTTTGTTCTTACGTACTATTCTCTTCGTTAAAAAATAAGTGTCAAAATAAATAAAAATTTAAGACAAAAATTAATATATTTTTCCAATTATCCTTATATTAAAGAATGATAGTGTTCAATAATTCTTGAAAAAAAAACATCTAATAAAGAGAAGTAATTCAATAAAATAATAGATATTAATTGTTATTTTTCTTAATAGGTGTGAAATAAATTAAATTGAAACTTCTTTTAAGATGAATATGAAATGCTTACCATTACTATATATGAATAGTAGTACATTGTAGTGGTGAAAGTCTTTATGAATTTGTACCAAAAAAAGAAAGTTTATGATCAATTTTATTACTATAAGTTTACATTTACTTGGAACAAAGAACTAAGTTTACATTTAGTTGAAATAAATATATTTCTTAAACTTCTACGTTATATATATATTTTATTTTATCTGACACTATTTTCTTGTCTATATGAAATTTTTAAAAAAAATACACATGTTATACTTTTACTATACTTTTACAACTACAAAAATAAAAGTTTCCCCATACCAAATATATCAATGGAAAGATTGTGATAAACATGATTTTTCTATTCATTTTTCATAAAACCAGCTCATTAGGAAAACAAATTCTCTCACTCAAATAACGAAAAACTTTCTAATTTTTTCGTATAAAAATATATTTTGTTTTTGTAGGCAATTGCAAAATTTATGGAGAAAACAAGAGGTGGTAAGGTTAAGTTTGATGCTAAACGTGTAGTAATGGCTGGTGGAGCTACTGGAGCTAATGAGACTCTCATACTTTGTCTGGCTGATCCTGGTGATGCTTTTTTAGTCCCCTCACCCTATTACCCAGGGTATGTATACATATTTCTAAATCGAATTCAACTTATATTATATCGATCGTGAAAAAATAAATATTTTTTAATTAAATAATGAATTTCTTTCTTGTCTATCTAAAATACGAATTATATTATATCACTCAGTTGACTTTTAAAATTGATGTGATATAATATAATTCGTATTTTTCAAATTGAACAAGTGAAAATAGTCATCTATTTTATTTAGTAGAAAAGTAAAAATGAACTGACGAAATATATAAATACTATTTACAATGGTAATTGATTGTGGGGAGATTTTTTAAAAATGAAATAGCACTAGTAAAGTAATTAAAGAGAGACTATACTTACTGGTCAAATCTTATGGACTTTTAGAACTAATATTAATGGGGGCAACTTTTCCTACCTGTGATTTGTCAAAAAAGTAGAAAGTAACAAACCAATGATATTTTTGCTTCTTTGTCTTTTTATAAGTCTATTTTTAAAAAAAAAAAATTGAAATTTTCTTGTTAGAAATAAAATTTTAAAATTTCTCATTTAAAAAAAAAAAATAATGGACAGTATAAAACTAATTACTTTCTTTATCTTGATTTATGTAACATAGTTTGAATTTCTAGACGTTTCAAGTTTAATCCTGAATTTGTATCAAAAATCTTTAAACCATGTAAAAAGTATTTTTAAATCACGATGATTGATAATTCAGGTGAAAACTGATTCACTCTCGAATTTCGTAATAATAGAATGATAAAGTTATTTAATGGCTCACATTGGCATGTATTAAGTCTTTCATTTGTATTAAATGCAGATTTAACAGGGACCTAAGGTGGAGAAGTGGTGTACAACTTTTACCCATTTCATGCAAGAGTTGCAATAACTTCAAAATTACTATAGAATCTATCAAAGAGGCCTATGAAAAAGGTCAACAAGCAAATGTCAAAATCAAAGGCTTGATTTTGACCAACCCTTCTAATCCATTAGGTACCATTTTAGATAGGGACACACTTAAAAAAATCTCCACCTTCACTAACGAACATAATATTCACCTTGTTTGCGACGAAATTTATGCTGCTACCGTGTTTAATGCTCCACGATTCGTTAGCATCGCTGAAATTATCAACGAAGATAATTGTATCAATAAAGATTTGGTACATATTGTGTCTAGTCTTTCCAAGGATTTAGGTTTTCCAGGATTTAGAGTGGGAATTGTGTACTCGTTCAACGATGATGTTGTTAATTGTGCTAGAAAAATGTCGAGTTTTGGTCTTGTTTCGACTCAAACACAACATTTGCTAGCTTCCATGTTGTCTGACGATGAATTTGTGGAAGAATTTCTTATTGAAAGCGCGATAAGGTTAAGGGAAAGGTACGAGAAATTCACGAGAGGACTTGAAGAAATAGGAATCAAGTGCTTAGAAAGCAATGCAGGGGTTTATTGTTGGATGGATTTGCGGTCGTTGTTGAAAGAACCAACACTTGATGCTGAGATGTCACTTTGGAAACTCATCATAAACGACGTTAAGCTCAACGTCTCGCCTGGATCTTCGTTTAATTGCTCGGAGGTAGGATGGTTTCGAGTTTGTTTTGCAAATATCGATGATCAAACAATGGAGATCGCGCTTGCAAGGATTCGGATGTTTATGGATGCTCACAACAATGTGAATAAAAATGGAGTCATGAAGAACAAGCAACAATGGAAGAGGAACAACCTACGGCTTAACTCCTCAAATGGGGAGTACGATGAAAATGTTATTAGTTTGAATATGATGTCTCCTAATTCTCCGATTCCTCGCTCGCCACTAGTGCGAGCAAGGAATTAAAAGAGAAAATTATTGTTGTAGAAACAAATAAAGTTATAAAGCTTGTAAATGAATATATTGTACATACTCTTTAGTTGATCACAAATCTCTATACGTTCCAAATCATCATATTAAATTTTGCAGAAACAAAAAATATCGCATGCTCAATGTGAAGAGATTGTCTGTACTAAAAAGTCAGCTGAAATTCAGGGCATTAACACAAGTAGATGTATCGTCTTCTTTCCCCTAGTAAGCAACTAGAAAAAAAGAAGTGCATGGAACAACTGTATCACTATCTTCAGACCACAGGGACGCACTTTCAATATGTATTGATTGAGCAACATAACTAATCGAGCAAATGTAAGTACAACTAGGTTGCTAAAATACAACCCCTAAACACTGTACAGGGGAATGGATTATCTATGTCTTCGATGGTACTTCACAGGAGGAAATTCACAAGAACTATGAATACAGGTATTCACCGACCTTTCTGAAGAGGCTATCTATTTGCAAGAATCTTTGGAGACTGGGAAGTACTTGATTTGGTGTGGCGCATGCATCTCTTGAATGGTGGCAAACTCTCAGTATTGTTATGCTGCAAAAGTACACAAATAAGGTTCCACCTTTAGCATCCTAAAACAAATTTAGAAGAAATAGTAAGATTCTTCACTCCTGTTATTTCTTGAGCCGAGGGTTTATCGAAAAGAGTCTTTCTCCTTCACAAGGTAGGGGTAAGGTCTGCATACGCACTACCCTACCCAGACACCACTTGTGGGACTACACTAGGTATGTTGTTGTAATAGATGTATAAGATACTTTAAACACTTACCGAATAAAAGAGTTGCATAAATACTACCAATATCACTTCCGAGTTTCTTGCATTTGTTGTGCTCTTATTTGTAGCAGCGTAAAGCACATAAGCATTCTAGACTCTAGAGTGGCGGGATCACTTTTAAATCATTGCCCAAATCAATTTTTCATATTTTTGTTTCTTTACCACTTCACCTAAGGAGAAGCAACTGAATATGTAACATTTATAAGCAAATAAAGAAATTAAGACCCACCACTGATGCCGAATTTTTGGATTGCAGAAATTTGATACAACCACCTCTACCATCAGCTCTTACAGAAATCAAATCACCAGCACTTGCACCTGATCCTTGCATCAAGACAGCAATCCAGATCCTTGTCGTTTACTTTCTCTTACACCACTTTCCCAAGTGCCGGTAATTCCCATCAGGACCTAACAATCCACCAGAAAAGCAGCGGTCTCCTGGGATATTCACTCAGTGTCAGAGGAAACATGTACTTGTTAAGTAATTTCTATTTCCCTAAATGAACTTGAATCTCCCACAAGGAAAGTCAAAAGCAGAGAAAAGTAAACACTTGGAAAATGAATCATTATGTAATTCTTTTAATTAAATCAAGTTTTAAGAACATCTCTGATCAGTGAATAAGATAATTTGGTAGAAATAAATCATCACCCAAACAACAGACAGAACTTCAACATCAAGATGAGACAGATAGAGACCTGGTTTGGCAAGTACAACTGGTGGAAAAGTCTCTTTCCTGATGTGAAATGCGGGCTGGTGTTGTGTAATATCATCTAAAGGCGGAAGATCATCATCATCATCAAGAATAATCACTGGGGGCATGTTTTCTTTACTGTTCTTGCTGCAATTACTTGAGGCTGCCATTCCATCCTTATTTCCTGATCCATGCCCTAGACTTCCACCAGTGGCCCCAAAAACTGCCTCCGGCCTTGACAAAAAACTATCATGGACAGCCTTCTTATGGTCAAATGGTTGGTGCAAGTTTTCATATGATCCTTCATGCACATAACTGGAAGTCTCTGAAGTGCCTCCATCTTCTGCCATGTTTGGTATGCTCTTATCCTTAGACTTATACTTTCTTTTTCTCTTTGATGTAGATAAATCATCACATGAGCCAGTGACAATGCATATATCTGCTTCTGTCTCAGCAGGTGCCTTATTTTGATTCTCATATGAACATCTGTCAACTTTGGGTTCTTTACTCCCTTGATAGCTTTTCTTGGAGGCTTTCAAAATTCTCAAAATTTCATTATCTTTTCCTTCAAGTGCCATCTCAAGTTCTTGGACCCTGGCCTGTAAATAGCCGCACACTGTTTAAAGCTCAAATTGCAATATACCATATTTCATTTAGGACATCAAACACTTACCTTCAAGTTATTTTTCTTCTCTTTAGTTTTCTGAAGTTTCCTCAGATAACGAACCTCTCGTCTGTCTAGAGTGTTGCACTTGGTCATCAGTTCTTCGTAATTCCTGCCAGATAAATGCAATAAAGTTCTCCGTCAAACTTACAGCTAAACTATCAAGATTGCTTCTGTGCTTGATAAAACTGAATCAAGAAAATAAAGATTGCTTTTGAGCTTGAGAAAACGAGATATTGTAAAGGACAAACTATCCAGCTCAAAGATCTGAAAACTACCCTACCAGGTGAAAATACCACAGAAGTAAATTAGGAAAAAGATCTGATAGAAGGAAAAGGATTTCTTTTGTAGAACCAAACCTAACGGTTTTACAAGCATAACACTAATATCATTCCATTGACAAGTCAACAATATTACTCCATCAACATGTAGCTACACAATTTTTGCATGAAAACAATAAAACTCATTACTTAACTAATCCGCATAGAAAATATTACCCAGCTATATGTAAGCATAAAGCACAACGTACAAAAACTATTTTGAAATTTCGCTTTTGCATTTAGAAGCTTCAGTACAATAACTTCATTGTCCTTCCCAAAATAACGGTTCCTTTTCATAAAGAATAATTAGGAAGCCAGACTTTTAGCAGAATTGCTCAGCTTTATCAAGCTTGTGCTTTGCCAAATGGACTTTCTATCTACATGCCCTATCCCCGATATCAGATCAGAAAGTAGTCATTTGCCTGAGCTTGAGAGGAAACTTAACGTAATATATCAAAGTTTTAAAATTCAGATTTTCCCAAGGAAATGAACCTCCAATGATCATATTCTACAACATAAAAACAAGACAAAAAGAATCTCTAAAGCAGAAGAGCTTAGTAGATATCATGTTTCATGCTGAAAACTGTAACTTCCTAAATGAAAGTAAAAGCGTACTTGTTACGGATGACCAGTGATTTTTTCAAGACATCAATTGTCTCTTTGCTATTGACATCATCTCTTAACGAAGCACGTTTCAAGACCTCCTCTTCTTCCAAGTTAAAATCGCAGACTCTGAAGTAATAACCATGAAGGCAAAGTGAAAACAAGAACTGCTGTAAATATAATATAAGGATGAAAGTACTTGTTGCCCTCAATATGAAATGACTTACAACTTGAGTGTTGCAAGCTCCTTAGCTAGAGCCATATTTCTATCTTGTAGCTTTATGCACTCCAAAGTTGATTGATCTAGCTCCTACAGCATAAATTTGTCCAGAATATAGTAACTAATAACTTACATATATGACACCAAGAAGAATTACTTACAGGCGTGCCTGAATAGATGCACTCGCAAACATCAAGAGGCAAAAATATCTACCTTGGATTTAAGATGTAGCAACTGTTGAATGGCTGCCTCCTGTTTCACAGCTTCAATCTTTAGAGTCATTTCCATTTTCAACTCCTCCTTGCACGTGAACAGCTGGAAAAAAAAAATGCGACGAAATAGTTTAGATGAAAATGTGATGACATGAAGTCTTGCACAGATCAAGTTTGAAGCAAATATGCTCACATAAATGTCTCTAGTTTTAGTTAATGGTACCAGATACTTCTCAACCAGGAGCCATGCTTATTCCACCTAAGAACATGTATTTTGGTTCTGTGCAAAAGATGTTTATTTCATTTGTCACATGTGATCTTTAGACATTAGAACTCTTCATGGAACTCCCAAATTTTTATATCTATCAATTTTTTGTCATTTCATTTGGTCATCAATGGGCATAAAGACATGGAAAAAGATTGACTTTTCACATCTAACCGATGGATGATTCCGTGAAACAAGTACTCATCTGTTAGGTGCTTGAAGGAAAAGATCCCCATGCTTAGATTCTAAATCAAGTAGAAAATATGTTTTTGAATCTTTCTCTATGCAATAGCTTTTGATTGCCCCAGTTCAAGGCTTTCTGAGGATGGAAACAGGAAGCCCAATGATTTTCAAATGTGAAGAAAATCACGGCTACACAGAAGCATGGTAAGTTTCTTTGCACAATTATATATTCTCTAGCTGGTCAATTTTGTACTATATTACAACGTAGATTGTATCTCTTACATGAAGGAAAGGTTGATGTATCTGACTAGTAGCCCTCATAACCTCTCAATGGATCATCCCTGTCCTGAAGTTTCGGGCAAAAAACATACTTGGACTATACCCAAAACTTAGGATACATCCGTTAACTACCACAGTGAAGAAGAACATCCTTAAGTATCCAAAATTTAGCAAGTTTCATCCTTTGACCAGAATGTTAGAAAGACTAACAGACCCGCTCATGTGCTATTCATGACTCCAGGACTCGCTCATATATATCCTTTTTTATTTCATCAAATTGAGAAAATATTGTGAATAGAATAAACATGATGCAATTGCATAGAATTCAACAGCTTTATATTCTGTGAATTCATAGCCAAAGTGATAGCAAGATGAACAATTACCTCTGCATTGACTTCTTTGAGATCTTTCAGCTGTTTTTCCAGAGTGGAAGTCAGTCCTAAAACTTTCCTCTCCAATCTTTTGACCTCATTTTTCAACTCCCGATGATCCTCTTCATAATCAGGAGGCTTCTGCGTAAGACTTGTAACATTTGGATCACCAATAGATTGGAAATAAAGCCTATTTGCATTTTCTTCCGAACAAGCCTGTTTGCAAACTGGGCAATTCTTCTTTTTTCCTTTTGCGCAGTATTCAAACCATTGCTGAAGACTTGTTTTTGCAACCATAACATATCACAAACAGATACTTGTCAGATAAGGACAATAATTATTTCCATCAGATAGCCAAGTACGAATATAGAATTGTTACAAGCCTAACCAGCAACAACTTAAAGTAGGAGCAATGTTTTCTTTTTTCTCATTAGAAGTAAACATAAAGGCGTGTTTGGTTTAAAGGAAAATGTTTTACAATAGGAAATCATTCCCCTTATCATCTTCAGTGTTTACTAGACTATAGAAGCAACTAAAATAAAGTAATTGTACAAGGTGTAGAATAGTGGTGCAGGAGAAAAGTATAGTGATATTTTTAGTATTTAAGGTCAACTTCAATACATGAATGTTGATTAAAACAAATTATATAAAATAAGAAGTGATAAATTTGTTGGTAAAGAAAAGGACTGCAGCTCATAAGTGGCAGAAACAAACACCTTTTGGACAAAAATGGAGAAAACATTTTTCACATTACAATGTAACTAAACATAGAAATTTCTTGAAAAAAAAGCATTTCTTTTTTTAATAACTGTGCACCCCGACTAACCCCAGAGGATACCAACACCTCACACCAGCAACAGGTATCGAGTAACTATGAAAAGAAATCACCTAACGATCATTTGTTACAGGGATGGGATAGACAAAGTTATCTCATGGATTGAAATATCCCACGTGATTAGTTATCCCACCATATATATGAGAATAACTTACCACATCATTGTAGTACAAATAGTGAGACAAATAATCTCACGATTAACTAATACACCTAATCAAACGCAATTATCCTACATTTTATCTCATGGATTGAAATATCAACGTGATTAGCTATCCCACCATATATATGAGAATAACTTACCACATCATTGTTTTGTACAAATAGTGAGACAAATAATCTCACGATTAACTAATACACCAAATCAAACGCAATAATCCTACATTTTATCTCGAGATTACTATCCCTTATCACTTGTACCTAACAATCCCCTAGTATTTCTTGTTTCTGTCGGGATTTAAACTTCAGAACTCATAATTCTAAACCCACTTCATACACCACTAGGTGTTGCAGCTTGAAAATAACATTTCTTGTCATAAAAAACACCAAAAAAGGAAATTTTTCAGAGATTATGAATCTATATAATACAATGAATGAACTCATGGACACAAAGGTAACAAAATACCAAATCTGGATTTTTTTTAAAAAGGTGTGATTTTCAAACTAAGCAAAGAAAACCCGATAAAATTCTTAAATTAGAATCAAGATTAGCTGAAATAAGAGTAGCCAAATAGATTTAGAAAAGGAGAAGCTAACCATAGCTCGTGAAAAACATGACCACAAATAGTAACGGCTTGAAGATCTTCGATTATAGGGTTTAGATCTTCATAGCAAATTGAGCAAATGGTTTTCCCAAAACTATTCACTCCAACCATTTTTCAGTTTCTGTGTCTCCTCCTTATGGTTCATCAATGGAAAATGGAGAAAGGAGGAGGGAAAACGAAAACGAAATCGAAACAGTAGGGTAGGGGAAAAAGAGGGAAAAATTTCAGTAAATGTAGGGGAATTTATACTACAGAACAATTTTATTAATTTCAATTCACAAATATATCCAATAAATCAAATTTAAGATAAGCTGGAACAGCCGTTATAAAAAACTAAAAAAAAAAAAAAAAGTATTTTGATTTTTATTCAAGATAGTTATGAAATTCTTATTATTTTTGATAACTCTATAAATAATATCGACTCTAGATTATTTGATTGATTTTAACACTAGATGACTCTTTGAAGTAAGGTATTTTTGGTTATGAGAGTAACGTCTTTTATTATAGGAGTATTAAAGTATTATTAGAATGCAGATACTTGGGAGGATAGATAACTGAAGTAAATTGGGTGCTATTAAAGTTACTAATCCAGATGTTGTAAGATCTAATATTATTGAAGACTTGAGTTTTTCATGCAACCTACGGTTGGAATAGAGATAAGCTTCAGGAATATCTACCAGAAGCAATAGTATTGGAATGTTGAACTATGATGTTAAATCAGATCTTTCGGATAATCTTTGGTAGTGGATGAAAATCAATTCTGATAAATTCACGGTTGGTAGTGTTTATGAAGAAATTAGACAAAAATAACAACAAATGGAGAACTATGATTACATTTGGGCTAAAGGAGACAAAAATGACAACAAATGGAGAACTATGATTATATTTGGGCTAAAGGAGTTCTATATAAAATTGCTTTCTTGTTGTGGAGGGTATGAAAATATAAGATTTCAGTGGATGAGGTGCTGAAAAACAATCAATATCAATTTAGTTTTCAAGTGTAGATGTTGTGAAAATGCGTAAGAGGAAACTGTTGTTCACTTATTTATTATTGGTAATTTTGCAGCCTCAATCTGAAGTTATTTTGCTAAAGCAGTGGAATTACTTTGGTCCTTTTATTTAGGTTCAACAGGTTAAAAAGTCGTGAAATTTAAACAGTTGTGCTAAGATTTATCCAATTTTATAAACGTCGTCTAGTAATTGTGGAAAAGAAGAAATGTTATTCGTCATAAAGGGGCTATGAATAACGCACGAGTTATTCAAGAGATCTACAATAACATAGGGAAGGTAGTGAAGTCGAAATACCCTTGGATGAAAGAAATACCAAATTATTGTCCTCAACTAATTGATTATCTTGAGCAATGTAGACCTTTAATCAGGTCAAAGTTGGTGAGCTGGATAAAACTTGATTTCGAATGATTTAAATATAATATTGATGGGAAAAGTAGAGGTTACCGAGGAGAGACCTCTACAACTTTTTATTTGAGATATGCTAATGATGATTTGATATATGCTAAAGCAAAAATATTGAGGGTAACTAATAACTTGTGTGCAAAAGCTACAATTGTTCAAGAAGGTGTTAGACCCTCTATTGAACAACAGAGGGTTTCATTCTAATAGAGTCAGACTCCTTATCTATTAGCAATATGCTTGAAGATAGATGGAAGACTCGTTATTTTGTTTTAAAAAAATAATCATAAATAAATAAGTAGAACTTTTGTGTTTTTATAGTATGTGTAGAATAGTTCATATGTTATAATTGTTAGGATATAATATTAATCATATGGTTGAGTTATAGCATTGATTTTAATCCTTTATAAAGACTTTACGTTTTATGTTAATTATTATAATAAAGTCTTTGCTTGAATAGATCATTGTGTTTATATGTGTGTTCATTACTTATATAGTAGACGATTTTTGGGTATGGAGTTTCTTAACTTTTACGCGGAAGATTAAAATTGTTGGTTCTTATAAGTTATAAATTAATTGTTCACAATCAAAGATGAAGTTGGACAAACATCTTGATGATTTCATCACAGTATTAAATATAATTCAATCTTAATTATGGAAATGGTGAAATTCCTACTTCTTGTGTTAATACATTTTGCATGTATTAAACGGATAAAATTGAGATATGTATTTAGGTTCTGAATTTCAATAAATAATATCTCTAGTCCATAATCACATGAGCTTCTCTTAATCTTGATGTAGTTACTATGATCTGGGTAATTTGCTTTATTATTTTAAACTCTATGATGAGTCAACAAATTCCTAATGAATTGGATAATAACAAATTACATTCGTGAAATAATAATTAGTTGATGAAATCATATCTCGGATATGAGAAAGAAGACACCCCTTTATGGTTGCTTATAAGTAGTCACGTGAAAACCCGGCAGGTGGATTATATATGTATATTCGTCATGTGAATTGACTTAAGCATAAATATAAATGATTAAATTAATTAATGGATTAATTTTTTCAGAAGGTTAATTTAATTGATTGGTGTTAGTAATTCTAACATAGGGAGTTAAATAAGTTGTAACGGTAAAAAATTGAAATTAAATAGAGGAGTGCAGTTACGAATTTTTAGTGGTACAATCTTTGATTAATTATGATATGGTTACTTCATGCTTTTACGAATTAAATATTGCAATTGGAAGCCTTTGCTAATAAATTTGTGGTCCCTACTATGCCTGATTAATTGATCGAGTTCGTAAAAGAAAAGAACTGTTACTATTTCTTTTTTCAGTTTATGAATAATTTTTTTTTTGAGTTTTATTAGTTTAAAAGAGAAAAAACTTTTTATTTCTTTAAAAGAAGAAAGAAGAAAATACTGCAATTCATTATTTTCTTAGAAGATGAAAGAAGCAAATAATAGTGTTCAATGGTTATTAGTGGCTATTGATGATGTTTAATGGTGGTTAATTAACCTTGGTGTTTAATGACTTCCTAAATACACTTAATGATATTTAGTGGTTGTTGATGACTATTGATCATGGTTGTTGGATATACCTATCAGTGTCCAAATACACCTAAAGGTATTTAATGTCTGTTAATGACTATTACTTATGAATAAAAATATTTCATTTTTCAAACCTTTCCCTTATACTGAAAAGTATAAATAGGGGTGGTGATTCTGAAGGAAAGATCATCCTTTTTTCTGAAATTTTTCTTCCCCACACAAGACTTGATTGAGAGAGTTAGTCAGAAAATAGTGGAAGGCTGCAATCCTAGAGTCTCAGTCCCTAAACGAGTTATGTGAAAATTACAAAAGGTTAGAGTTTCACAATTTATTTAGTTTACATTATTATGCTATTATGTAAGTTTGTGATCTTGAAGAATGCTTCCGTTGTGCATGTTCTAACAATAATAATGCATGTAAATTGTATAAATGACTATCAAAGATTTATTTTGATATTGAGCCTTTTATGTGAGTGATTATTTATATTGATATGAGTCTACAATTTGCATAGCCATGAGGGTCAAAATTGGGGTCCTACTCAACACGAGTCTGAACTGATCAAATTCGAATACCGGCTAGGAAACAAAAAATAAAAAAGAGAAAACTTTTCTAAATATAGTGTACTCTTTAAAATAGAGATTATTGTTAATGAAGAATATATCACAAGCACCAGTGGTCTAGTGGTAGAATAGTACCCTGCCACGGTACAGACCCGGGTTCGATTCCCGGCTGGTGCATTTATTTTTTTTATTTTTAAATAACAGCAATATTTAGTTTTTAAAATGTTCATGAAAATAAATATTGGATAAATAATTAATTGAACATCAAGTCAGGATGGCCGAGTGGTCTAAGGCGCCAGACTCAAGTTCTGGTCTTCGTAAGAGGGCGTGGGTTCAAATCCCACTTCTGACATTCTTTAATAATATATTTTTTTTGGTCATGCTAAAAATATAAATCACCTAAAATAATACTATTGTTTGGTTAAAAATAATCCATCGAGACTGTTTTATACATACATCTTAATTAAGTTTTTTTAATGTCGACATTTATTGTATATATATCGAATACAAGTCAAGTTTGTTTCATTGGACAATGAGCCACCAAACTTTTGTCTACGATATAGTTGAAATTTTACCTCTACGGGTGTTCATAATTTGAATAAAAAATCGAACCAAATTGATTAAATAAGTCAATAATACTATTGTTTGGTTAAAAATAATCCATCGAGACTTTTTTATACATACATCTTAATTAAGTTTTTTTAATATCGACATTTATTGTATATATATCGAATACAAGTCAAGTTTGTTTCATTGGACAATGAGCCACCAAACTTTTATCTACGATAGAGTTGAAATTTTACCGCTATGGGTGTTCATAATTTGAATAAAAAATCGAACCAAATTGATTAAATAAGTCAATTTTATTTGGATTTGGTTTGATTTTCGATTTTTAAAAAATGATAATATTTGGTTTCGTTATGATTTTGTTTAAAAAAAAATCGAAGAAATAACCAAATCGATAAATTACATACATATATTTTATTATTATGCATGCATAATATATTATATAGTTTTAAAATATTATATGTTTTTATCAAAATTTGTTTATAATTTATTTATGAAAGTAAAAATGTCAACATTTATCTTATCTGTTTCATGTATATGTTTATCTATGATAAGCTTTTGTGGGACTCAAAATGTCATTGTCTCTTCCTTGTAGGCCAAAATGGTGAATTTTGAATCTCTATTCACACTAAATTCAGTGGTCGAAAATTCTGTAATGAATTGTTGTCTTTTTCCCCTCTCTTGAATGATTTTAATATTTTTTTTGTATATGGTTAGTAACTGAATAATCGGACTAAACGAAATTGATAACAACCAAACTGATAAATGTATATTATATTTATCTTGGTTTGATTTGATAGTTTAAAAACTGAATAAATTAGTTTAGTTTTGATTTTGACTGTTAACCGATCTATGAACACCCCGCTTACCACAATCATAACATAACTCATACTAGTTAATAAGTAACATGTTCTTACACTAGACATGTTCTTACACTAGACCAAAGTGCTGGTGACTTCATAACATAACTCATACTAGTTAATAAGTAAATTTGCAATCTTCATGGTTATTTATTCCTCAGTATAGATTTGGTTCTAATTTAATCATAAAATTTGGTTTGCATTCACTTATTATTGAACAAGTACTTTTTATGGCACCCCTAATTGCCGAAGGCGTCCTTTGGGTGATATATCTCATTAGTCATTATTCCTATGAGGTTGAGATGATGTGGTCGATTCATAGTTTCTTCTCTTTTTTTTGCATTTTTCGGTCAAGGGGCAAGAATCATTGGGATACTTGATTTTTAAAAATCTTAGCCAAAAGACTCTCTCAAGAATAATCAAGTACTAGATTGTCTTGATCTGAGATTTTCCACACATTGTTTTTGTCACCTAAGCCCTTCAGTAGAAAAAGGATAATATCCTTTAGATTGTATATGATGAATGTTGATCCATACCCAACCAAAACATCACCATTGTTTCAGGGCCGACTCAACAAGATTGGGGGCCTAAAGTTAAACCTTAAAGAGGGGCCCTAATATTTTTTTAATTTTTTTTAAAAAAAACTAATAATCATGTATTTATTTATTTGAAATCTATTTTTCTATCCTTTTTAAATGTGAAGTCATTAATTATTGTTTTCTAATCGATTTGTTTTAGTAACTTTCAATTAATAATATAGCTAATGCATTCAATCTCACAATTTTGATTTTAGATAAGACTTTATCAATTTTAGTTTCAAAAAATTTCTTTCGGTCAAGGCAATAGTTACAGAAATTTTTAACATTATTCTATAAGCATATATGCATTAGGAAAAGAATTTAGTCTTTCTATTTGAATAAGTATTTTTATTAAATCATTATCTTCTACTAGTATAATTTCTCTTAATAATAACTAAAACAAAATATATATACTTACTAACTCAGAATATCAACAATAATAAAAGTTTAAGAAAAATTATAAAATAAAGTTATAATAATAAAATCTGGCTCACGAATTTGATAAGTTGAAATAGTGTTGTGTTCCTTCAATATAATGATTGCTTGTTGCATTTCTTAAGATTTTGGAGAAGACACTCAAAAGCATTTTTTTTTGAAACTTGTAAGCAACAATAAATTTTTTTTTAGGAGAGAGCCCAATATTGAGAATAAAAATAATAAAAATAGAGGATAAAAAAGATAAGTTTAAAATAAATAATAATATAAGGTTAAATTTTTAGGAGATAAATATGGAAACACAATTTCCCACTTAAGAAAATTATTTTCAAAAAATGTTTCATTCTCTTAGAAAAGTGGGGAAAACTAAGGGTTATTTTATATATATATATATATATATATATATATATATACTTCTTACATGTTTTCTTTTCAATTTAAAAATACATACAATTTTAAGTAACATGAATAGTATTTTTTCAAAAAAATTGGGCCCTCTAAAAATGTGGACCCAAGTAATGACTTTAGTGACCTAGTGGTTAAAACAGTCCTATTAATTGTTTGACAAGAAAATGGGCGGATAAAATTGATATTTCTTGAATGTAAGATACTTGATGATGCACATGTTAGTCCAAAATTCTTTAACTCCATATTCTTTCATAGTACAAATATCTACACCACTTGTCAAACGATGAGAAAATCCACAAAGATTACGTCCCAACACTCCCAACTCCATAGTAAGGCTGCTCCACCTTCCCCACAATCTCATCATCTAAACCAAAAGAAATAATCTCCCCTACCTCACACTCATTATAATCATGAATATTAGCAGTCCAATGAAATTTCTCCTTCACAAACACACTCTAACTACTAAAATGCATCCAATCCATTAAACAATGAATCGTTCTCCACGAATCACTCTTTAAACTATAAATTTTGATTTCAACATGAGGCCAACTTCCATACATACAAAAAATACCCACTACTTTATAATTATCACGAAACTCATCATATCCAAAACCATATGTACAGTAAGCATATGTCAATGTAAGTCTAGAATTAGGCAATTCCTTGTACTTTCTAATTGACGGATTCCATAAAAACAAATCATCTGACAAGAGAAACTCACGAACAAGACAAATCAATCCATTGACAGAACACACAACCCAAAATACTTCTTCACATTTGGTCTTTCATGGGATTATTCAAGTCAGATAGCTCATCAAGTTTTTTTTAAAAAGATGTTAATTGTTTTAAAATAATAATATTAATTTTAAAAAATAATTTTTGTGCAGTTTTATACGAAAAATAATTAACGAAAGTATGTCAATTTTTTTCTAAAAAGTATTACAGTAATAAGTTTATTAACAAATTGGAGTCCATCAATGAGACCTCATGAGTTGAGGTATTCATTATGAGCTTGATTATATATTGAATTTGAGCAACCTAAATCTGATTTTCTTCATAACATTACCATATTTTTCAATTGCATTAAATAAAACATCAAAACTGTTGTTAAAACTATTGAACACAATATCCTACCTCTTTTCACTACCTAAAGAAACATTATATCCTGTATTGTCTTGCGAGTCTGTTTGGAATGATTTAAAAAAAGTCGTTTTTAAGACAAAAATAAAAGGTCAAACTTAAATGACTTTAAAATCAATAATAAAAAATAGTGGAAACTTGCTTTTGATTTTTAACTTTGTAAAACATTTACTAACTTATTTTAAGTCCTTTTTTTTTATTTACTTATTTTAAGTTATTTTTATATTTTTCAAACATTTTTGAAATCAAAAAATTATCAAATGTGTTCTTGCCATTGCTAGAATTTTCAGCTCGTAAAACAATAAGTTTCTCACCTTGCTTCGAAGCTAAAAATATTTTGGGTCCACCAAGAATCTGTAGGCCCTTTTTACTTGATCCACGAGCAACATTATCACCTAGTTGATGCGTCAAAACCTTGTTAGTGAGAGTTCGATTCATCATCTTCTTGTCTTCTGAAAATTTTACTATTAAAATTTATAATTTATATTCTTAAAATATCAATTGTATAAAAATATAACAAATATCAATTTTTGTTTGTCCATCCCAAATTAGTTGTCAACTTTTCCTTTTACACCCCCTAAGAAATTTTAAATAAAAAAGATAATTTAATTCATTTACCTCTTAAGAAACATCTCTTACATTCTACAAACTTGTTTACTGTCACGATCCAGACCGTCGTGATTGGCACCCACACTAACCCTCCGGTGGGAGAACCACTACTACAACCCCAAACTAAGCAACTAAACCAAAACTAAGACAATTAAGTTACGGAAGCAAGTTAATTAACTAAACAAATGCGGAATTTAAGTACCTAGAATCTGAAAGTCAATATACCAAAATATCTAACAAGATCCATAAATCAAAACAAGGAGGGATACACCCCCAAACTAAAGAACCATTCAACTATCTAAAACAAATGTCTAAATCCGCAAATGATGGACATAGACGAAAGAGTATTACATGCCAGCATGGAAGAATTGACTCACCCTTGCATTCGAGCAACGATCTCTGATCTTCTGAACAAGGTATGTCAATAGTCGCGTGAAGATGCCTTGTCTTCAATAAAAATAAGAGCAAGTGCAGTATCAGTACACAACCAAAGTGTACTGATAGGATCACGTGGCTATCCGGCCACTAGTGTAACATAAACAAGTCAAACAACATTCTAATCACATGCATATATATCAACATTTACAATATTATCAACATGAAGAATCAACAATACATTTCACATTTATCATCACATCATTGTTCCTCTCACGGAACACAATCCCAAACAATTAGTTTACATGTGTGTTGCAATATGATCCCATATTTGTGCCGGAATGTGGCAAATCGATTCCAGTTAGCGTACCAGAATGTGAAAATACGATCCCACAGTTCTGACAAAATATGGCAACCCGATCCTAGTTAGCTTGCCGGAACGTGGCAATCTGATCTCCATTCACACACCACAATCACAATCACAAGTATATCATCTGGATTATACATCATATCATGATTTCATGGCTACATCATTCATCTATCTCATTTACAACAAGTATGATCAATATCGCAAATTTACACATACAAGTATCACAATGAAGCAAGAACATGCATACATCGCACAAACATAAAATCACAACCATCACCTACCCCGAAACAAGCTTGAAACCCTAAGAAACTTGATCCTTCCCTTTTCGGATTTGTAATGCTTGTTTTTGGTCTACAAACAATCACGTTAATACGGGAATCAATAAACAGTCACTAATTACCCGAAACTATAACAACTCTATGAATCCTAGATCAAACCCATGATCCAACTAACCAATTTAGGGTTGTTTCCACCATAGATTCATGACAAAACACTTCCCCATCATTATTAACTCATTCTATTACGTTCTACGCATCGAAAAATGGATTCGGGCAATGAAAAACTTACCTTTAACCTCAAGAATGGTAAAATGAGTAAAAATCGCCTGGGAGTCGTTCCTTAGCTCTAAAAGTCGAAAAGTGTCAAATAAGGTCGTTTAGGGGTTTATTAACGATATTTTGTCGCGTCTAGCCTGCCACAATAGCCCTCACCTCGCTGTAGCGGACCTCGTTGTAGCGGCGGCGCCCGAGCGACATAAGTACCCGCCAAAGCGGCATCTTTGAGTCGGTGAACTCTCATATTTTATCCTCAATTTCAACCCCCTTCGCATCTGCCACAACGCCCCCTTTCACGTTGTAGAGGCCCCGCCAGAGAGGCAAAACCCGCGCCAAAGCAGCATTTTCAAACCATTGAGCAAATTAAAGAATTTTCAATTCCCCATTCCACAACACACCTCTAACCCATGACATTCAGAAAATACCTTTTACGGTAAGTTCATTTCGGGTAGTGAAAATCTTTCCTTTAATCTCAAGAATGGTGAAAAATAAGTAGAAATTGCCTCCTAGATCTAAAAGTCGAAAAGTACCAAATAAGATTGTTTAGGTATTTATTAACGACATTATGTCGCGTCTGGCCCGCCACCCACAGTAGCCCTCACCTCGCTGTAGCGGCGGCACCATAGCGACATAAGTACCCGCCAAAGCGGCACCTTTGAATCAGTGAACTCTCATCTTTTATCCTTGATTTCAATCCCCGTCGCACCATCCACAACACCCTCTTTCTCGTTGTAGCGACCCCGCCAGAGCGGCAAAACCCGCGCCAAAGCGGCATTTCCGAACCAGTGAGCAAATTAACGAATTTCCAATTCCATTCCACAAAACACCTCTAACCCACGACATTCAGAAAAACACCTTTTACGCTAAGTTCAATTCTTGGAGTTCTACTCAGCCAAATTCAATTCCGTAAAGTCGTACGGATTTCTTAACGAGTTATCTAACTACTAATGTAATCAAAGTCATAAATGGTTCATCCGATTGATACCATGTTTTTCTACACTTAGGTGACTCCAATTTCCTCCGAATATGGACAAGGTTGGGAAAAATCCAAATACTACTAAAAAGTTTTTCCGATCCCAATTTTCCTCCGTTGGCGTTTCTATAACGACATAATTAGGTCATTACATTTACACTTTCAAAAAAAGAATAAATTATAATTGTAAAATAATTATATTTTCTCTAGCTGTCAATTCTGTACTATATTTACAATGTAGATGATGAATTCAAGGAAAAATAACTATATTTCCAATTTAAATTGTTAGCAAAGTTTTATCACTTACTGCAACATTATTTTGAATTTACCACTTCAAAAATGGAAAACATATAATGAAAGGAGAAATTAACTTGATTTGGTTTCCTACTTCAAAAATGGAAAACATATAAAAGAAGGGAGAAAATTAATTAGATTTCCAAATCAATTTGGTAGAAAAGTTGTCACTTATTGCAACAATATCTGGAACTTACTATTGCAAAATTGGAAGACACATAAATGAAGTGCCTATAAATGTTTCTTACATTTCATTGAATTATATTGCATAGTTGGTATTTCTCTCTACCATTTCTTACTTTAGAGGAAAAAAATTGTTATCAAATATGCATAACGCTAACTTTTCTCCATTTTTAGGACCTTCTCCTATCCTACTTTTTTGCCCCGTATGCAATGGAATGTTTCATACTTATTCCGAATTTGTAAATCATATACAAATTACCCATCCATTATCATCTGAGCAAGACATCATTCTACATTCTTCTGTATATGCATCTGGTACTTTTTTACCAGGAAATCCTCTATCAACTCAACCCACGACCCCACGAAATGTTAGACCAGAAAGAAACAATAATATTGTTATCATGCCAACACCATCTTCAAATCTTAACCACCAAATAATTAGTAGGGACAGAGTACTACCAATCGATAGACAACAAATGGCACGAAGAAACATGTTTGTACCGATCAGAAGGGGTACATTACCAATAATGGATAGAGAACAGATGGAAAGAAGGAACATGGTTGAAAGTTCAAGGGAGGCTATTGTTGATCATACCACACCATTGATCAATCAATTGGATGTTCCTATTACATCAAATGCAGATGAGTTAGTTAACATAGATGAAGAACAAACTGATTTGGATTTGAAATTGAGGCTTTAATTATAGAAACAAGTATGTGGATCTTCTTTGTAAGATGGGTGTCTAAAACTTAGTTTTGTTGGAAGTTTTTGTTAAAAGTTTTTTTCATATATGTTTGTCTAATAGAAGGGTGTCTAAGAGTCTAAGTTTTTTGTTTTTATTTTATTTTATTTTTATTTTGGTTAGATAAGGTGTGTGTCTAAGATTATTTTATGGTTAGAGTCTATTATTCTATTTTTTAATCTATTGCATATCGAGTTTTATGGATATTTGTTCAATGATATTGGTCATAAATTCATAATACTATGAACTACATTGTGTGACGCCTTTCATTTCTGTCATATCAATGACCAATTTAATAGTGATTCAATCCGTATCTAAAAAATAAGATGAGAGTTCAAATAAATCATATGTAAAAACATTAAAATAGTTTCATATCATTGCATCTTAAATTATAACTACATTCACTATAAAATACTGTAAAATTTCACTAAACTAAAAATTGGATAATTAAAACTCTCCCTAAGATAATATTTTCCTCCAATCTAACTTGGGACAATGAAAAGGAATCACATATTTTGATAAGATAATAAGATAATATATTTTCAGAAGACCCTTATATAAATATATGGTCCAATTAATATTTTCTTAAAAATGCGAATATATGTAAGACAATTTAGTGAATGTGATTCTTTCTATTCTATTTTTTATTAAAATTTAAATCTAGTCGAATCTTATCTAAAACCTTTCTTATTGCATCCGAATGTTTCATTGCCTCTTTTCGAATTGCACAATAAAATTGTAAAGAGTTCTAAACGAGTAAGTGCTTCCTTACGTGCAACTGGTTCTAAATGTATTGTATCATCTTCAACTTTATCATCAATATTGTTTCAGCATAAATAATTATTATATTAGCATATAAATAATTTTTGAATTTAGTAGGACCTATAATGTATAGTGCAAATTATATTAACATTGAAATAGTCAAGATAAAAATAAATCAAATTGTAGTAATTAACTAATGAAAAATAATCAGAATGTGTATTTTCTTTGAATATAGATGATGAATTAGGGGAAAAAATAACCATGTTTCCAATTTAAACTGTTAGCAAGGTTTTGTCACTTACTGCAACATTATTTTGAATTTACCACTTCAAAAATGGAAAACATACAAATGATGAGGAGAAAATTAACTAGATTTCCAAATTTATTTGGTAGCAAAGTTGTCACTTACTGCAACAATATATGGAACTTACCATTACAAAATTGGAAGACACATAAATGAAGAGGAGATCATACCTATGAACCGCCTATAAATGTTCCTTACATTTCATATAATTATATTGCATAATTGGTACTTTTCTTTACCATTTCTTACTTTAGAGAAACAAATATTCATTTATACTTCAAATATGCCTAATGTTTACTTTTGTCCATTTTTAAGACTTTCTCCTCTCCTGCTTTTTGGCCCCGTATGTCACGAAATATGTCATACTCATTCCGAATTAATAAATCATATACAAACTACTTATCCATCTTCATATCATAACCACCAATTAGTAGGGGAAGAGCACTACCAATCGATAGACAACAAATGACACGAGAAAATATGTTTGTACCGATTAGAAGGGGTATAACACCAATAATGGATAGACAATAAATGGAAAGAAGGAACATAGTTGAAAGTTCAAGTGAGACTATTGTTGATTGTACCACACAATTGATCAGTAGATTGGATGTTCCTATTTCATCAAATGCAGATGAGTTAGTTAACATAGAGGAAGAACAAATTGATTTGGACTTGAACTTGAAGCTTTAATTAGAGAAAATATATGTGGATATGCTTTGTAAGACGGGTGTATAATTATTTTTATTTGAAGTATTTTTTTTAAATTTATTTGTTTGGTAGAAGGGTGTTTAAGAGTCTAAGGCTGTTGTTCTATTTTATTTTCTTCTTATTTTTGTTGGATAGGTTGTGTGTCTAAAATTATTTTATAGTTAGAGTCTATTATTTTTTAATTAAATATTTGTCTTGATTCCATCATCCAAACTCTATTTATTTGCGTGCAAATTCTTCTTTATTTCCTTGTCGAAGATATTAGAACACAAAATTGTAATTATTCAAAATACAATTAATTTCAGATACTACAATATTAATATCTCGTAACTCGAAATAACTAGGTAGGCTAAGATAACAAAGATAATCACTTTTGGAAAGAATAGGAAAAATCCGGAAAATTTCCCAAGTGTAAAAGTGAGTTTTTGGTCATTTTCAAACGGTTATAACTTCTAGCTCAGGATGATTTTGAGTCAGTTCTTTATATGGTTGGAAAGCCCTTGGAGATATCATTTCAAAGCAACCAAGTTTGCACATTTTTGATCTTGTATGAGAGAGATATGGTCATCGGAAGTTGGGCTGTTGGATTGAGGAAGGTCCTAATCTGGATTTTTGTAAGGGTAAAGTGGTCTTTTTAGACAAATATTTCCTAATTTGTTTTAAAGGTTTATAAGGAATCAAACTAAGCTTAAAATCAATATTAGGAAAATATTCACGCTTAGGGTTTGGGAGAAAAGAGAGGAGAAGAAGAAAAAGGGAGAAAAGTTCAAGGATTCATCAAGAATGCCAAGATCGTCACGTGAAATTCGTTGGGGTGATCCCTATTAAGGTATGTGGGATCTTTCGTGTTGGTCTAATTCACCCACACACCAATTTATTTCAATTCAGCAATTTATGAGTTGATTCCATGTTAGAAGTTAAGTTCTTGAAGAAAAGTTTTGATTTCTCGTTGATTGAATTATTGGCTTTGTTGGCTGAACTCTTGTTTTGTCCGGGTGATTTTGATTTGAATTCGATGGTTATTGAGAGTACCAATAGTCCCAGATGTCTGGTGAAAGAACTAGAAAAGTTTGGATGGTTTGGAGATGAAAAACGAGTTGAAAAATTCGTCAAACAGACCTGGGTAGGGGAAGACGCGGCACACCGGCAGTGCACTAGAAACTGGTCTCAATCAACAAAGGTGTGGCGCGGCACGCCACCAGTGCGCCATAACCAAGCTTTAGTCAACTGAGGCTGGCGCGGCGGGACACCTGTACGCCCAAGCCGGCATTTTTCGTCCATTTTTTCGTAGTTTAATCCTTTTAAGTCCTTCCAAAGTACATTAACATATTCCAATGATCTAATTACTTCAAAAGATTTCTAAACATCTAGAAATCATTAAAGAACTCAAATCATAACCTTGCATCCATAATTCAATTCAAGGAAAGTTAAGATCAAAGTCAAGGAAGTTAAGAGTCAAGTCTAAAGTCAAGAAGTAAGGCGAAGTAAAGTTTTTAAAGGTTTTCAAGAGTCTTATTTAAATATTTAAAACTTGTTTTTAAGACTCAAGTTTCAAACTTAGCAAAGAGTTAAGTTGAAGTTCTTTACTTCAAAGGTATATGGAGACTAAGTATTCCTACAAAGACTTAAAAATGTTTTCACATTTAAACAAGTATATAAAATTTTATTTCCAAGGAGCCGTAGGACAAGTTTTCAGAAAAGAATTATAGCTTTATATAAGAAGCAAGCAGGGAAACTAAGATTTCCAAGATGGCCTTTGAGCTAAGTATTTTGAGCACTAATATCAAAACTGAGTCAGTATGTTTTGAAAACATAAGATCCAGTATATTTTGGGAGTAGTATTGAGCACCGGTATGGGGGAGATTTCAGAAAACTCACAGCTTCAGTAAACGATGTAGCCACCATGGGAAGAGGAGGGTCATACTTTTTAGATGAAGCCTCTTCACAGTAGACTAGTGAATCCATTAGGCAGTTCAGGTCTTATACCTTTGGTCAGGTATAAGATGCGCTGACAGCGTGAGGTAGATCATTGTATCATCATGACTATAGCTCTTAAGTGATTGTTGTCAGTTAGAGAAACTCCCACAGCAACTGTTGTATTCTTACATACATCAGTTTAATTGTAATTTTTTACATACATACTAGAGTTAATTGTATCTTGCATACATTCAGAGATTTCAACATGTTTCAGACAGTTTTCTTTATATTGCACTTATTTTTAAATTGCATTATATTGAATGAGTTAATTTATTCGTAAGTTGAGTAGAGCCAAGGTAAGTGTTCCTTTTTACTCCTTTCAAGCTTAAGTGTTGTTTTAACATTCCAACTCGCATACTCGTACATTCAATGTACTGATGCCAGTTGGCCTGCATAGTATTATGATGCAGATACAGGTAACTAGGATCAGAATTTGGCATGCCGTTGATACAGTGAGTCATTTGGTGAGCCTCCCTTCATTTCGGAGAAATTCTTATCATTTAGCTATTTGATTTAGTTTTCAATAATTAGGATGATTAGGAGTCCTGTCCTAACATCCATCTTTATTCTAGAGGCTTCATAGATAGACAATGATAGTTTTCTTTTTGGTCTTTCATTTCATTTGTAAAGACTTGAAGTTGCCATTTTGGTTAAGTACTATTTAAAGTTATATTCTATGTTAAGTCTTCCGCTGAGTTAAGTAAGCCAGACCAAGGGTTCGCTCAAGACCAACAATGGTCATTGTGTACCAGCCACGTCCAGGGTGTAGGCTCGGGGCGTGACAATTACTAGGCCAAAATGTCAAGTTCTGGCAAATAAACGCTTCTCTACCTTGAAATTTTCACATCATAAATTCTTATAATATCAATTGTATAAAAATATAACAAATATCATTTTTTCTTTGTTCATTCCAAAATAGTTATCAACTTTTCCTTTTACACCCCCTAAGAAATTTTAAATAAAAAGGATAATTTAATTCATATACCTATTAAACATCTCTTATATTCTAAAAACTTGTTTACTGTCACGATCCAGACCATCGTTATTGGCACCCACACTAACCCTCCGGTGGGAGAACTACTACTACAACCCAAACTAAGCAACTAAACCAAAACTAAGGGAACTAAGATACGAAAGCAAGTTTATTATTTACACAAATGCGGAATTTTAGTACCTAGAATCTTAAAGTTAATGTACCAAAATATCTTACAAGATCCATAAATCAAAACAAGGAGGGATACACCCCCAAATTAAAGAACTATTCAACTATCTAGAACAAATGTCTAAATCCAAAAATGGTGGACATAGACGAAAGAGAATTTCATGGTAGCATGGAAGAATTGGCTTACCCTTGAATTCGTTCAACGATCTCTGATCTTCTAAACAAGGTCTGTCAATAGTCACGTGAAGATGCGTTGTACTCAATAAAAATAAGAGCAAGTGCAGTATCAGTACACAACGACGGTGCATTGGTAGGATCACGCGGCTATCCGACAACTACTGTAACATAAACAAGTCAAACAACACTATAATCACATTTATATATATCAACATTATCAACATAAAGAATCAACAATACATTTCACATTTATCATCACATCATTGTTCCTCTTACGGAACACAAACCCAAACAATTAGTTTACAGGTACGTTGCAATCTGATTCCATATTTGTGTCGGAACGTGGCAATCCGATTCCAGATACCTTACCATAATGTGAAAATACGATCCCATAGTTGTGCCAAAATGTGGCAACCCGATCCCCATTCACACACCACAATCACAATCACAAGTATATAATCAAGATCCTATATTTACATCATGATTTCATGGCTACATCATTCATCTATCTCATTCAAAACAAGTGTGATCAATATTGCAACATTCATACACATACAAGTATCACAGTGAAGCAAGAACATGCATACATCACACAAACATAGAATCACACCCATCACCTACCTTGAAACAAGCTCTTTCCTTTCCGGATTTGTTCCACTTGTTCTTGGTCTACAAACAATAGCAATAATACGGGAATCAACAAACAATCGCTAATTACCCAAAACTATAACAACTCTGTGAATCCTAGATCAAACCCATGATGCCAACTAATTAATTTAGGGTTCACAAATCACTTCCCGATCATTATTAACCCATTCTATCACGTTTTACGGATCGAAAAATGGATTCGGGGAGTGAAAAACTTACCTTTAACTTCAAGAATGGTTAAAATGAGTACAAATCGCCTAGGAATCGTTCCTTAGCTCTAAAAGTCAAAAAGTGTCAAATAAGGTCGCTCAGGGTTTATTATCGACATTATGTCGCATCTGGCCCACCACAACGACCCTCACCTCGTTGTAGCAGTGGCGCCCGATCGACATAAGTACCCGCCAAAGCGGCACCTTTGAGCCACTGAACTCTTATATTTTATCCTCAATTTCAACCCCGTCACACCCCGCACAACGCCCCCTTTCCCGTTGTAGAGGCCCCACCAGAGCGGCAATACCCTCGCCAAAGCGCCATTTCCAAACCATTGAGCAAATTAAAGAATTTTTAATTTCCCATTCCACAACACACCTCTAACCCTCGACATTCAAAAAATACCTTTTACGCTAAGTTCGATTTGGAGATTGAAAAGCTTACCTTTAACCTCAAGAATGGTGAAAAACGAGTAGAAATCGCCTGAAAGTCGTTCCTTAGCTCTAAAAGTCGAAAAGTGTCAAAGGTCGTTTAGGGGTTTATTAACGACATTATGTCGCATCTGGCCCGCCACAGCGGCCCTCACCTCTCTGTAGCAGCGGTGCCAAGCGGCACCTTTGAACAGTGAACTCTCATCTTTTATGCTTGATTTCAATTCCCGTCGCACTTGCCATAACGCCTCTTTCCCGTTGTAGCAGCCCTGCCAGAGCGGCAAAGCCCGGGCCAAAGAGGCATTTTCAAACCAGTGACCAAATTAAAGAATATCCAATTCCTCATTCCACAACACACCTCTAACCCACGACATTCAAAAAATACCTTTTACGCTAAGTTCGATTCTGAGAGTTCTACTCACCCTAATTTAATTCCATAAAGTCGTACGGATTCTTTAACGAGTTATCTAACTACTCATGTAACAAAATCATAAATGGTTCACCCGATTATTACCAGATTTCTGTACACTTTAATGACTCCAATTTCCTCTGAATTTGGACAAGGTTGGGAAAAATCCAAATACTATTAAAAAGTTTTTCCGGACCCAATTTTCCTCTGTTGGCATTTCTATAATGACGGAAATAGATCGTTACATTTGCACTTTCAAAAAAAGAATAATTGTAATTGTAAAATAAAAAAATTAATTAATTTTATCTTTATTTTGTAAATTGATTAGCAATTTGGGACAAGTAATATTGAATGGAGAATATTTTATAATATCGAGTTGAAGTTTAAGATGCTTATTTTAGTAGAATCCATCTATATACTTAACTACAATAATATAGTCATAATTAGAATCCCAAAACAGATGAGATTGTTCTACTTCACTATTTAATGAAACTAACATCATTAATGATATTTATGCACTTTGAATTTAAATTCATAAGTCTAGCATATATTAAACATACATGACCAACAGAGGCGGCGTTAGGTGGGGTTCATGGGTTGAGACTATACCCTATACTTGTACCAGAAAATTAATTAAATATATATGTTTTGTGAGCTTCTAACAAAATTGTCTGACGGTTATTAACTAAATTTAGAACCCCCAATCTTTTAATCCTGACTCGATGACGAAACAACAAGTTCTGTAATTGTTAAATATAGTATTTTTTTAGCTCATAGAAAAATTTACCCCTACCCATACAACCCTAGGTGTCAGTCAAAATCATTCAAACAACTACAAAAAATCATAGGAACATTTAATTGGTTTGATTTGATTTATCTTTTCGATGTAGTTTTACCAAACTCGTAAACATCCCTAATCACATCAGTTAGTAAAATATGTGTGTATTGCATCGTTTAAAATTATCATTTTAAAATCGATTTAGCATTTTTCATCTATTAGATCATGTAACCTAGATATCTAACCACCCTCATAGTCATTTTGAATTTTGTGTGTTTTCCATATTTTTCCCCTTCTTGTATATTATATCATCTATGGGGATTGATAACATTGTTTTTCTTATTTCTCCTCTTCTCATATATTCTCAATATTTTTTTTATGATTTATGCAGATAGGTGATCGAATTGATATTGGGTTAATTTTTCAGTTTTGGAAGTTGAATAGATCTATTGGTGTGAAATTTCTAACAATATCAAAATCTTGAGCATTTGAACTAGAGTAATTATAGTATGTTTAACCTAAATTCACGTTTTTTCTTATTATCTTGTATTTATTTACTTTTAATTCTACAAAAATATAATATTTTATAACAATATAGAATGGTCGACGTTTATTAATTGTTTAGTTTATTTACCACTTTTATCAAAATTTGGTAGCACTCTGAAAAGGGTATGTATTTATTCATCTCTTAAGAATTTTAACATTGTAATTATTATGATGACAAGGAATATTCACACTAGGTCCGAGGCCAAGAAAGAAAGCATGCAAGAAATTTCAAACTTAAGATCTCATTTGAGACATTCCCTACTCACCAACTCTCTGAGCTTGTCGTAAATGCACCATTGTATTTGAGTGAAATAACTATGTACATGTAATTGTGTTTTTTTAAAATATTTATGTCGATGTCATCTAAAGGTCTAAAAATTCAATGTGTTTGTAGAATGTAAACTTTCTAAAAACTGCTCCGTTTGTTGTTATTGACATTATATCTACTTCTCTAACTCAAAATTGTCTGCTCTTATAAAAACTATATGTCAAATTATCATTATTGGGCATCTGTGAAACAAAAGAAAAAAATCTTTACGAATATTATATTTTAGGGCAAACTACTCTATCATAATACTATCGAGTTTATGGATATTAATCTAGTATCCTTGTACATCGAGTTTTATGGATATTTGCTCAATGATATTGTCATAAATTTATAATACTATGGACTACATTGAGTAACACTTTTCAACTTTATTTTGTGTCAGATTAATAAATGATTTAGTAGTGATTAAATTCGTCCAAAAATTATTATTTAAAAAATAAGATGAGAGTTTAAATAAATCATATGTAAGAACATTAAAATAGTTTCACATCATTACATCTTAAATTTTAACTATTCACTACAATATAACAATCATTTATTCATTAACTACTACCCATATATATTAGCATCATCCAAATCTATGACTTACAATACAACACAAAACAATACATTCCCAATGCATATGCATATATTAGTTTCATCAGTATCTTAAAGACACTAAACTATAACAACCCTTTGGACAGTTATGGATAAATCCATGATGACAAAATTTGGGTAAAAAGCTTTTGGAGTACTGAGTTGAAAATTTTAGACTAGGTCAATCTTAGACAAATCGAAGCAAGGTAAGGTCTAGGGAAATATGGGATAGGATTTGAATAATTTTCTTCTTAGATTGAAAATAAATACTCTTCTCGTTTTCTTATGTTTAAAATAATTAATTGTAACATGTATGGCACGTGTATCGCCTATAATTTTTTGCATACTTGATATTCGTGAAATTTTGTGCAAATGATCTCTAACAGTTATTTTATGGTGTATGCTTTATCTCTTGAAATAATATTTTTAGTATTTTAATATTTTAAATAACTAGTTTCTATGCATATGTATCACCTATACTTATCAATTATTACAAAAATATATATCTAATAAATAATGAACTTTCGATGAAAGTATATAAAACAAATGACACTTGAACTTTTTGAAAAATAATTATACATTAGAATATACATATTTGTAATGTAGTAAAATTCGTATTGTGTGGTACCGAATTAGAACAATATAATAATAGTCCAAAGTAAAAAAGAAATTAAATTGTTATAATATTGATGAAAGAAATAAATGATGTTAAGAGGAAAAAAATTAACTAAAGTTCCCAATTTTAATTGTTAGCAAAGATTTGTCAGATATTGTAAATATAATAGTCAAAAGTAAAAAAAAAACCATATTGTTGTAATACATTAATGAAAGAAAAATCATAGTGTATTTACTTTGAATATAAATGATGAATTAAGAGGAAAAATAATAACTAAGCTTCCAATTTAAATTGTTAAACAAAATTTTGTTACCATAGCAAAAATAGAAGACAGAGAAATGAAGGGGTGGGGTGGGGCATGGGGTATATTGAATAGCCTATAAATATTCTTCACGTTTCATAAAAGTTTATTGCATAGTTGGTACTTCTCTCTATCATTTCTTTCTTTAGAGAAAATATTTCATTCATACCTCAAATATGAATTATGCTAACTTTTCTCCATTTCTAAAACCTTTCGATGTCCTACTTTATTGCCCGGTATGTCATGAAATGTTTCATACTCATTTTCAATTCATGTATCATGTACAAAATAATCATCTATTGGTGTCTGAGCAAAATTTTATCTTACAGTCTTCTGTTTATGGATCTGATACTTTTATACCAGGAAACCCTCCATCAACTCAACATCTGGCTCCACAACAGGCTAGCTTACTAAGAAATAATATTGTTATTAGGCCAACAACATCTTTGAACCATGACCACCCTATAAGAAGGGATAGAGCACTTCCAATTGATGGACAACAAATGATAAAAAATAACATAATTGTACCGATGATAAGAGGCAGAACATCAATAATGGATAGACAACAAAAGAAGAAACATAAACGAAAGTTCAAATGAGGCTATTATTGATTCTAGAAGATCATTGATCAATCGATTAGGTGTTCCTAATTCATCAAATGTAGATGAATTAGTTAACATAGTTGAAGAACCAACTTATTTGGACTTGAACTTGAGGCTTTAATAAGATAAAAAATTATGTGAATCTTCTTTGTAAGGTGGTCGATGGGTGTCTAAAAATGGATTAAGTTTAAGATGTTTCTTAAAATATTATTTTATGTATGTTGTTTGATAGATGTGTGTTCAGGTTCCTATCCGCCCAAGGTAGAGAGTTTGATTTCAAATCCAACGATTTATTGACCAAAGAGTTTTTTTTTTTTTTTTTTTTTTTTTTTTTTTTTTTTAGTCAGATAGAGTGGGTGTCTAAAATTATATTATGGTTAGAGTCTAATGTTCTATTTATTAAATATTTGTCTTGATTTTCATCATCCAAATCCATTTATTTGTGTGCAAATATTACTCTAGTTCATTGTCAAAGATATTAAAAAATAATACTATAATTATTTTTAATATGATTAAATTTATGATATTATTACTGTAAAAAATGTCAAATCTTTGCACATCAACGTTATCCAACTTGTAACTTTCACATCATTATTTTTCTTAAAAATAAATTCATTGTGTAAAAATATAACCAAACTCTGTTTTCCTAGTTTACTCTATTTTCTTACATTGATTAGTTGTCAATTTTTTTTCTTTTACACAATCCTTAAGAAATCATAAATAAGGACAATTTAATTAATTTACATCTTTCTGAACTCTAGAAACTTGTTTATACTTTCAAATAATAAATTGTAATGGTAGAATAAAAAAATTTAATTAATTTTTATTTTTATTTTGTAAATTAAAAAATAATTTTGGCCAACTAATATAAAAGAGGGAGTATTTACTAAAATCTTATTGAAGTAAAAGATAGTTAAGTTAGTATAATCCACCTTTGTACTGGATTATAACAATATAATCAGAATCAGAATTTCAATACTGACTAGATTGTTGTAGTTCATCAATGAAACTAAGAGTGTGTTTGACGTAGTTCTTCAATGAAACTAAGGGTGTGTTTGACATTGTTGTTGGAAAGGAATTTTATTTTTTTGGAAAAAACTATTTTTTAAAGCAAGACAATTGGCAAATCAATTAAATCGTTTTTAAAGGGAAGCATAAGTAGTTTTTCTTTTGTTAAGAAGAAGCCAAATATTTTCCGCTTCTTAAAAAAACAGAAGCAAAAAAATTATTTTTTTCAAGACTAAAATATCTCTTCCATATTTACATATTTACCAACTCATTCCATTTGAATTAATTAATTTATAAGTTTGGTTAATAATTATTTTATTTTATTTTATGTTTATTGGCGTTACTTTATATTGTTATTTTTAATTATATTTAAGTCGTCATGTTAATATTATATCAATATTTATTTTTTTTTTATTTAGTTATGCATACTTTTGATTGAAAACTCAAATATATACATTCAAATTTAACAAAAATTAAAATGTAACACCCCAAATTTTTTTACATGTATACTGGATTTATATATATATATATATATATATATATATATATATAATACAACATTTCTCAAACAAAATAAAACACATAAATAGTAATATATCATGCACTATTTTTTAGGCATGATACGTTAATTGAAATAATACTAAACATATATGATACATAGCAATTACTCCATAGACACGTATCCAGCACATCTATGTATCCCTTCAACCTTTTTGTATGTTGTATGAATACATGCCATATACATTGAAAATTCAGGCTCTTGTTTCTTCACCTTAACGATGTATCTGATTTACAAACTTTTCCTTCAACTTATCAATCTCTATTCAGTTGCAATGACTGATTGAGATTCACAAAACTAACATTGTGAACAACAACAATTCCATCACTTTGTATCGATCATACTTCGCCTCACTTTCCTAGATTTTGGAATGTCTCGACAAGATCGACAAGTTCATGTAGTATTAGTAAAATTTCTCAACAAGTTCAATTAAAAAATTGAGAGTTTTGTGGAAGAATGAGAAGAAAAATTTTAAATTTTGAATTAGCGTGTTACAATTTTTCAATTATCTTTCTGAAGTTTCAATGTAAAGAGTCCTCTACCGACGGATTTAACTCCATTTGTTAAAATAACTTTCATTGAGTCTCCGCACTTATTCTTTTATTCTGAACCTTTGTTTTTGAGTTTAAGGGAATAAAACCCTAGCTAAGTTAAGTTGTGTACTTATGCCTAAATCATTAAATTCACTTTAGAGATGTTGCTTTATGATGCACATTTTATCTATTAAAAATAAACACTATTCTCATCTTTTTATGTTTAAAGTAATTAATAGTAACACATCTCGCAAATGTGACACCTGTAAAATTTTGTATACTTGATTTAGTGAGATTTAGTTCAAATGATATATACATACGTTATTTCAGCGGTGTATACTTTTTCTCTTGAAAAGCAAATATTCTTGTTTTTTTTGTTCTAAGAAACTATTTTTCTGGCACATGTATCATTATATACTTATCCATTATTACAAAAATATATATCTAAAAATAATGAACTTTCGACGAAAGTACATCACAAAAAATTCCACATAATTTTTTTGAATAAATAATTAATATATTAGCATATAAATAATTTTTTAATTTACCAGGATCTATTCTATACAATACAAATTATTACAATATAAAAATAGTTAAAAGTAAAAAAAGAAATCAAATTACTGTAATTAACTAAAGAAAAAAAATTAAAAGGGGTATTTTCTTTGAATATAGATGATGAATTAGGGGGAAAATAACTATATTTCTATTTTAAATTGTTAGCAAAGTTTTATCACTTACTGCAACATTATTTTGAATTTACCACTTCAAAAATGAAAAACATATAATGAAAGGAGAAAATTAACTTGATTTGATTTCCTACTTCAAAAATGGAAAACATATAAAAGAAGGGAGAAAATTAATTAGATTTCCAAATCAATTTGGTAGAAAAGTTGTCACTTATTGCAACAATATCTGGAACTTACAATTGCAAAATTGGAAGACACATAAATGAAGTTCCTATAAATGTTTCTTACATTTCATTGAATTATATTGCATAGTTGGTATTTCTCTCTACCATTTCTTACTTTAGAGGAAAAAAAATTGTTATTAAATATGCATAACGCTAACTTTTCTCCATTTTAGGACCTTCTCCTATTCTACTTTTTTGCCCCTTATGCAATGGAATATTTTATACTTATTCCGGATTTGTAAATCATATACAAATTACCCATCCATTATCATCTGAGCAAGACATCATTCTACATTCTTCTGTATATGCATCTGGTACTTTTTTACCAGGAAATCCTCTATCAACTCAACCCACGGCCCCACGAAATGTTAGACCAGAAAGAAACAATAATATTGTTATCATGCCAACACCATCTTCAAATCTTAACCACCGAATAATTAGTAGGGACAGAGTACTACCAATCGATAAACAACAAATGGCACGAAGAAACATGTTTGTACCGATCAGAAGGGGTACAATACCAATAATGGATAGAGAACAGATGGAAAGAAGGAACATGGTTGAAAGTTCACGGGAGGCTATTGTTGATCATACCACACCATTGATCAATCAATTGGATGTTCTTATTACATCAAATGAAGATGAGTTAGTTAACATAGATGAAGAACAAATTGATTTGGATTTGAAATTGAGGCTTTAATTATAGAAACAAGTATGTGGATCTTCTTTGTAAGATGGGTGTCTAAAACTTAGTTTTGCTTGAAGTTTTTGTTAAAAGTTTATTTCATATATGTTTGTCTAATAGAAGGGTGTCTAAGAGTCTAATTGTTTTGTTTTTGTTTTATTTTATTTTTATTTTGGTTAGATAGGGTGTGTGTCTAAGATTATTTTATGGTTAGAGTCTATTATTCTATTTTTAATCTATTGCATATCGAGTTTTATGGATATTTGTTCAATGATATTGGTCATAAATTCATAATACTATGAACTACATTGTGTGACGCCTTTCATTTCTGTCATATCAATGACCAATTTAATTGTGATTCAATCCGTATCTAAAAAATAAGATGAGAGTTCAAATAAATCATATGTAAGAACATTAAAATAGTTTCACATCATTGCATCTTAAGTTATAACTACATTCACTATAAAATACTGTAAAATTTCACTAAACTAAAAATTGGATAATTAAAACTCTCCCTAAGATAATATTTTCCTCCGATCAAACTTGGGACAATGAAAAGGAATCACATATTTTGATAAGATAATAAGATAATATATTTTCAGAAGACCCTTATATAAATATATGGTCCAATTAATATTTTCTTAAAATGCGAATATATGTAAGACAATTTAGTGAAATGTGATTCTTTCTGTTCTATTTTTTATTAAAATTTAAATCTAGTCGAATTTTATCTAAAACTTTTCTTATTGCATCCGAATGTTTCATTGTCGTCTTTTCGAATTGCACAATAAAATTGTGAAGAGTTCTAAATGAGTAAGTGCTTCCTTACGTGCAACTGGTTCTAAATGTATTGTATCATCTTCAACTTTATCATCAACATTGTTTTCAGCATAAATAATTATTATATTAGCATATAAATAATTTTTAAATTTAGTAGGACCTATAATGTATAGTGCAAATTATATTAACATAGAAATAGTCAAGATAAAAATAAATCAAATTGTAGTAATTAACTAATGAAAAATAATCAGAATGTGTATTTTCTTTGAATATAGATGATGAATTAGGGGAAAAAATAACCATGTTTTCAATTTAAACTGTTAGCAAGGTTTTGTCACTTACTGCAACATTATTTAGAATTTACCACTTCAAAAATGGAAAACATACAAATGAAAAGGAGAAAATTAACTAGATTTCCAAATTTATTTGGTAGCAAAGTTGTCACTTACTGCAACAATATATGGAACTTACCATTACAAAATTGGAAGACACATAAATGAAGAGGAGATCATACCTATGAACCGCCTATAAATGTTCCTTACATTTCATATAATTATATTGCATAGTTGGTACTTTTCTTTATCATTTCTTACTTTAGAGAAACAAATATTCATTTATACTTCAAATATGCCTAATGTTAACTTTTCTCCATTTTTAAGACCTTCTCCTATCCTACTTTTTTGCCCCGTATGTCATGAAATATGTCATACTCATTCCGAATTCATAAATCATATACAAACTACTTATCCATCTTCATATCATAACCACCAATTAGTAGGGGAAGAGCACTACCAATCGATAGACAACAAATGACACGAGGAAATATGTTTATACCGATTAGAAGGGGTATAACACCAATAATGGATAGACAATAAATGGAAAGAATGAACATAGTTGAAAGTTCAAGTGAGACTATTGTTGATTGTACCACACAATTGATCAATCGATTGGATGTTCCTATTTCATCAAATGCAAATGAGTTAGTTAACATAGAGGAAGAACAAATTGATTTGGACTTGAACTTGAAGCTTTAATTAGAGAAAATATATGTGGATATGCTTTGTAAGACGGGTGTATAATTATTTTTATTTGAAGTATTTTTTTTAAATTTATTTGTTTGGTAGAAGGGTGTTTAAGAGTCTAAGGCTGTTGTTTTATTTTATTTTCTTCTTATTTTTATTGGATAGGTTGTGTGTCTAAAATTATTTTATAGTGAGAGTCTATTATTTTTTAATTAAATATTTGTCTTGATTCCATCATCCAAACTCTATTTATTTGCGTGCAAATTCTTCTTTATTTCCTTGTCGAAGATATTAGAACACAAAATTGTAATTATTCAAAATACAATTAATTTCAAATACTACAACATTAATATCTCGTAACTCGAAATAACTAGGTTGGCTAAGATACCAAAGATAATCACTTTTGGAAAGAATAGGAAAAATCTGGAAAATTTCCCAAGTGTAAAAGTGAGTTTTTGGCCATTTTCAAACGGCCATAACTTCTAGCTCAGGATGATTTAGAGTCAGTTCTTTATAGGATTGGAAAGCCCTTGGAGAGATCATTCCACCGTCACCAAGTTTGCGCATTTTGGATCTTGTATGAGAGAGATGCCCATCGGAAGTTGGGCTATTGGATTGAGGAAGGTCCTAATCCGGATTTTTGTAACGGTAAAGTGGTCTTTTTACACAACTATTTCCTAATTCGTTTTAAGGGTATATAAGAAATCAAACTAAGCTTAAAATCAGTTTTAGGAAAATATTCATGCTTGGGTTTGAGAGAAAAGAGAGGAGAAGAAGAAAAAGGGAGAAAAGTTCAAGGATTCATCAAAAAATGCCAAGATCGTCACGTGAAATTCGTTGGGGGTGATCCCTATTAAGGTATGTTGGATCTTTCGTGTTGGTCTAATTCACCACACACCAATTTGTATCAAATCAGCAATTTATGAGTTGATTTCATGTTAGAAGTTAAGTTCTTGAAGAAAAGTTTTGATTTCTCGGTGATTGAATTATTGGCTGCCATTGTTGGCTAAACTCTTGCTTTGTTCGGATGATTTTGAGTTGAATTCGATGGTTATTGAGAGTACCAATAGTCTCAGATGTCTGGTGAAAGAACTAGAAAGGTTTGGATGATTTGGAGATGAAAAATGAGTTGAAAAATTCGTCAGACACACCTGGGTAGGGGAAGACGCGGCACACCTACAGTGCACCAGAAATTGGTCTCAATCAACAAAGGCGTAGCGCGGCACGCCACCAGTGTGCTAGAACCAAGCTTTAGTCAACTGAGGCTGGCGCGGCGAGACACCTGTACGCCTAAGCCGGCATTTTTCGTCCATTTTTCGTAGTTTAATCCTTTTAAGTCCTTCCAAAGTACATTAACATATTCCAATGATTCTAATTACTTCAAATGATTTCTAAACATCTAGAAATCATTAAAGAACTCAAATCATAACCTTGCATCCATAATTCAATTCAAGGAAAGTTAAGATCAAAGTCAAGGAAGTTAAGAGTCAAGTCTAAAGTCAAGAAGTAAGGCGAAGTAAAGTTTTTAAAAGTTTTCAAGAGTCTTATTTAAACATTTAAAACTTATTTTTAAGACTCAAGTTTCAAGCTTAGCAAAGAGTTAAGTTGAAGTTCTTTTCTTCAAAGGTATATGGGGACTAAGTATTCCCACAAAGACTTTAAAATGTTTTCACATTTAAAGAAGTAAGGAAAGTTTGATTTCCAAGGAGCCGTAGGGCAAGTTTTCAGAAAAGAATTATAGCTTTCTATAATAAGCAAGCAGGGAAACTAAGATTTCCAAGATGGACTTTGAGCTAAGTATTTGGAGCACTAATATCAAACACTGAGTCAGTATGTTTTTAAAACATAAGAGCCAGTATATTTTGGGAGTAGTATTGAGCACCGGTATGGGGGAGAGTACAAAAAACTCACAGCTTCAGTAAACGATGTAGCCACCATGAGAAGAGGAGGGTCATACTTTTTAGATGAAGCTTCACAGTATACTAGTTAATCCATTAGGCAGTTCAGCTCTTATAGTTTTGGTCAAGTATAAGATGCGCTGACAGCGTGAGGTAGATCATTGTATCATCATGACTATAGCTCTTAAGCGATTGTTGTCGGTTAGAGAAACTCCCACAGAGTTGTTGTATTCTTATATACATCAGTTTAATTGTAATGTTTTACATACATACTAGAGTTAATTGTATCTTGCATACATTCAGAGATTTCAGCATGTTTCAGACAGTTTTCTTTATATTGCACTTATTTTTAAATTGCATTATATTGAATGAGTTAAGTTATTCGTAAGTTGAGCAGAACCAAGCTAAGTGTTCCTTCTTACTCCTTTCAAGCTTAAGTGTTGTTTTAGCATTTCAACTCGCATACTCGTACATTCAATGTACTGATGTCAGTTGTCCTGCATCATGTTATGATGCAAATGCAGGTAACTAGGATCAGAATTTGGTGTGCCGTTGATCCATTGAGTCATTTGGTGAGCCTCCCTTCATACTGGAGGACATTCTTATCATTTGACTATTTGATTTAGTTTTCAATAATTAGGATGATTGGGAGTCCTGTTCTAACACCCATCTTTATTTTAGAGGCTCTATAGATAGACAATGTTAGTTTTCTTTGGTCTTTCATTTCATTTGTATAAACTTGAAGTTGCCAATTTGGCTAAGTACTATTTAAAGTTATATTCTATGATAAGTCTTTCACTGAGTTAAGTAATCTAGACCAAGGGTTCGCTCAAGGTCAGCAATGGTCATTGGGTGTCAGCCACGTCCAGGGTGTAGGTTCGGGGCGTGACAATTACTAGGCAAGAATATCAAATTCTGGCAAATCAACGCTTTTATACCTTGAAATTTTCACATCATAAATACTTAAAATATCAATTGTATAAAAATATAACAAAAATAAAAAAATTTCTTTGATTCCAAATTAGTTGTCAACTTTTCCTTTTACACCCCCTAAGAAATTTTAAATAAAAAGGATAATTTAATTCATTTACCTCTTAAACATCTCTTATATTCTAAAAACTTGTTTACTGTCACGATCCAGACCATCGTTATTGGTACCCACACTAACCCTCCGGTGGGAGAACTACTACTACAACCCAAACTAAGCAATTAAACCAAAACTAAAGGAACTAAGATACGAAAGCAAGTTTATTATTTACACAAATGCGGAATTTAAGTACCTAGAATCTGAAAGTTAATTTATCAAAATATCTAACAAGATCTATAAATCAAAACAAGGAGGGATACACCCCCAAATTAAAGAACTATTCAACTATCTAGAACAAATGTCTAAATCCAAAAATGGTGGACATAGACGAAAGAGAATTTCATGGTAGCATGGAAGAATTGGCTTACCCTTGAATTCGAGCAATGTTCTCTGATATTATAAACGAGGTCTGTCAATAGTCGCGTGAAGATGCATTGTACTCAATAAAAATAAGAGGAAGTGCAATATCAGTACACAACGACAGTCATTGGTAGGATCACGCGGCTATCGACCACTACTGTAACATAAACAAGTTAAACAACACTATAATCACATGCATATATATCAACATTATCAACATGAAGAATCAACAATACATTTCACATTTATCATCACATCATTGTTCCTCTCACAGAACACAAATTGAAACAATTAGGATACAGGTACGTTGCAATCTGATCCCATATTTGTGCCGGAATGTGGCAATCCGATTTTAGTTAGCTTACCAGAATGTAAGAATACGATTCCATAGTTGTGCCAAAATGTGGCAACCCGATCCTAGTTAGCTTGCCGGAACGTGGCAATCTGATCCCCATTCGCACACCACAATCACAATCACAAGTATATAATCAAGATCATACATTTACATCATGATTTCATGGCTACATCATTCATCTTTCTCATTCACAACAAGTGTGATCAATATTGCAATATTCATACACATCCAAGTATCACAGTGAAGCAAGAACATGCATACATCACACAAACATAGAATCACAACCATCACCTACCCTGAAATAAGCTTGAAACTCTAAGAAACTTGATCATTTCCTTTCCGGATTCGTTCCACTTGTTCTTGGTCTACAATAGCAATAATACGGGAATCAACAAACAATCGCTAATTACCCAAAACTATAACAACTCTATGAATCCTAGATCAAACCCATGATCCCAAGTAAATAATTTAGGATTGTTTCCACCATAGAATTCATAGCAAATCACTTCCCGATCATTATTAACCCATTCTATCACGTTTTATGGATCGAAAAATGGATCTGGGGAGTGAAAAACTTACCTTTAACTTCAAGAATGATTAAAATGAGTACAAATCACCTAGGAATCGTTCCTTAGCTCTAAAAGTCAAAAATTGCTAAATAAGGTCGCTAAGGGTTTATTATCGACATTATGTCGCATCTGGCCCGCCACAACGACCCTCACCTCGTTGTAGCGGTGGAACCCGAGCGACATAAGTACCCGCCAAAGCGGCACCTTTGAGCCACTGAACTCTTATATTTTATCCTTGATTTCAACCCCCGTCACACCCCGTCACACCCCGCACAACACCCACTTTCCCGTTGTAGAGGCGCCAGAGCACCAAAACCCGCGTCAAAGCGCCATTCCAAACCATTGAGCAAATTAAAGAATTTTCAATTCCCCATTCCACAACACACCTCTAACCCTCGACATTGAGAAAATACCTTTTATGCAAAGTTCGATTCGGGGATTGAAAAGCTTACCTTTAACCTCAAGAATGGTGCAAAACGAGTAGAAATCGCCTAGAGTCGTTCCTTAGCTCTAAAAGTCGAAAAGTGTCAAAGGTCGTTTAGGGGTTTATTAACGACATTATGTCGCATCTGGCCCGCCACAGCGGCCCTCACCTCTCTGTAGCAGCGGTGCCAAGTGGCACCTTTAAATAGTGAACTCTCTATCTTTTATCCTCGATTTCAATTCCCGTCGCACCTGCCACAGCGCCCCCTTTCCCGTTGTAGTGGCCCCGCCAGAGCAGCAAAGCCCGAGCCAAAGAGGCATTTTCGAACCAGTGAGCAAATTAAAGAATTTCCAATTCCTCATTCCACAACACACTTCTAACCCACAACATTCAGAAAATACCTTTTACGCTAAGTTTGATTCTGGGAGTTCTATTCACCCAAATTTAATTCCATAAAGTCGTACGGATTCTTTAACGAGTTATCTAACTACTCATGTAATCAAAATCATAAATGGTTCACCTGATTGTTACCAGATTTCTCTACACTTTGATGACTCCAATTTCCTCCGAATATGGACAAGGTTGGGAAAAAATCCAAATACTATTAAAAAAATTTTCCGGACACAATTTTTCTCTGTTGGCATTTCTATAATGACGGAAATAGGTCATTTCATTTGCACTTTCAAAAAAAGAATAAGTATAAATGTAAAAAATAAAACAATTAATTTAACAATTTGGGACAACTAATATGGAATGGAGAAATATTTTATAATATCTAGTTGAAGTTTAAGATGCTTATTTTAGTAGGATCCATCTATGTACTTAATTACAATAATATAGTCATAATTAGAATCCCAAAACAGATAGATTGTTCTACTTCACTAATTAATGAAACTAACATCATTAATGATATTTATGCACTTTGAATTTAAATTCATAAGTCTAGCATATATTAAACATACATGACCAACAGAGGCGGTGTTAGGTGGGATTCATGGGTTGAGACTATACCCTATACTTGTACCAGAAAATTAATTAAATATATATGTTTTGTGAGCTTCTAACAAAATTGATTGACGATTATTAACTAAATTTAGAATCCCCAAATATTTAATCTTGACTCTGATGACCAAACAACAAGTTCTGTAGTTGTTAAATATAGTATTTTTTTAGCTCATAGAAAAAGTTACCCCTACACATACAACCCCAGGTGTCAGTCAAAATCATTCAAACAACTACAAAACATCATAGGAACATTTAATCGGTCTGATTTGATTTATTTTTTCGATGTAGTTTTACCAAACTCGTAAACATTCCTAATCACATCAGTTAGTAAAATATGTGTGTATTGCATCGTTTAAAATTATCATTTTAAAATCGATTTAGCATTGTTTCATCTATTAGATCATGTAACCTAGATATCTAACCACCCTCATAGTCATTTTGAATTTTGCGTGTTTCCAATATTTCTCCCCTTCTTGTATATTATATCATTTATGGGGATAGATAATATTGTTTTTTCTTAGTTCTCCTCTTCTCATATATTCTGAATATTTTTTTTATGATTTATGGAGATAGGTGATCGAATTGATATTGGGTTAATTTTTCAGTTTTGGAAGTTGAAAAGATCTATTGGTGTGAAATTTCTAACAATATCAAAATCTTGAGCATTTGAGCTTGAGTAATTATAGTATGTTTATGTAATGACCCGGACCAAAAAAGGTTATTTTTGATAATTTCGAATAGTCATTTAACTATATTAATTAATTTGAGGGTAATTTAGCTATTTTTAATAATAGCGGGTCAAGTCTGGAATATTAATATAGGTTAATAAGGAGTGTTACTTTTTAATAACATAATTAATTTAGAAAAAAATAAATAAAGAGAAGCGGAAAGAAAATTGACCTGTGGCGGCGTCACCGAACGAGTGCAGGTATGTTATCTTCGTGAATGGATTCTTCTTTGAATTGCTACATGTTTTCAATATTATATATTATATTGTATATATATATATATATATATATATATATATGCATAGGAATATATGGTAGGTAGAAAGAGAAAGAGCAATTGATTAACTCCCTTTAAAATTTTAATTATTTTATAATATTTTAATTGCTGTTAAAAAAAATGCTAATAACCTAATCATTGGCAATGATTGCCAGGGTATGATATATATATATATATATATATATATATATATATATATATATATATATATATATATATATATATATATGTTAGGAAATTTGGATGCAGACTATTAAGTCTGCAAATTATTTCATTTTGTTTTCGTAAAACCACCGATTTCAATGTTTTCTTTAATTTTATTTTATTTTGTTTTTCTTTTCTTATTGTTACACTACGAAAATAAGATATTATTAAATTGAATTGTCGGAAGTGATTGGAAAGGAAAATATATGTAAACATTTGTATTTTGCAAAGTTGATAATGTACTAGGATAGTGACCTTTACTAATTAAGCATTTGACTAGATGAGTAAGTATTGGAGAGTAAATTTATAGAAATATCCTTACTATTGTTATCATATTATAATTCAAGTTTTGCTATACTAAGATAGAAAAATTAATTATTGGTGTATTTTATCGTATGTAAATTATTAGAGTTGGCATTGGAAAAAAAAAGAGGGACTTAACCTTAGACTTGGAACTTGGAAAATATGATAGTTGAAATGTTAGTTGGCATCAAGAATTACGAATTTAATTATAAATTTGGGTGAATTTTAAGGTCAAGGTTAAACACATAATAATGTGGATGTTGTTAGTTTTGAAATCTTATTGTGAATATATATACTTGAATAGATCCCATTGATTCGGAAGCTCAACGGAAAGGGAGGGCTCAAGTCCCCGAGTGATAATTTCATTGGCTAAGGCAAGTGGATTTCTAAATCCTTGTTAAGCGTATGAAATTCGTGTATTTCCTTGTGTGGTGTTGAGAATGATTTGGAGACTTGTTGCTTATTTGTGGTGTTGTATGCATTGTTGTAAATTGTGCTTTGTTATAAAAATGGTTATCTCCTAGTTTTTTTTGAGCATGTCATTTGCATTCCATCTGAAACATGGTTGTGATAAGAGTTGCGTGATAAGAGGATGTACCATTTCGAGGGTCGTAACGCACGCTGCGATGGATATTATATTTCGAGGGACGTATCGCGCGCCGCAATGGTTACTATTATTGAGGGTCGTGTCGTGCGCCGCAACAAATGCATGAAAAAATATGTCCCCCATGAGTCCCAGACTGAGAGACAGCGGGTGTGTATCGTTAGGGAAGACATGCATCACTATACTTGTAACGACCCTCTTAGCCGTTTTATGAATTTTACCCATTTTTTTAAAATTAAACCTTTTTAATAACTTTTATAAATAATTTATGCATTATGAAAATGAGTGTTATAATTTTTAAAATAAATTAAGAGTTATTTAAGTTTTATTAAATAATAAAATAAAAATAAATGAGCTACACCCAATTGGAAAAAATAAATATAGGGTTAAAAATTGTTGCTGCTTCGTAGCAGTCACGCAAAAAGCAGAAAAAGAATAGAGAAAGGGAGGCGGAAGCTTAAGTGGCTGGTTGTTTGGGAGAGGTTTTGCAATAAAGAAAAAGGTATTTATTACCGGATGATGAGTGGAATGATGATCAACACAAGTATTGCTTCAGGTAAAAGAAAGGAAAGTAATGCAAGATTTAACTTAATTGAGTGCCTTTAATTTCTATAATTTATTAGCATCTTGATATAATATTAGTGAATGACAATTGTATTAATATTTTAATGGTAGTAGTACGTAATTCACTTAGGGCCAGGAGACAAAATTGAGTGGGCTGATAGGAAATTGTTATTGTTATTTATATTATCATATAGGATTCAATTTTTGATAGTTCAATATTGAGTGATAATAATTGGCAAGGCCTGAGTCTAATGATTAGGTAATATTAGACTAAATGATTGAAGAAAATAATAAGAAAGAATAGCATAGGAAAAATTTCTATTGTATTTCCTCTGTGTCTTGCTATACAATGCATCCTCTTATTTATACAAACTTGGTGGAAACCCTACGAATTAAAATAAAATTCTATCCTAACCAACTCTGTAACAAACTACAAAAAAATAAATACAAAAAGAAAACTATTTACAGTTCACTTTACTAATATACCCTTTCTAGAAACATCTTGTATTTGGCTATGGTCTAACTCCACGTGTCTATCCTTCTTTTCCTTCCACCTGTTCTATTTGAGTGACTCAGCCATATTCTTCTTCATTTCATTTAAACAACTGGGAATTTGATCTTCTCCTTCATCTTTACACTTATCAGAACTGTGAGATTTAATTTGTCTGGCAATACCCCTCCTCAAGTTGGAGCCCGTTTTTCGGACACCTAACTTGCCTAGCAAAGATCGATGTAAAGGTCCTGCAAGAGACTTTGTGAACAAATCTGCTAATTGGGAAGAGGAAGGCACAAAAGAAAGGGAAATTAATCCTTCCAACAATTTTTCTCGCACGAAATGACAGTCCAATTCAATATGCTTCGTCCTTTCATGAAAGACCAGATTTTTTGCTATGTGGATGGCTGCCTAACTATCACAATGAAGTGGTACTGGTAAAGATGGTTCTGCAGCCAAATCATTTAATAATCTTACTATCCATGTAATTTCTGCGACTAATCTTCTCATTGATCGGTATTCTGCTTCTGTAGATGAAAGGGCAACTACAGGTTGCTTCTTTGATTTCCAGGAAATTGGACATCCTCCCATGCTTAGAAAAAATCCACTCACAGATCTTCGAGTGTCTGAGCAAGATGCCCAATCTGAATCGCAATAAGCTAATAGTTGGAAGGATGGGTCTGGTGTCAAAAATAATCCCAAATCTGGATTTTTGCAGAGATATCTTAAGGTGTGCATTGCAGCTTCATAATGTCCAGAACAGGGGGAATGCATATATTTGCTTAGCGTTTGGACGGTGAAAGAAAGATCTGGTCTTGTATTAGTCAAGAAATTTAATTTTCCGATGAGTCTTCTATATTCAATTGGATTTGTAAGAGGTTCTCCACAATTGGATGTGAGCTTGAGAGTGGGATTTAGAGGAGTGGAAGCAAACTTCGAATCTAGACAGCCAAACTCTGTGAGAAGCTTAAGTGTGAACTTGCGTTGTGTAACAACCAGTCCACCCCCCTCACGAACAAGCTCCAAACCCAAAAAATAATGGGCCATACCCAAATCTTTAATCTTGAATTCAGAGTTCAAGAATTGTTTAACTTGGGAAATCTCAACAGAATTGTTACCTGTCAGCAAAATATCATCAACATACATGGCAATCACAGTAATCAAAGGACCAGAAACTTTGAAAATAAAGAGTAGTCATTGAGGGATGAAGAGAAGCCTCGAGTCTTCAAAGCAGAAGAGAGTTTGGAATACCACTGACGAGATGCTTGTTTTAAACCATATAAAGATTTCCGCAATCGACAAACAGTAGAGGAAGAAGAAGAGGGCAAACCAGAGGGAAATTTCATATAGACTTCTTCATCCAAATCGCCGTGAAGGAAAGCGTTGTTGACGTCCAATTGAAACAAATCCCAGTTTCTTTTGATAGCGATGGTAAGAATGCACCGGATGGTTGTCATCTTCACAACAGGACTGAAAGTCTCAAAGTAATCTAATCCTTCTCTTTGTGTATCACCACGTATAACCAATCTAGCCTTAATTCGTTCCAAAGTGCCATCTGAACGTAATTTGACTTTGTATACCCATTTGCATGGCAAGGTAAACTTCCCAGGAGGTAAGGGCACCACATCCCAAGTGTGGTTTGATTCAAGTACAGCAAACTCTTGTGACATAGCAGCCTTCCATCCAGGGTGCAACACTGCTTGTCGGTAAGAAAGAGGTTCCTGAAATTTGGCATATAGAGGTAACTAGGGATTGATTCTGCGGGGAGAGAGAAGTAAAAGAGAAAGAATGTAAAGGAATGCATGGAGGGTCAGGGGAGATTAATGAAGAAGCAGAATTGCAAACATAATCAGAGAGATATGTAGGAGTAGAAGTTACCCTTTGTGACTTGCGCAATACCTGGCCTTGTGGAGAAGTCAACACCTGTAATGGGACAGAACTAGTAGGAGAATAAAGAGGAGTAGTAGACGAAGAATTAGGAGAATGCATAGGTGTGTGATCACAAAAAGGTGTAGATTGATCAAGAGAGGAGGCTGGAGGAGTAGAAAAAGTAGGAATAATATCATCATTAGGAAAAGAGGCAGGAAAGAGTTTGCTTAAAGGAGTAGAAAAAAAAAAGGGAAAATATGTTCATAAAATCGTACATTTCTGGAAACCGTTACTTGGTTGGTTTGCAAATTAGAAGTCTTGTACCCTTTTTTCCCAAATGGATATCCCAAAAATATGCTAGGAACAGCTCTAGGACTGAGCTTGTCCCGGTGTCTAGGTAAAGTAGATGTGAAACACAAACAACCAAAAGGCTTTAAATATGAGTAATCAGGTATCTTGCTGAAGAGGATTTGATAAGGTGTTTTGTTGTGCAAAACTCTGGAGGGGTATCTGTTTATCAAATGTGTTGCAGTGAGAAGGCAGTCCCCCCAATATCTCTTAGGTGCATGTGACTGAAACAAAAGGACTCGACAAGTCTCAAGTAGATGCCTATGTTTCCGCTCCACTACTCCATTTTGTTGTGGAGTATCAACGCAGGTAGTTTGGTGTAAGATACCCTGAGATTGAAGGAAAGCTTTAGGTTCAACACCCGTCCCTAATTCAAAAGCATTATCGGATCTGAGAATTTTTACTTTGGCTGAAAATTGTCAATCAATGAAAGAGAGATAGTGTTTTAATGTAGGAAAGGAATCTGATTTGGAACTTAAAAGAAAAGTCCATGTACATCTTGAGAAATCATCAACAATAGTCAAAAAATATTTTTCCCATTTATAAGTGGGTGTAGAAAAAGGACCCCAAGTGTCAACATGCAATAGTTCAAAACAATGTGTAGTAGTGATAGAACTAAGGGGGAAAGGAGGTTTACATTGTCTTGCCATAGGACAAATATCACAAGGAAATTCATTAATATGAGAATATAGTGAAACAAATTTGATATTTTTCATAGCATTATAGGGTAAATGTCCGAGCCTGTAGTGCCATAATTTATTAGAAGACATAATAGTAGGAACAGAAATGCTTTTATTGATATCAGAAATGCAAACAGAATTCAAAACATTGTCACATAAGGTGCTAGGATAAACAGACTGCGGATAAGAAACACTAGACAAAGGACTAGGAACATTAGCTACTACATTGGAATGTTGAACAGAAATGAGAGGGTGCTTGGAGGCAAGATGCTTTTGCGAGGTGTTGTTTCTCATCACATAGAGCCCTGCAGTGGCTTCACCAAAAAGAGGTTCCTTCTTCATTGAAGGGGCCTGTATAGAACAACCAAATTTAGAGAAAATGACATCACAATTAAATTGGTCACAAAGTCTATAAACAGAGAGGAGATTATGTTTGAATTAAGGAATGAAAAATACATTGTTTAGTTCTAAATCTGCACTCAAATGCACACTACCAACTATATAGACCTTGACTTTGAAAGAATTAAGCAGAGTGATAAAAATAGGATTGTTAAGATGTCTGATATTATGGAGAAGGGACTGATCAAAAGTCATGTGTTGTGAAGCCCCGGTGTCAAGGATCCAAATATTGTTATTGATTTCAGAGAAAACAATTCCAAAAATGTTACCATCAGCCTTAGTATGAAATGCATAGGAAATTTTTTTTGACAAACAGTAGTTGTACCAGCTAGATTTGCACTAGCACATGCTTCAGAGTGTGCTGAACCAGAATCTCCACCCTGCATTGACTAAAATACCTGTGCCAATTTATCATATTGCTCTTTGATAAGAAAATGACTCTTCCGAAGCTTTTCCAAATTGTTACCCCCATTTCCTGAGTTAAATACCTCATCTGAGTTGACAGCATGAGCATGAGAATCTGAATTTTCTCCCTTCTTCTGCTTATTGAACTGATAGTATGGTGGATAACCTATCAACTTATAGCAATTAATCTTTACATGATTAGATTTCTTGCAGTACCTACAATATAGGTCAGTTCTTTTACCATCTAGTACACCTGACTGCTGTCCTCCACTGTTTTCAGAATTCTTTTTCGGTGGTGTCCATTTTTGTGGAGACCTCGCACTTGCAAGAAAGGCAGTAGAGTCAGTAGATACCTTTGTGTTAGAGTGAACTTGTCGCTGAGATTCTTCATGCATACAAATAGAGTAGGCCTGGGAAGCACTTGGAAGTGGCTTCATCATCAAAATATGTCCTCGAATGGCATTAAAACTTTCATTCAGACCCATTAGAAATTAGATCAATTTTTTATCTTCATTCATTTTGTGATTATGTGTCTTAGCCCCACATTTGCACTCACAGTTGCAGGTCATGAAGGTGTTTAGTTCCTTCATTTGATCCCAAAGTCTCTTCAACTTGGTGAAATAGCCAGCTACATCATAAGAACCTTGTTTTATGTTGTTCAATTCCCTTTGTAGTTGAAATAGTTTCGTTCCATCAGCTTGTCCATATCGTTCCTCCAATTCTTCCCATAGTTCAGCTGCTGTTTGAGAGTATAGAACACTCTCTGCAATTTCTTTGCTTAAAGCATTAAGGATCCAAGAAAGAACCATGTCATTACAACGCCTCCATTGTACATACATAGTGGATTCATTTTCAGGGCATTTGCAAGTACCATTGATAAATCCAAGCTTATTTTTGGCTGAAAGGGAAATCAGAATTCCTCTTTTCCAACTACCAAAGTTGGAGCCATCAAAGCTTGTGTTTATCAGATTCATTCCTGGAGAATATGAGGGTGCAAGAAAAAATGGATGTGAGGCATCAATCTGCTCAACTTGTGCATCAGTATTCTTAGAAGATGGACCTGTCACTTCAACCATTTTGTTCAGATTGAAGGAAGCAGAAACTTCTTGATATAAAAGAAATTAGAAAGCAGAAAAAAATGGATCTTAGTAATGCTCTGATACCATGAAGAAAATAATAAGAATAGCATAGGAAAATTTTCTATTGTATTTCCTCTGTGTCTTGCTATACAATGCATCCTCTTATTTATACAAACTTGGTGGAAACCCTACGAATCAAAATGAAATTCTATCCTAACCAACTCTGTAACAAACTACAAAAAAATAAATACAAAAAGAAAACTATTTACAGTTCACTTTACTAATATACCCTTTCTAGAAACATCTTGTATTTGGCTATGGTCTAACTCCACGTGTCTATCCTTCTTTTCCATCCACCTGTTCTATTTGAGTGACTCAGCCATATTCTTCTTCATTTCATTTAAACAACTGGGAATTTGATCTTCTCCTTCATCTTCACACTTATCAGAACTGTGGGATTTAATTTCTCTGGCAATAATGATTGGAAGGAATATTGGTGGTGAATTGATGGAATTTAACATAGAAATAATTATATGATGATGTTCAATGTTGGATAACAGTATGGTCTATGCATAATGTTAATGACGGTTACCGGATGGTTTGACGACGATCACTTTCAAGACTAGCTTCTAATGTGCAAATATCACATAGAATTATCACAATAATTTGGATAAATTAGGGTTTTAGGTCTAGGGTTCTTAAAATAAAATTGTGTAGTTTTTTGTTTTTTTTGAGAAAGTATGACTTAATCCTAGACTTGAATTTTAGAAAATATAGAATTTGACATGTTGGTTGGAATAAAAATCTAGGAACTTTATTATACATTGGAGTGAGTTTTTGGGTAAAAGCTAGACACATAATAACACGTGTATTCTTAGTTCTGAAATCTTATCATGGCCATTTATTTGAATATATTGTTTTGAGTTGGAAGTTCAACGAAAAGGGAAGACTCAAGTCCCGAGATTGTTCGACTAATTGAGGCAAGTGGATTTCTAAACTCTTGTTAAGTGTATGAAATGCGTGTATTTCCTTGTGGTATATGTGTGGGAGTAATGGGACTTAGTGATGGGTTGACTTGTCCACATTGATTAATTCTAATGATGAAAACAAAGAGTAATAAAAGGCAATGTGAATAATTGCTTCTGTGTGATGTGTTGATAATGGAGAATAGTTTGAAAGGCTGGTTAAATCATTGTTGATGTTGTTGTGAATTGTGCAATTTTATGAAAATGGTCATATCATCTTTATTTGTGTGAACATGCATTATTTTAAGACATGGTTGTGACAAGTGTTATGTGCATTGAGAAAGAATGAGATCTTAAAGAGGATGTACCATTTCGAGGGACGTATCGCGCGCCGCGATGGATACTATATTTCAAGAGACGTATCGCGCGCCACGATGGTTACTATTATCGAGGGTCGTGTCGTGCGCCGCGACAGATGCATGGACAGATATATCCCCCATGGGTCCCGGACTGAGAGACAGCGGGTGTATCACTAGGTCAGACATGCATCATTATACTTGACATTGCATTGCACATACTTATCATTAGTGAACTTGATATTGTGCTTTACTGATTTTGTGAATGCCTTTCTGTGGAATTGGTGATTGATGAATACTGAGCTTGTTGTTGAGGATATGTAATTTGTTAAAGTATCTTTGTTGAGGATATGTAATTTGTTAAAGTATTGTTGTTGAGGACATGTAATTTGTTAAAGTGTTGCTGTTGAGAACATGTAATTTGTTAAAGTGTTGTTGTTGAGGACATGTAATTTGTTTAAGTGTTCTTATTGATCTATGTGCGCTGTAAACCGTGAGTTGTTCGGTTGGACTAATTTTTATGCAGGTTGTAGTTGTGGAGGTTCGGTTGGGGTGGTAGGAGTACCCGTATTGCATCCCCTTAGCTTGTGTTTAGAGGTTTACTTGTTGAGTACCGTGTGGTTTGGTACTCACCCCTTGCTTCTACAATTTTTTTGTAGGTTACCAGCCCGAAACTTACTGATATATTCTCTTCTTTTTCGAGGCTTCTTGGAGATTTGTGAGGTAGTTGTTTGTCATCTCAGCAGACCTTCTTACTCCTGTTTATGATTTTGTTCTACTCTAGAAACAATGTAATATTAGACTTAAATTTTCTTTTGATTCAATTGTATACTTTAGAGGATTGTACACGTGACAACCAGGTTTTGGGGTATAATTTTAAGTTGATAGTAAATTTTCCGCATTTTATTAGAATTGTTTATTTTTTTGGCTTACTTGTCTTGGTGGGATAAGACGAGTACCATCCATTTTTGGGTTGTGACAAAATGGTACCAGAGCCCCAGGTTCATAGGTCTCACGTGTGTACAAGTCGAGTCTAAGTAGAGTCTCGAGGATCGGTACGGAGACGTCTGCGCTTATCTTCGAGAGGCTATAGTGACTTTTAGGAAATATCTTCACTTTTTGAATCTCTATCGTGCATCCTTTGTCTGTTTTGATTCTTACCTCTTCATTCCATTCTTTCTCTCATTTATGTGATGACTCGTTCGTAGTTCCTTATGTAAAATAGTTGGTGTATCGTGTACTGGTTGGATGCTAGATTTGGTATTAAGGTGAAAATAATATACTTATGAAAAGAATGTGTGGTCATATTTGAAGGAGTCGAGTAAGGTTAGTTATCATACAAAAAATAAAATAAAAATAGTTCTTATGTGGTATAAGCAATATCTGGAGTGGTTTGACAATAAGAAGTTAAAGAGTTGGCTAGATAATAAATAGTGTAACCTTGAAAAAATTACAGTTGATATAGTTTTCATAACATTAATGGGTTGCTTAGCGAATGATGTTGCACCAGTTGAGGTCAGAATCTCTTTTGTGGTTTCATAGATTGAGTGTATACCAAATAAGGTCATGATATGACTATTACAATGGTAGTACTTGGTTAGAATTATGGAGTATATTACTTTTGTTATCGACCTTCCATATAAAAGAATACATATAGCTTGGGCTTGATATGGAGTGAGTTTGATAATATTTTAAAATTATTCGATAGGTAGAAATGTGTGGGTCATTTGGGTACGATCTTCTCGGTAGGTATGATGTATTCTAGTGGTGGATCTAACAGTCTTTCTCGATGTGGTACTAGTGCAATATGAAAATAGATACGTTGATTGTCAAGTGTTAATACTAACTATTTAAGGAGTTATCAATTGTATCACACGCTCATATAGTAAGATTTGATGTTCCATTCAAATTTGAGAAACCAACTAGCTTGTTACTATGAATGAATGGGTTAAGCGTGTGTATAAGGAAGATTTTAATGGTGGATTGTTGATGCGGTATCAATGTGTTAAGTTGAGAAGTGTATCTCAAATGTTCTAAATAAGGACCGATAATTTCATTTTAATGTCTGAGGAAATGGATAGATATCAGAATGACAAGCTTATGGGTAAAAGAAGTCCAAAAAAAAATATACTTGTGGGAAGGTAATCGAAGATATTAGTAAGAAAGTGCATATAAGATTGGTTTAGTCCTTTGATTTTGGTTCGTATAACTAGATTTATCGTGTCATATTGATAAAAATGTTGACTTCGTGGGGATGACAAGAGCTAAGAGCATGATACTAATAAGAGTTCGTGATGAATTATGATTGGAATACAACTATATGATAAATTTTGTTGGTGAAAATAGTTTTGTACGGTAAGGATGACTTTAGAATGAGTCATCCTTAGAATGTCTAAGGTATGGTTCACTACTATTTTCTAAGTAGTGTGGTTGTATGATAAGTTTATGAGGAGTTGGGATGTCGCTCGAATGGAATTGAAAGGAGCTAAAGTCATAATTAAACATATTGGGATGTAGTTTAGCATTCAGAAAAAGAAGAGAGCAAGGATATTTACTTTGATTGCAAGAGCTAAGGAGGTATCTTTAGAGGGGTTGAGAATTGGGTTCAGAGACACATGATTTCATCTGTTTTACGTTGGTCATGGTAATAGTGTCACGGGTTTATCAGATTGGTTAAAAAAAAACAATCGAATAAGATTTGAGAAATGAGTGTATAGATGTTCAATTTGAGTGTGATGATAAGTTTATTCGTGGTTTTGAGTTTCGTAATGAGTATGATTGAATTTTTAGCGAAAGATATGATAAGATCGATGGAGAGGCGATCAATGATAAGCTAAGATACGTGAATTCATAAAAATCTTAAAGGTATGAGCTAATAGTGATGGATATTGAGTTACACAACTGGATTTAAATTCAAGTTTTTCGTGGTGAGTTTAGGTTTGTGGTAGTGTATTTTGTCAATGTATGAATTGGTAAGGTGAGAAATGATCAATCGCATTGAGTATGAAGCATTTGGAAGGACTTAAAAATTTCAAGTAGTAAATTTGGTTACATTTGATTGTTATACCCGAGGGGAGTTTCACATAATGTTATGGTTTAGAGGATAAGGTAAAAATTGTCATGGGTTGTTGGACAAAGAATAAGACTTGTAAGTGAATTAGCAAAAAAAAAAAAAAAAAAAAAAAAAAAAAAGAAAAAAAAAGAAGTTTTGATGTATTGAAGAGTTCAAGGTATTTAAAATTTCTGTCATGAGAAGAATGCAAGAAAAGTAAAGGAATAAAGACCTCTCGTATAAGCCCTTGATTTGTAGTTGAAGAATTTATTAATTTTTATCTATGAGTTTATATATGATTGTGAAATATGAACTAGTACAGACTTACAAGAAATTATCATCAACTTTTCCAAAGATTGAGTTTTGTTTGGGTCACTAGTAATGATGTGGGGTCTGATAAATCAAGTATAGGTACAATCTTAATGGAACCAAACCGGTGAATTGTGGGTAGACAATAATAAGGATGGAGTCAACTGAATGGAAATGTTGATATGGGCACTATGGAGGGAGTATTGTGTTATTCAATTTTGGTTTCGTACATATATATTTGACCCACCTTCTTCGTTTCAGACATGGTTTAGAGTAAGATTCGTTGCATATGTTCATGTGTGTTTCTATATCTATGGGTGAATCTCTAGTGGTGGATCAGATGTACCGATCCTCTTATGTCCTCTTAATAGGGTCGGATCTTTGGCAGATTTTGGTTATTTCAGCTATGATAGATTTGGTGTTCATTGGGATAGTTGAAGTATATCAGTAGTTATACATGCATAACCTTGTTTATGAGGACTTATAGAAGAGGTATGAAGAGTTACAATAGTCTAAGAGTGTTGTCAGAGGTTCTAAATTTGAAATGTATCGCTTGTTGGGTGTTTACTTGATCTTATTCTTCTTTGGTTAGATAAGTTTGATTCTCCCTTGATGGGTACCCGATTTCTAAAGATCAGATTTTTATAACTTAAGCTCGTGAAAAGGTTGTGCTGTGAAAAGAAAAATCTTGATCAGATTTGTGATGGTGAGCATTATGAGTGTGTGATGTTTGATTAAAGTTTATTTCTGGTTGTACTCGGTATCGATTTAGAATGTTATATTGGTTATGCGAGAAAGTATTCATCATGATGGTTGTGTTAAGATCCAATGTGTTTAAGTTTAGATTGGGTTCATCGGTTAGTCAGTGGCTTGATTATCACTCCTGATTTGTAGATGCTCCAAAGTTTGATTTGGGAGTTTAGTTTTTAGTAGTTGATCTTAATGGAATGGTCTTTACGAGGAGCTTACTATGAGAGATGAACACTGACTGGTAGGTCTTAACTCAGGCTTTTGATAACATCGATTATTCTTTCTTCTACTTCGTTATGTTCGAGGACGAACATGATTTTTAGTGGTGGATAATGTAACGACCCTCTTACCCGTTTTATGAATTTTATCCATTTTTTTAAAATTAAACCTTTTTAGTAACTTTTATAAATAATTTATGCATTATGAAAATGAGTGTTATAATTTTTAAAATAAATTAAGAGTTATTTAAGTTTTATTAAATAATAAAATAAAAATAAATGAGCTACACCCAATTGGAAAAAAAAATATAGGGTTAAAAATTGTTGCTGCTTCGTAGCAGTCACGCAAAAAGCAGAAAAAGAAAAGAGAAAGGGAGGCAGAAGCTTAAGTGGCTGGTTGTTTGGGAGAGGTTTTGCAATAAAAAAAAAGGTATTTACTCGTACCGGATGATGAGTGGAATGATGATCAACACAAGTATTGCTTCAGGTAAAAGAAAGGAAAGTAATGCAAGATTTAACTTAATTGAGTGCCTTTAATTTCTATAATTTATTAGCATCTTGATATAATATTAGTGAATGACAATTGTATTAATATTTTAATGGTAGTAGTACGTAATTCACTTAGGGCCAGGAGACAAAATTGAGTGGGCTGATAGGAAATTGTTATTGTTATTTATATTATCATATAGGATTCAATTTTTGATAGTTCAATATTGATTGATAATAATTGGCAAGACCTGAGTCTAATGATTAGGTAATATTAGACTAAATGATTGGAAGGAATATTGGTGGTGAATTGATGGAATTTAACATAGAAATAATTATATGATGATGTTCAATGTTGGATAACAGTATGGTCTATGCATAATGTTAATGACGGTTACCGGATGGTTTGACGACGATCACTTTCAAGACTAGCTTCTAATGTGCAAATATCACATAGAATTATCACAATAATTTGGATAAATTAGGGTTTTAGGTCTAGGGTTCTTAAAATAAAATTGTGTAGTTTTTTGTTTTTTTTGAGAAAGTATGACTTAATCCTAGACTTGAATTTTAGAAAATATGGAATTTGACATGTTGGTTCAAATAAAAATCTAGGAACTTTATTATACATTGGAGTGAGTTTTTGGGTAAAGGCTAGACACATAATAACACGTGTATTCTTAGTTCTGAAATCTTATCATGGCCATTTATTTGAATATATTGTTTTGAGTTGGAAGTTCAACGAAAAGGGAAGACTCAAGTCCCGAGATTGTTCGACTAATTGAGGCAAGTGAATTTCTAAACTCTTGTTAAGTGTATGAAATGCGTGTATTTCCTTGTGGTATATGTGTGGGAGTAATGGGACTTAGTGATGGGTTGACTTGTCCACATTGATTAATTCTAATGATGAAAACAAAGGGTGATAAAAGGCAATGTGAATAATTGCTTCTGTGTGATGTGTTGATAATGAAGAATAGTTTGAAAGGCTGGTTAAATCATTGTTGATGTTGTTGTGAATTGTGCAATTTTATGAAAATGGTCATATCAACTTTATTTGTGTGAACATGCATTATTTTAAGATATGGTTGTGACAAGTGTTATGTGCATTGAGAAAGAATGAGATCTTAAAGAGGATGTACCATTTCGAGGGACGTATCGCGCGCCGCGATGGATACTATATTTCAAGGGACGTATCGCGCGCCGCGATGGTTACTATTATCAAGGGTCGTGTCGTGCGCCGCGACAGATGCATGGACATATATGTCCCCCATGGGTCCCGGACTGAGAGACAGCGGGTGTATCACTAGGTCAGGCATGCATCATTATACTTGACATTGCATTGCACATACTTATCATTAGTGAAGTTGATATTGTGTTTTACTGATTTTGTGAATGCCTTTCTGTGGAATTGGTGATTGATGAATACTAAGCTTGTTGTTGAGGATATATAATTTGTTAAAGTATCTTTGTTGAGGATATGTAATTTGTTAAAGTATTGTTGTTGAGGACATGTAATTTGTTAAAGTGTTGTTGTTGATAACATGTTATTTGTTAAAGTGTTGTTGAGGACATGTAATTTGTTTAAGTGTTCTTGTTGAACTATGTGCGCTGTAAGCCGTGAGTTGTTAGGTTGGACTAATTTTTATGCAGGTTGTAGTTGTGGAAGTTCGGTTGGGGGTGGTAGGAGTACCCTTATTTCATCCCCTTAGCTTGTGTTTAGAGGTTTACTTGTTGAGTACCGTGTGGTTTGGTACTCACCCCTTGCTTCTACAATTTTTTTGTAGGTTACCAGCCCGAAACTTACTGATATATTCTCTTCTTTTTTGAGGCTTCTTGGAGATTTGTGAGGTAGCTGTTTGTCATCTCAGCAGACCTTCTTACTCCTGTTTATGATTTTGTTCTACTCTAGAAACAATGTCATATTAGACTTATATTTTCTTTTGATTCAATTGTATACTTTAGACGCTTGTACACGTGACAACCAGGTTTTGGGGTATAATTTTAAGTTGATAGTAAATTTTCCGCATTTTATTGTAATTGTTGATTTTTTTGTCTTACTTGTCTTGGTGGGATAAGACGAGCGCCATCACGTCTATTTTTGGGTTGTGACAATACTTGACATTGCATCTCATGACATTACACATTTTTATTATTGATGAACTTGAACATATGTTTTGTTGATCTTGTGAGTGGTTCTCTGTGAAACTTGTGACTGTTGAATATTGAGTTGTTATTGAGAATATGTAAACTGATAGAGTGTGGTTATTGAGTTGTGTGTTTGGTAAACTGTGAACTGTTAGGATGTAGCGTGGAGGTTCAGATAGGGTGGTAAGGAGTACCCTTATTTTGTTAACTTAACTTGTGTTTAGAGGTTTGCTTGTTGGGTACCGCATGGTTTGGTACTCACCGCTTGCTTCTACAAATTTTTGTAGGTTACCAGCCCGGATCTTCGTGATACCTTCAATTCTCTTCATTTTCGAGGCATCTTGTGTAGGATTGTGAGGTAGCTGCTTGTCATCTCAGCGAACTTTCTACTCCAGTTTATGACTTTGTTTTACTTGAAAGACAACTTCATTTTAGACTCGTATTTTTATTTCAATTCTAGTATTTACATAAGAGGCTTGTGCACATGACAACCAGGTTTTGGGGATTGGATTAAGTTGAGTTGTTTTCGTATTAGCAATTGTTATCAGACTTTGGTATTTTATCAAAATTATTGGGTTAGTCTGACTTGTCTTGGTGGGATAAGACGAGTGTCATCCCACCCATTTTTGGATCGTGATAGTTTAACCTAAATTCACGTTTTTTCTTATTATCTTGTATTGATTTACATTTAATTCTACAAAAATATAATATTTTTATAACAATATAGAATGGTCGACGTTTATTCATTGTTTAGTTTATTTACCACTTTTATCAAAATTTGGTAGCACTCTGAAAAGGGTATGTATTTATTCATCTCTTAAGAATTTTAACGTTGTAATTATTATGATGACAAGGAATATCCACACTAGGTCCGAGGCCAAGAAAGAAAGCATGCAACAAATTTCAAACTTAAGATCTCTCATTTGAGACATTCACTGCTCACCAACTCTCTGAGCTTGTCGTAAATGTCACCATTGTATTTGAGTGCAATAACTATGTACATGTAATTGTGTTTTTTTTAAATATTTATGTCGATGTCATCTAAAGGTCTAAAAATTCAATGTGTTTGTAGAATGTAAACTTTCTAAAGACTGCTCCGTTTGTTGTTATTGACATTATATCTACTTCTCTAACTCAAAATTGTCTGCTCTTATAAAAATTATATGTCAAATTGTTATCATTATTGGGCATCTGTGAAACAAAAGAAAAATATCTTTATGGATATTATATTATAGGGCAAACTACTCTATCATAATACTATCGAGTTTATGGATATTAATCTAGTATCCTTGTACATCGAGTTTTATGGATATTTGCTCAATGATATTGTCATAAATTTATAATACTATGGACTACATTGAGTAACACTTTTCAACTTTATTTTGTGTCAGATTAATAAATGATTTAGTAGTGATTAAATTAGTCCAAAAATTATTATTTAAAAATAAGATGAGAGTTTAAATAAATCATATGTAAGAACATATCACATCATTACATCTTAAATTTTAACTACATTCACTACAATATAACAATCATTTATTCATTAACTACTACCCATATATATTAGCATCATCCAAATCTATGACTTACGATACAACACAAAACAATACATTCCCAATTCATATGCATATATTAGTTTCATCAGTATCTTAAAGACACTAAACTATAACAACCCTTTGGATAGTTATGGATAAATCCATGATGACAAAATTTGGGTAAAAAGCTTTTGGAGTGGTGAGTTGAAAATTTTAGACTAGGTCAATCGTAGATAAATCGAAGCAAGGTAAGGTCTAGGGAAATATGGGATAGGATTTGGATAATTTTCTTCTTAGATTGAAAATAAATATTCTTCTCGTTTTCTTATGTTTAAAACAATTAATTGTAACATGTATGACACATGTATCGCCTATAAATTTTTGCATACTTGATATTCGTGAAATTTTGGTGCAAATGATCTCTAACAATTATTTTATGGTGTATGCTTTATCTCTTGAAATAATATTTTTAGTATTTTAATATTTTAAATAACTAGTTTCTATGCATATGTATCACCTATACTTATCAATTATTACAAAATATATATCTAATAAATAATGAACTTTAGATGAAAGTATATAAAAGAAAGATGCTTATTTTAGTAGGATCCATCTATGTACTTAATTACAATAATATAGTCATAATTAGAACTTCAAAACAAATTAGATTGTTCTACTTCACTAATTAATGAAACTAACATCATTAATGATATTTATGCACTTTGAATTTAAATTCGTAAGTCTAGCATATATTAAACATACATGACCAACTGAGGCGGCGTTAGGTCGGATTCATTGGTTGAGACTATACCCTATACTTGTGCCAGAAAATTAATTAAATATATGTGTTTTGTGAGCTTCTAACAAAATTGATTGACGATTATTAACTAAATTTAGAACCCCCAAACATTTAATCCTGACTCTGATGACCAAACAACAAGTTCTGTAGTTGTTAAATATAGTGTTTCATTTAACTCATAGAAAAAGTTACCCCTACCCATACAACCCCAGGTGTCAGTCAAAATCATTCAAACAACTACAAAACATCATAGGAACATTTAACCGATTTGATTTATTTTTTCGATGTAGATTTACCAAACTCGTAAACATCCCTAATCACATCAGTTAGTAAAATATGTGTGTATTGCATCGTTTAAAATTATCATTTTAAAATCAATTTAGCATTGTTTCATCTATTAGATCATGTAACCTAGATATCTAACCACCCTCATAGTCATTTTGAATCTTGCGTGTTTTCCATATTTCTCCCCTTCTTGTATATTATATCATTTATGGGGATAGATAACAATGTTTTTCTTATTTCTTCTCTTCTCATATATTCTGAATATTTTTTTTATGATTTATGGAGATAGGTGATCGAATTGATATTGGATATTGGTGTGAAATTTCTAACAATATCAAAATCTTGAGCATTTGAGCTTGAGTAATTATAGTATGTTTAACCTAAATTCACATTTTTTTCTTATTATCTTGTATTTATCTACTTTTAATTCTACGAAAACATAATATTTTTATAACAATATAGAATGGTCGACGTTTATTCATTGTTTAGTTTATTTAATACTTTTATCAAAATTTGATAGCACTCTGAAAAGGGTATGTATTTATTCATCTCTTAAGAATTTTAACGTTGTAATTATTATGATGACAAGGAATATTCACACTAAGTCTGAGGCCAAGAAAGAAAGCATGCAACAAATTTCAAACTTAAGATCTCTCATTTGAGACATTCTACTCACCAACTCTCTGAGCTTGTCGTAAATGTCACCATTGTACTTGAGTGCAATAACTATGTACATGTAATTGTGTTTTTTTTTTAATATTTATGTCGATGTCATCTAAAGGTCTAAAAATTCAATGTGTTTGTAGAATGTAAGCTTTCTAAAGACTACTTTGTTTGTTGTTATTGACATTATATCTACTTCTCTAACTCAAAATTGCCTGCTCTTATAAAAATTATATGTCAAATTGTTATCATTATTGGGCATATGTGAAACAAAAGACAAAAATCTTTATGAATATTATATTATAGGGCAAACTACTCTATCATAATACTATCGAGTTTCATGGATATTAATCTAGTATCCTTGTACATCGACTTTTATGGATACTTACTCAATGATATTGTCATAAATTTATACTACTATGGACTGCATTGAGTAACACTTTTCAACTTTATTTTGTGTCAGATTAATAAATGATTTAGTAGTGATTAAATTCGTCCAAAAAATATTATTTAAAAAATAAGATGAGAGTTTAAATAAATCATATGTAAGAACATTAAAATAGTTTCACATCATTACATCTTAAATTTTAACTACATTCACTACAATATAACAATCATTTATTCATCAACTACTACCCATATATATTAGCATCATCCAAATCTATGACTTACGATACAACAACACAAAACTTACATTTCCAGTTCATATGCATATATTAGTTTCATCAGTATCTTAAAGACACAAAACTATAACAACCCTTTGGATAGTTATGGATAAATCCATGATAAGAAAATTTGGGTAAAAAGCTTTTGGAGTAGTGAGTTGAAAATTTTTAGACTAGGTCAATCTTAGATAAAACCGAAGCAAGGTAAGGTCTAGAGAAATATGGGATAGGATTTGAATAATTTTCTTCTTAGATTAAAAATAAACATTCTTCTCGTTTTCTTATGTTTAAAACAATTAATTGTAATATGTATGACACGTGTATCGCCTATAAATTTTTGCATACTTGATATTCGGGAAATTTTATGCAAATGATCTCTAACAGTTATTTTATGGTGTATGCTTTATCTCTTGAAATAATATTTTTAGTATTTTAATATTTTAAATAACTAGTTTCTATGCATATGTATCACCTATACTTATCAATTATTACAAAAATATATATCTAATAAATAATGAACTTTCGATGAAAGTATATAAAAGAAATGGCACGTGAACTTTTTGAAAAATAATTATTATATTAGAATATACATATTTCTAATGTAGTAAAATTCCTATTGTGTGGTACCGAATTAGAACAACATAATAATAGTCAAAAGTAAAAAAGAAATTAAATTGTTATAATATTGATGAAAGAAATAAATGATGTTAGGAGGAAAAAAATTAACTAAGTTCCCAATTTTAATTGTTAGCAAAGATTTGTCAGATATTGCAAAAATAGTCAAAAGTCAAAAAAATCATATTGTTGTAATACACTAATGGAAGAAAAATCATAAGTGTATTTACTTTGAATATAAATGATGAATTAAGAAGAAAAATAAATAACTAAACTTCCAATTTAAATTGTAAACAAGATTTTGTTACCATAGCAAAAATGGAAGACAGAGAAATGAAGAGTGGTGGGGGATGGGGGTATATTGAATAGCCTATAAATATTCTTCACGTTTCATAATATTATATTGCATAGTTGGTACTTCTCTTTATCATTTCTTTCTTTAGAGAAAATATTTCATTCATACTTCAAATATGAATTATGCTAACTTTTCTTCATTTCTAAAACCTTCTCATGTCCTACTTTATTGTCCGGTATATGGAATATTTCATACTCATTTTCAATTCATGTATCATGTACAAAATAATCATCTATCAGTGTCTGAGCAAAATTTCATCTTACAGTCTTCTGTTTATGGATCTGATACTTTTGTACCAGGAAACCCTCCATCAACTGAACATCTTGCTCCACAACAGGCTAGCTTACTAAGAGATAATGTTGTTATTAGGCCGACAACATCTTCGAACCATGACCACCCTATAAGAAGGGATAGAGCAATTTCAATTGATGGACAACAAATGATAAAAAATAACATAATTGTACCGATGATAAGAGGCAGAACATCAATAATGGATAGACAACAAATGGAAAGAAGAAACATAATCGAAAGTTCAAATGGGTCTGTTGTTGATTCTAGAAGATCATTGATCAATCGATTGGGTGTTCCTAATTCATCAAATGTAGATGAATTAGTTAACATAGTTGAAGAACCAACTGATTTGGACTTGAACTTGAGGCTTTAATAAGATAAAAATTTATGTGGATCTTCTTTGTAATGTGGTCGATGGGTGTCTAAAAATGGATTAAGTTTAAGACGTTACTTAAAAATTTAGTTTATGTATGTTGTTTGATAGATGTGTGTTTAAGAGTGCAAGTTTGTTATTTTATTTTATTTTATTCTATTTTTAGTCAGATAGGATGGGTGTCTAAAATTATGTTATGGTTAGAGTCTATTGTTCTATTTATTAAATATTTGTCTTGATTTTCATCATCCAAATCCATTTATTTGTGTGCAAATATTACTCTAGTTCATTGTCAAAGATATTAAAAATAATACTATAATTATTTTGAAAATGATTAAATTTATGTTATTATTACTTAAGAAAAATGTCAATCTTGGCACATCACCGCTATCCAACTTGTAACTTTCATATCATAATTTTTTGTACAAATAAATTCATTGGGTAAAATATAATCAATCTTTGTTTTCCTAGTTTACTCTATTTTCTTACATTGATTAGTTGTCAATTTTTATTTCTTTTACAAAATCCTTAAGGAGTCATAAATAAGAACAATTAATTAATTTACCTCTTTCTGAACTCTAGAAACTTGTTTATACTTTCAATTAATAAATTGTAATGGTAAATAAAAAAATATTTTAATTTTGTAACTTAACAAATAATTTTTGCCAATTAATATGAAATAGAGGGAGTATTTTCTAAAATCTTATTGAAGTAAAAGATAGTTAATTTAGTATGATCCATATTTGTTCTACATTATAATAATATAGTCAGAATCAGAATTTCAAAATTGACTAGATTATTGTAGTTCATCAATGAAACTAAGAGTGTGTTTGACATTTTAGTTGGAAGGGAATTTTATTTTTTTTTTGGAAAAAACTTTTTTTTAAAAGCAAGACATTTGGCAAATTAATTAAATTGTTTTCAAAAGGTAGCATAAGTAGTTTTTCTGTTGTTAAGAAGAAGCAAAATATTTTCCTCTTCTTAAAAAACTAGAAGCAAAAAAATATTTTTTTCAAGACTAAAATATCTCTTCCATATTTACATATTTACCAATTCATTCTATTTGAATTAATTAATTTGTAAGTTTGGTTAAGTTTCATTTAAGAAATTTATTTATATATAATAATTATTTTATTTTATTTTATGTTTATTGGCGTTACTTTATATTTGATATTTTGAATTATATTTAAGTCGTCATGTTAATATTTTATCAATATTTAATTTATGTTTTATTTAGCATGCATTATATTGATTGAAAATCCAAATATATACATTCAAATTTAACAAAAATAAAAATGTAACACCCCAAAAATTTCAACATTATACTGCATATATATATATATATATATATATATATATATATATATATATATATATATATATATATATATATATATATATATATAAAACAACCTTTCTCATACAAAATAAGACACATAATATCATGCATTATTTTTTAGACATGATACTTCAATTCGAAATTATACTTAATGTATATGATACATAGCAATTACCGCATAGACACGTATCCGTCAAATCTATGTATTCCTTCACCTTTTTGTATGTTGTATCAATGCATGCCATATATATTGAAAATTAGGCTCTTGTTTCTTCACCTCAACGATGTATCTGATTTACAAACTTTTCCTTCAACTTATCAATCTCTAATTCAGTTGCAATGACTGATCTGAGATTCACAAAATCAATATTTTGAAGAACGGCAATTCCATCACTTTGTATCGTTCATACCTCACCTCACTATCCTAAATTTTGGAATGTCTTGACAAGATCGACAAGTTCATGTAGTATTAGTAAAATTTCTCGACAAGTTCAATTAAAAAATTGAGAGTTTTATGGAAGAATGAGAAGAAAAATTTTAAATTTTAAATTAGCGTATTACAATTTGTCAATTATCTTTCTGATATTTCGATGTAAAGAGTCCTCTACTGACGCATTTAACTCCATTTGTTAAAATAACTTTCACTGAGTCTATGCACCTATACTTTTAATCTGAACCTCTGTTTATGAGTTTAAGGGAATAAGACCCTAGCTAAGTTAAGTTGTGTACTTATGCCTAAACCCTTAAATTCAATTTAAAGATGTTGCTTTATGATGCACATTTCATCTATTAAAAATAAACACTATTTTTATCTTTTTATGTTTAAAATAAATTAATAGTAACACATCTCGCAAATGTGACACCTATAAAATTTGTATACTTGATTAAGTGAGATTTTGTTCAAATAATATATAAATACGTTATTTTAACGGTGTATATTTTTTCTCTTGAAAAGAAAATATTATTTTTTTTAAGAAACTATTTTTCTTGCACATGTATGACTATATACTTATCAATTATTACAAAAATATATATCTAAAGCTAATGAACTTTCGACAAAAGTACATTTCGAAAAGTTCCATATAGGTTTTTTGAATAAATAATTATCATATTAACATATAGATAATTTTTGAATTTGCCAGGATCTATTCAATACAATACAAATATTACAATATAAAAGTACTCAAAAGTAGAAAAAGAAATCAAATTACTGTAATTAACTAAAGAAAAAAAAAAAGGGATATTATCTTTGAATATAGATGATGAATTAGGGGGAAATAACTATATTTCCAATTTAAATTGTTAGCAAAGTTCTGGCACTTACTGCAACATTTTTTTGAATTAACCACTTCAAAATGGAAAACATATAATGAAGGGAAAAAATTAACTAGATTTGGTTTCCTACTTCAAAAATGGAAAACATATAGAAGAAGGGAGAAAATTATATTTTCAAATCAATTTGGTAGAAAAGTTGTCACTTATTGCAACAATATCTGGAACTTACCTTGGCAAAATTAAAAGACACATAAATGAAGTGCCTGTAAACGTTCCTTACATTTCATTGAATTATATTGTATAGCTGGTATTTCTCTCTACCATTTTTTACTTTAGAGGGAAAAAATTGTCATCAAATATGCATAACGCTAATTTTTCTCCCTTTTTAGGACCTTCTCATATCCTACTTTTTTGCCCCGTATGCAATAAAATGTTTCATACTTATTTCGAATTCGTAAATCATATACAAATTACCCATCCATTATCATCTGAGCAAGACATCATTCTACATTCTTCTATATATGCATCTGGTACTTTTTTACCAGGAAATCCTCTATCAACTCAACCTGCGGCCCCACAAAATGTTAGACCAGAGAGAAACAATAACATTGTTATCATACCAACACCATCTTCAAATCATGACCACCCAATGATTAGTAGGGGCAGAGTACTACCAATTGATAGACAACTTATGGCACGAAGAAATTGGTTTGTACCGATCAGAAGGGGTACAACACCAATAATGGATAGAGAACAAAAAGGAACAGGGTTGAAAGTTCAAGGGAGGCTATTGTCGATCGTAACCACCCAATCTTAACCACCCAATAATTATATCATGCCAACACTATCTTCAAATCTTAACCACCCAATAATTAGTAGGGGCATAGTACTACCAATTGGTAGACAACAAATGGCTTGAAGAAACATGTTTGTACCGAACAGAAGGGATATAACACCAATAATGGATAGAGAACAGATGTAAGAAGGAACATGGTTGAACGTTCAAGGGAGGCTTGATTGTACCACACCATTGATCAATCAATTGGATGTTCCTATTTTGTCAAATGCAGATGAGTTAGTTAACATAGATGAAGAACAAACTGATTTGCATTTGAAATTGAGGCTTTAATTAGAGAAACAAGTATGTGGATCTTCTTTGTAAGATGGGTGTCTAAAAGTTTGTTTTGTTTGAAGTTTTTGTTAAAATTTTATTCCATATATGTTTTTCTGATAGAAGGGTGTCTAAGAGTCTAAGTTTTTGTTTTGTTTTATTTTATTCTTATTTTGGTTAGATAGGGTGTGTGTCTAAGATTATTTTGTGGTTAGAGTCTATTACTCTATTTTTAATCTATTGCATATCGAGTTTTATGGATATTTTGAATGATATTGATCATAAATTCATAATATTATGAACTACATTGTGTGACGCCTTTCATTAATGTCAGAGCGATGACTGATTTAGTAGTGATTCAACTAGTTCAAAAATCATAATCTAAAAAATAAGATGAGAGTTCAAATAAATCATATGTAAGAATATCAAAATAGTTTCATATCATTACATCTTAAATTATAACTACATTCACTATAAAATACTGTCAAATTTCACTAAACTAAAAGTTGGTGTAATGACTCGTTAGGTCGTTTTGAGAACTACTATTTTGACTCTTTCGATAGATTATAAATGGATATTTTGGACTATTCGTAACTATAATTATGAAATTGGTGGGGTAATTTTAATAATAATTTTAGTTGGTAATTAAAGAAGATAGCATTAAAATTAATAGTGGACAACTTTTACCATATTATTAATTAGTTATACAATAAATAGGATTAAAATTATTTGGTTATACCACGGAAGGATTGCAACTCTTATTCTTGGTTCTCGGCACCGTTGACAAAGACCGACAGAAAAGATTAAGGTAAAATCCAATTTTCTATAAACAATGTATAGTTTGGTGGATGTTTATTCATGTTAATATTATTTTATACATACTAATTAATGGGTGGAAGAAGGGATTTATATTATTATTATATATTGTTACTATGTTGGTGGTGAAAGAAAAAAGGAATTGAAACTGAATTGGCAAAGAAAAAAAAAAGAAATTTAATACTGGTACATAGTTTTAATTGGGAATAAATGTATTGATGAGGAATCATTACCCAATCATGGGATAATGATTTTTCCTAATCATTGGACCGTGATTAAGATTTGGGTGGATAATTCATATGACTTGAAACATTTAACATAGGATGCTTCATTCTCTTAATGCGCCATGTGCTAATTACATTAGTCGGATTTAATTATAGATATTTATTATCATATTATGATTAGTTATAATTAAATCAAAATAGATAATTTAATATTAGGTATATATTATTTTAATTTTATTAAAGTTGTGCTAATTAACTCCTATGCTAATTAGAGGAGTTAAGACTTACCCTTAGGTTTGAACTTTAGAAAAGTGATTATAAAATTATGTGAGTTTTTGGATCTAGGCTAGACCTATAGTAGCATGGGTGTTTATATATTCGTTAATTTATAAATTTTATGTACTTGATAGATCGGAAAGGTTTGGAGGAATCGAGAAAAGGAAAGTATTGGAAAGTAGTTTGCTTGACTTCGGTTCTTCGGTGGAGGTAGTTATGGTTTATGCTATTTGATAGTAAACTCTTAATAGTGATTGATATGCATTGAATTATATTGTGAATTTTTCTATATACTTGATTGTGTGATTCTGTGGCTTGGTTGTGTGTTTTGTGAATGGTCTGAAATCCTGAGACCGTGAAATTTATATTCTTGAACCCTCTTTATTGAAGTGATGCCTTGAATAAAGAAGGTTTGATGAAATATTATCAATGAATTGAAAGTGGTGATAATAAACGATAAACTAATAGTATAATTGGATCGGAGTGTCACATTCCGACAAGATATTCTTGGATCGAAGTGTCACGTTCCGACACGATATTCATGGATCGGAGTGTCACGATCCGAAAAGGTATAATTGAATCGAAGTGTCACGTTTCAACACGATAATATTAAAGTAAAAACATATTGAATTAACGGAATGTACTCAATCTCAAAGAACTCAATTTTCCAAATGATTTGATTGGAGGCATGAGTCCTCATGGATAATTTTGATATTGTTGACTTATTACATACTTATTTTAGTGTTGTTGACACTGGTTCATGTTGTTTGTTTTTTATCACCTGTTAAGTGCTAAAGTTGAGTTCATAGTATTATTCATTGTATATTAGTTTCTATTTTGGGTTGACCGATGATACCTACTCAGTATTTGTTGCCCCGTACTGAGTCCTACTTGTGTTTTTCTTTGTTTTCCTTTTATGTAGTGCAACGAGTGTACCAATGACTTCGAATTTCCCTCAACTCTAGCCAGTCTCCAGCATATCAGGTTTCAGGGTGAGCTATTCATTCAAGCTCGTGTTGGATTCTCTCGATTATGACATGATGTCCTATGTTTTCGGACACATACCATTTTATTCTTTTATTTTGGTGTATTTGATATTCTTAAACTTAGTATATGGAGATTAGATGTCCTAGACTTTCAGGTTTTGGGAAATGATACTTTAATAAGTTTTGAAGCTTTCGCATTATTTTTGTTATTCATAGTTGAATTATTGGCATATATTGGGGTTTGGATTCCTTGGTCCGCCCACTTAGGAGGTTAAGTGTGGGTGCCCTTCACGACTCGTTTTGGGTCATGACAGTTGGATAGTTAAAACTCTTCCTCAGATAATATTTTCCTCCGACCTAACTTGGGGCAATGAAAAGAAATCACATATTTTGATATGACAATATATTTTCAGAAGACCCTTATATAAATATATGGTCCAATTAATATTATAAATTAATATTTTCTTTAAAATGAAATATATGTAAGACTATTTAGTGAAATATGATTCTTTCTGTTCTATTTTTTATTAAAATTTAAATCTAGTCCAAGTTTATCTCAAACTTTTCTTATTGCATCCAAATGTTTCATTGTTGTCTTTTCTAATTGCATTATAAAATTGTGAAAAGTTCTAAATGCGATAAGTGTTTCGTTACGTGCAACTGGTTCTAAATGTATCTTATCATTTTCAACTTTATCATCAATATTGTTTTGTTAATAAATAATTATATATTAGCATATAAATAATTTTTGAATTAAGTAGGACCTATAATGTAAAGTGCAAATCATATCAACATAAAAATAGTCAAAATAAAAAAGAAATCAAATTGTTGTAATTAACTAATGAAAAATAATCAGAACGGGTATTTTCTTTGAATATAGATGATGAATTAGGGGGCGGGGGGGAATAACCATGTTTTCAACTTAAACTGTTATTAGAGTTTTGTCACTTACTGCAAAATTATTTTGAATCTATCACTTCAAAAATAGAAAACATATAAATGAAAAGGAGAAAATTTACTAGATTTCCAAATTTATTTGGTAGCAAAATTCTCACTTAATGCAACAATATATGAATTTACCATTACAAAATTGAAAGACACATAAATGAAGAGGAGATCATACCAATGAATAGCCTATAAATGTTCCTTACATTTCATATGATTATATTGCATAGTTGGTACTTTTCTTTACCATTTCTTATTTTAGAGAAAAAAATTCATTTATTGTTCAAATATGCCTAATGTTTACTTTTCTCCATTTTTAAGACCTTATCCTATCCTATTTTTTTGCCCCTTATGTCATTAAATATTTCATACTCATTTCGAATTCATAAATAATATACAAACTACTTATCCATCTTCAAATCATAACCACCAATTAGTAGGGGTAGAGCACTATCAATCGATGGACAACAAATGACACGAAGAAACATGTTTGTACCAATTAGAAGGGGTATAACACCAATAATGGATAGACAACAAATGAAAAGAAGGAACATAGTTGAAAGTTCAAATGAGGCTATTATTGATTGTACCACACAATTGATCAATCGATTGAATGTTCATATTTCATCAAATGCAGGCGAGTTAGTTAACATAGCGGAAGAACAAATTAATTTGGACTTGAACTTGAAGCTTTAATTAAAGAAAAATATGTGGATATGCTTTGTAAGACGGGTGTCTAATTTATTTATTTTTTAAAAGTATTTTTTAAAAACTTATTTGTTTGGTCATTGGTGGTAGAAGGGTGTTTAAGAGTCTAAATCTATTGTTTTGTTTTGTTTTCTTCTTATTTTTGTTAGATAGGTTGTGTGTCTAAAATTATTTTATAGTTAGAGTCTATTAATTTTTAATTAAATATTTATCTTGATTCCATCATCCAAACTTTATTTATTTGCGTGTAAATTCTTCTCTATTTCCTTATTGAAGATATTAGAACACAAAATTGTAATTATTCAAAATATAATTAATTTTAGATACTATTACTAAGCAAAAATGTCAAGTTCCGACAAATCAACGCTTCTCTACCTTGCAATTTTCACATCATATAGAAGGATGTCATATTTGTTATAGTACAGCTTTCTAAACTCTATTATTTAGAATGTGTATAAAAATCTTATTCAAAGTACGTTTTAAGTTTTTATAAGCAAAAGGTGATCAAATGTGAAAGTAATTAAGTTCAATAACGATGATTCAGACATAATTTCTTATTCAATCACTCTGTTCTCCTATTCCATTTATATTATGAACTTTGGTTTATATATATATATATATATATATATATATATATATATATATATATATATATATATAAATGCTTGATCTCAAAATAAATATAAATATAAATAGCGATATCATATGTTCAAATAACAAAAAAGTCAGGATGGCCGAGTGGTCTAAATATAAATATAGTCAAAAGTTCTGGTCTTCATAAGAGGGCGTGGGTTCAAATCCCACTTCTGACATATTATTTTTAATTGTTTTTTTTAACTCATCACTAAATTTGTTTTTTCCTTAAATGAAAACATAAAGTTTTTGAAATATATGTAGGACATAAAATTATGAGAAGAATAAATACTCTTTAATTATCTAAGTAGTAATTAAGACAAACAAATTAAATTAAAAGTAATGTTTTTTTTAAAAAAAATTGTTTCAACCCAGATCATTACACAGGTTAATAAAAATGTATGTGGAAAATTGTCTTTGTTAGTAAATCAGGAATTGTTCCCATTTATAAAGGTTATATATATATATATATATATATATATATATATATATATATATATATATATATATATATATATATATATATATATATATATATATAAGCCAACAATAAAAAAAATAACATTGCAATATTTAATTGTATAATATATTATGTGAGTTGTACTATTTATATTTTCTCCCCATTATCTTTATTTACCTTATCAATATTTAGGAATCAATTTTTATAGTGTTAGAACCATATTTGTAGAAAAGGGATTTAACTATCATCTTTATTATCTCAAATCATTTCTTGAATGAGTGTCAATTGTCACATGTCTAAATGTTGATATCAATGACTTAGATTTAATTAATTGAGGGCTATAACAATAATTAATATAGAGTGAGAAAATAAGCAATTAATTCAAGGCTATAACAATATTCAATGGTGGTTACTTTCCAAAGAAATTGGCTACAATTGCAATTGCAATTACAAAGAACTTAACTATGCACCAATTATATTTTTTTTGATGGTACAAATGCATTATTCACTTGATGCTAATAATATGTAATGACGAAAAATTTAAGGTAAGATATATCTTTTGGTCCATTTTCTTTTTAATAATAAATATTGCATATTTGAACACATCAAATTGTTGGGCTTAGGCCCGGTGCATCGCACGGGCATCACTTTCTAGTATATATGTGTGTGTTTGTGTTGCACGCGCCCATGTTTGACAGATAAAGTCTCATATTCACCATCGAAAAGAAAAAGAATTTGATTGTATAAGGTACTATTGGACACTTTTAATGTGACCGTTATCGCAAACACACTAATTTCTTTTTTCTATTTCTTTTATTTTTTTCACCCGGAGTTCGGAGCGCACATTGAAACTTTGATTAAATTCGAATCACGCTCTGCAGGGTCCATTTGGGGGTGACGCTCCCAACAGGATTTTCTCCATACCCAGGGCTCGAACCCGAGATCTTTTAGTTTTTCACCAGTCTCCGAAACCCACATTGAAACTTCGACTAAATTTGGATCACGCTCTGCAGGGCCCATTCAGAGATGACGATCCAACAAGATTTTCTTCATACCCAGGGCTCAAATATGAAATCTCTGAATAAGGGTCAAACACTCCCACCAGTGCACCATAACCTATGTTTGGTACACGAATTTCATTCAATATAATAATAGTTAATTAATTCAAGATTTAGAAAATAGTGAACTTTCTTGTGAAATGATGTGTAAATCTTCCCATGGTCTATCTAAGCGAAATTTCCTAGTTTTTCATTAAATGTCCTTTTGTTTTTAAGAGAGAAGAGAGGGCATCCAATACTCCCAACCAATCAATCAAACAAACGAACATATTATTTCTTTGCTTACCAAGAATAGTTACAGTAGCTAACTAAATAAAAAAAAAAGTACTCTCTCCGTTTCATAAAGAATAACTTGCTTTGATTTGATATGGAGTTTAAGAGTATAAAGAAGACTTTTGTATCTTGTGGTCCTAAATGTTAGGTTAAATGTACAAAATCGTCCTTTGATCTTGTGGCCTTAAACATGTCATGTGGAAAACTGATTTTAAAATGTTACCAAAAAAGAGATCATTCTTTTTAAATAAACTAAAAAGGAAAGAAAGTCATTCTTTTTTAAATGTACTAGTTATGTACAATGATATATATTTTTCGTCTATAATTTTGATGGATAAAAATATCAATTAAATTAAGGTGTGATTAATGGTTGGACCTACGATCCCCTTTCCTCCTCTTTTCCTTCACTTTTGGCTTCTTCCCAACAGACATTGCAACTCTAACTGATGAATTATGATTATTACAAAGAATTTTCCTTGGCGTTTAAGCAACTTAATGTTGGTTTGAATGAATTAGCGCGTCATGAGGTAGCTTAAAATTATAAATTATAAAAGTGATAAATTAGCTAATCAAAACTATACTTAAAAGCATAATATCATTATATGATTTAACCAATTGATCTACATATGAAAAACTTATAATATAAAAAAAAGTTAAAATATGTTGGAAGAAAAATCTCCCCTTAAACAAAACTCTCTAAATATATACATAGTGGGTGTTATTATGTTCTTGGTATGAGAATAATAATCTTGAGTTTCAAGCTTTTTGAAAAGAATACCTAAATATTGGAAAGAATTATATTTTCTTTTAGAAAAGTTAAAGCAATTATGATAATAATTCTAACTTTTAAAAAGTAAATTTAAAATTTAATTTTGAAAAAATATTGAGGATAAAATCCTAACACTTAACTAGTTTATTTCATAAGGTCATTGGACTTTCCAAGTCACATGCAGTCCAAGTGTAGCTTTTTTCTTGGATTCATTCACGGGGTCTTATAATTGGAAGTTTTAGTTGAGGTGTTGTTTTTCTTATTACAAGGAGGCTTTTTTTTTTTTTTTTTTAATATAGATAAATATATGTATCAGGAAATTAAATTTTTGGATTTAAGTTATATACATTAACATTGAAAAATAATTAAAATATTAGTTTGTTTTTAATTGACTATAGCAAGTTAATTGTTTATCATTATAGATTAGTAGGTTATTGATCAATTTCATTATATTTACAGTGATTTATGTGTAATAAAATTATTGTGTTTGAATGTGCATTATTATGTCAATAGGTTTCACCATCAATTTAAATCGATCGTCTTTTAAAGTGATCGATTGTAAAAAAAAATGACATGAATTTGAGATCTTATTTGGTGACCAAATTGTCAAGGTAAATCCACCCCGACTTAAAGGTCCCAATTGCAACCTATCGTAGTGAGTCTCTTTCCTTAAAATATAGAGTTAATATTTTTTTGAATAGATTATTCATATATCAGTTATTATATTTTATTTATTTCACATTATCTATCGTGGTTATTAAAAATAGATATATCAAATTATTTGTCATTTTAGAAGTTCAAATAGAATTAATTATTTATTTTTCATTTCACCCTTAGTAAATCTTTTGCCAGCTCCACCACCCCACCCTCTCCCAAAAAAATTTAAGCTTATTTTTAAATAACATTTTTAATTTAATTCAAAAATTATATTCTACTCTCTAGTAAAAATAAAAGATATTTTCTCAAAAAAAAAAAAAAATTCATTCGTAAATCAAACACTAAAAAAATGTTTTTCGAAAAATATTTTCTACTCACTAATCAAACATGATAAAATAAGTAAAAAATCTACTTATTTTCGGGAGAAAAAATCCTTTGTACCGAATACACACTCAATGGAAAAAAACTATGACTTTGACATAAATAAAGGTAAAATAGTCATATATTCCTCTAACTAATGTCTCAATAAACTTACAAATAAAATAAGAATAAAAAATTTGGGACGGAAAGTAGAATAATATAATCCCCTAACCAAATCAATGTATATATAGATCAAATTGTAATATACAATCATACAACTTGTGAGCTAGCTCATTCAAAATGTTTAAAATCACTGGGCTACATCAACTTATTGTGTCAAGTATGTTCAAAATATACTATTTAATCAGTTTGTGTATCATTTTATTGTATATACATTAATTTTCCCGATGAAGTGTGACCACGTGGCTCCGCTCCCTGCTTGCTTAGTGTGATTTACATTTTCTATATGATTTATATGCTATTACACAATAGGACATTTATCCAATATACACAAAGTGTTTACCCAAAAGACAAAGATTGTAACAGAAATGACAACACTTGAGGATTATCCTAGGACGTTATGTAAGAAATACTATTCTTTTCTTTCTCTAGTCATGATTAGAACTATCAAAAAGGGTTGATCCAGCCTCACCTGGCTCAAGTTTCGCGAGTCAAGAAATTTGAAGGGCTAGGGAAGGCCGACCCTTCATTTGGTAGGGCTTGAATGCTCAACCCAACCCAACCCTAAAAGAGTCGAGGGCTGGGGGCGGGCTAGCCCTTCTATGTTTTTTTCTTCAATTTTTTTCTTTTTAAATTTATAATTCTATAACATCAAGAACATCCGAAGATTTTCAAATTAAATATGACAAAACAACGATGTTGTTTTAATAAACTAGTAAAAATCTAGTGTAATTAGCATGTATCTCGCAACCAAAGATGCGAGTGAGATAATAGAGTGACAAGCAAGACGGGAGGGAGGTGAGAACGCGAGATTTGTATATGTATCCTAGATACATGCGAATCTACTTGGATAGAGTCTATCTAAAAACAAATTAACCTACTTTTGAGTCTATATATTTTCGAGTTACTTGTATCTGGAGAAGAAGATTCATAATATTACAACATAATGTGTAGTCAAATAATTAGATTATATATTAGTGATTATTGTAAATTACTTTTAAATAAAAAGTTTTGGACTATGGACCGACCCCGACCCAGCCCCGATCAAACCTCAAGGGCCAAAAACTTATGATTTGAACTTATGAGTCCTAGTTTTAAATAGACTTGAAAAATCCTATCCCAACACTATCGCAATAAAGGATAGATTGGGTCGTCCCCATGAACTAATCCCATTTTGACGGCTCTATTCTTGATATACAAAAAGGTCTCCAATTAATCCCTACATGGATAGTGGATTGTAATTTTGCGAGACGTGAAAGCCAGTGAACCACATGTTACGTTAATGCTACTTTATCCCCTACTGTTTTAAAAAATAAATAAACAAAACAAATAATATTTTTTTTTTAAAAAAAAAAATACCGTTTTAGACGTTCCTCTATCCGTACTTTTCTCTTTAATCACAAATCCATTTTCCAAATCAAAACAAACTAAAAAAGCATTTTTAAAAGGATAATAATAATAATACATATATCAACGTTCAAAATCATTTATCTTTTCTTTCTCTATATAATTCACTCTTTTTCATTCATAAAACCAAAAACAAAACAAAAAAACAAAAAAAATCAAACATCCCTAAAGTAGTTACAAACATCTTTAGGGTTGTTCTAATCAGCCCCCCCCCCCCCCCCCAAAAAAAAAACCAACCCTTTTTTCCTACGTTACATTATTGTTTAATCCTATTATTATAAAGGGGGTTGGTTTTTGTTCTTGATTATTATTAGATCTTATTAATTTATTAATAATTGTTTGTATTAATTTTCATTTCTTCATCATGAGTGATGATAAAAAGTACATTACTGCTGAGGAATTGAAGAAACATAACAAACAAGATGATTTATGGATTTCAATTCAAGGAAAATGTTACAATGTTACAGATTGGGTGAAAGACCATCCAGGTGGCGATATTCCGATTCGTAGTTTGGCTGGACAAGAAGCTACTGATGCATTCATTGCATTTCATCCAGGTTTCAATTGAATCTTTTTGATTTAGAATTCGAATTAATTTATACATTAATCATCATGAAATTTCATTGATGTATGTTCATAGGTACTGCTTGGAAATATCTTGACAAGTTTTTCACGGGATATCATCTAAAAGATTATGAGGTAACAGAGGTGTCTAAAGATTACAGGAAACTGTGTTCTGAATTTTCGAAAGCAGGGATGTTTGATAAGAAGGGGCATGGAGTGATTTATTCGTTCTGTTTTGTTGCATTGTTAATGTCATTGAGTTTCTGTGGTGTTTTGTTGAGTAAAAATTTCTTGGTTCATATGGTTTCTGCTGCATTTTTGGGATTAGCTTGGATGCAGATATCTTATTTGGGACACGATTCGGGTCATTACATGATGATGACCAATCGCGGATTCAATAAATTAGCCCAGATTCTTACAGGAAATTGTCTTACTGGTATAAGTATTGCTTGGTGGAAATGGACACATAACGCTCATCATGTCGCGTGTAATAGCCTTGATCATGACCCTGATCTACAACACTTGCCAGTTTTCGCAGTTTCTACAAAGTTTTTCAAATCATTGAGATCTAGCTTTTATGGAAGAGAGCTAACATTTGATTCGCTTGCAAAATTCTTTGTGAGTTATCAACATTTTACGTATTACCCTATAATGTGCGTAGCACGAGTGAATCTCTTTGTCCAAACATTCTTGTTATTGTTTTCGACAAGGAAAGTACCAGACAGAGGTTTGAACATATTGGGAATACTTGTTTTCTGGACTTGGTTTCCTCTTCTTGTTAGTACATTGCCTAATTGGACTGAGAGGTTCTTGTTTGTTCTTTTAAGTTTCTGTGTTACATCACTACAACATATTCAATTCACTCTTAACCATTTCGCTGCTGATGTATACGTTGGACAGCCAGAAGGGAACGATTGGTTTGAGAAACAAACGAGTGGTACTATAGATATCGCGTGTTCTTCATGGATGGATTGGTTCTATGGAGGATTACAATTTCAACTTGAACATCATTTGTTCCCAAGGTTGCCTAGATGCCATTTGAGGAAAGTGTCACCAATTGTTCAAGATTTGTGCAAAAAACATAAGTTACCATATAGGAGTTTGTCATTCTATGAAGCTAATGTTTGGACATTAAGGACTTTAAAGACAGCAGCAATACAAGCCAGGGGTCTACTTTGGGAAGCTGTTAATACTCATGGTTAATTAATATTTGGACTTTGGACAAAAAAATTATAACAAATAATGTTGTTTTTTAAAGTAATGTGTGTGTTTTAATCTAATGTGTTTTCTGCTGTGTTGATATGGGATTTTTGTATTTTTTTATATTTGTATTGGTGCTTGACTAATCTGGATTTGTCGATGTTAGGCCAATTAAAAGGGAGGCACTTTTAAACATGATTTTGGGCTTATGTTCTTCATGTAACATTCAGATCAAATGACTCTAGAAATTACGTTGATACTTTCACATATTATAGGTTGTTATAAGAGATATCTTATTGTTTAACTTTCAGTTCGTCTCTAACCATCAAATGAAAAGTAAGCAACCCGTTCTCCTCTCTTTAAAAGAAGGGGGCTTTCGATTTTGTCGTGCTTGAAATTTTTTTGTTCTCCATGTTATTGTATATACTCAATCATTTGGTTACTTTTTCGCTTTCTATTGATTGAGGTCTATTTTTTATAATACCTTCAAACTTAAATTCGAGATATCTGAGTGAAGACGGAAAAATCCTAATTGGTGAACATATAACTGCAATCCACGTGGAGGAAATTGTGGCCCTTTGAGCTCGAACGTGCCACTTAAAAAAGTGGACCAAATCTCTTCGCCACATACTTTGGGTCTGTGCTACATCGTAGAGAATATCGTTATTTTATTTTATTTTATTTTTTTGTGTGTTAACCCTTCACTAATATACACAATTTAAAGTAAAAAGCGAATTGAAAATTTATTTGTAATAATTTTCAGAAAGAAAATCTATACCATAATTTTATATTAGTTCGACAAAATAATTAGCCTGCATCTACAAGTTATCTTCGCACCATCTTTTAAGAAATTTATACATTTCTATACTTTGTGTTAAAAATGAAATGAGAGTAAGCTATTTATTGAAATCATGAAATGTAGAATGACATCTGGATGTATCAATACCAATTATACTTTCTGATTACAACAATAATATATTTACTGAAATTCTATAAAATGGAATTTGAGAGGGTATAATTATCACTACCTAACTACTTCGTGGAAATAGAGATATGTTTTCGAAAGACCCTCCGTTCAAGTTCATCAAATTCAAGTAAAATAAGAAGCAAACAATGGAAGAAAGCATAACAATGATATAAGAAAAGTACGGTAAACTTTACAAAAAAAAAGTCTGATAATACAAATACACTCAATAACTTACAGGATAACGGGAACTACATGGTACGACCAGTCCTTGTTATCTCTTGTTTAAGATTAGCAAATCAGATGTAATAAAAGATGAAAAGAAAAGGCAAAGAGTTATCCTATCCCACGGAACACACTGTGTCCTTATAAAATTTAATCCCCTCAAGTACTCGTGGTTGTAGATTATTTCCTCTCAAGACAAAACGGATTAACCATTAAAGAAGTATACGATACCTCAAACTTTGATAATTTCAATGAACTAAAAAAGACAACAACAAGATCGCACACACAAACACGATTGATCGATTTTGTTTGTAAGAAATGTATGCAAAAGAGTATAAGAACTCCCTAGTCTATACTGAAAAATGAGAAAAAATCTTTCTTTGATAGTCAACAAAGGTTAGTATGCAAAGGTGTTAATTATGTCTTATCAAAAGGGTCACTAACTCCTTAGAAAAGAGATAACCTTTCAGAATGCTCACAACCTTCCGAACGATCACAACCCTTTAGAGAAGACACAATCTTTTGTAAAGATCACAATTCTTCGTAAAAGTCGCAACCCTTCATGAAAGTTACAATCCTTCACCTCCTATTTACACTTTTAAAACTCAACAGCCCTACAACATGCAACAGACACTGTAAGACAAGACGACACTTTATCCCTACTTATTTTCTACCCTAATATAAAATATTTACTCTTTCCTATCTATAATTGTGTCATCGCTATGAAGCAAGTGTCATATCCTGTCTAATGAGCTCTTCAATAACTCAATAAGTATCTTTTCTAATTAAGGGATACATTCTCGAAAAGTATATATCTAAGGGGGAAAAACTGTGAAGACAACAAATTTAGGAAAAACTCCTAATAATGTTGATTAGACATATTGATAGTTGAGTAATGAATTTCATCCACCAATAGAATCCATAATTTTTTCAAATTATCCTAACAAAGCTTATCCTTTTATTTCCCTCCTTCTCAGCCTCGCTATGTCTTTTTACGATAAGATTTTTCATTTTCTCCGCAACCAAACAAAATCCATCTCTCCAGAATATTCGCATTACAATTTCTTCTTCATCACCAAAATTATACACACACAAACAAAAAGATGTTCACTAACAATCTCTAATTTCGCCGGAATCTGACGTCATCATATGGCTACTCTTTTGCCGTCACCGGACATTTCTTCCTTCTCCGCCGGACGAATACACCTCAACAAACTGGTGTTTCGAAGAAGAGTTGTTAAGGTCTGTTCGAGTGTGAAGGATTTGGAGGATGTTGGATTGTTGTACGGACAGTTTTCTGCTCCGTTGAAGGTTAATACGATGTCGTCTTCGAAACTTGATAAGGAGGAAGAACAGAAGAGGAATTACTATCTCAATACCGGTTCTGCTATTCGGATTCTCAGAGAAGAGTTTCCAGCGCTATTTTATAAGGAGCCAAACTTTGATATCTACAGGTTAGATAGAATACTTCTTTGAAAAATATCCTATTTTGTTTGAATTATGTGCTTGGCTATCGAACTCCGATAAATTAGTACAGGAGGTTGACTGGAGAGCTAGGATTTTGAGTTTATGGGTTCTAAGTTCTAAAACAGGAAAGTTATTGTGTTTTTGATAAATTAGTTATAGATAATAAGTGTCTATGCTAAAGCTATTGAGTTCTGCTAAATTCGTAATTAGAATGCTAGCTTTGCAACCTCAAGTATACGATAGAAACGCCCAAACGGAAAATATATAGATGCAGTGTTAGTTGAGGCGGTCAAGATCAAAGAGACTACTATCTTTGAAAAAGCTTCATAGAGTAGGGACCGGAGTAATTCAACAGAGGCTAAGATACTCAAAAGGCATGGAAATCATGATGGTTGCAGAGTTTCAAGAATTGCTCTGAGGGGGAATGTAAGAATTTTATGAAGAATCTGGAATAGTCAAAGAGTTATAGAGAATTGGGAATGAGAGTACTAGCGTGATTGTAGAAAAGTTAAATATTGTAGAAGAGAATAGTAAATATCTTTCACTAGATCCTTCCATGATATAAATATAAGTGGTTAGTTCAGTTGTAACCAAGTAAGAGAAAGCAAGTTAGCTAGCAACAAGTGAGTGAGAAATAAGAGAGAGTTGCTAGAGTGTTAATGCAAGAAGAACTGAACGTAAGAACTATAAGACCAAAGCGGATCGTTACTTTGCAATAATAAAATTGAAGTTGTGAGCAACCAAGTGTGCCGAATAACAATATCCTACAGAATGTTTTAGACACATTTTGGGAGTTGGAATTGTAGGTGATGAACACAAAATATTAATCAGGTTTTGGTGCAGGAGGTTGAAATTTCTCGTTTATCTAAACTCTTTTACCTGACCCTAACTAATTTGTGATCAAGGTCAATTAGTTGAAAGATCTTGTGTTTTTTGTTTGCTGCTTATCAGTCTTTTCGTTGTGGGAAATTGTTGTGATAGGAGCTTCCTTTTTCTTGAACTGGTTCTATGTACACTAGCTAGAAGTCTAGTTCTCATCATCTGGCCTATGGGCAAGTGCTTCTTTTAGTTAATGCTTCAACTTCGATCTCATCTTACCCTTTTGTAGTCTTTAGTCGGCAAGAAGATTGCCTATGCCTTTAGTAGCTTTCAATCTATACTTGCATCTCAGAATTGGCTGTTAAGACTTGAGAGAAATAAACTCAATGGTAGGAAGAGGAAAAACATTAGAACACCCTTCATATTTGAAAACATTTGACTACGAGAGATGGACTTTGATATAATAGTTGGCTGGATGGTGGAACAACTACAAAGTGGCGGGAAGTCTGTCATCCAACTTAGTGAAAAGGTTGAAGATGCTAAATTTTTTTTGAAGTGTAGCACGAGGAGGTGTTTGGAAGGGTAAAGGTGAAAATGAAGGAGATCACGAATGAGGTGAGGGAACTAGAGAAGGAAGAAGAGGGGAGGGAGTTAGAGGAGAGGGAGTGATAAAGAGAGGAAAAAGGGTTGAAGACAGAAGCTGAGAGCGATGTAACTTTGTAATTGGAGTAAGGAGATTCAATTTTTTCATAGGGTTAGCTTGCAAATATAATGAGAAATTTCATAAATTTATGGAGGTGAATGGGGTTGAACATCATGAGGGGAAATGAGGACGTAGAAGGGGCTATTCTAGACTCTTATAGTCGATTAGTCAAAGAGGAAGTGGTTTGATGGTCTAAGGGTGACTAGCGTTAATTCAACTAGGGGATGACACTTGGGTTTTTTCTGATGTGGACAAGTCCCAGTCGGAAAACTTGTGACATATGCTAACGTGGTTTCTGGTAATGTCAGGCCTATAGATAAACCTCAAAAAGTGCTTTGGCATAGGTGTTGAATGGTAAGGTTCGGGAACTTCTCACTACCTATCTTAGCTTGCCACTAGGTGTGTCTGAAGAGGTTCAAACATTTGGAGTATGTCACTACATAGTGTTGAAAAGATACTTGCAGGATGGCAGAAACTATACTTGTCCAAAGACGGAAAGGAATACTTATTGAGAGCACATTATCAAGCATCCCACATATTTTATGTATCTATTTCAGGTTTAGTTTTGGGGGTCACATGGTATGGGGACAACACTTTTGCATCACTTTCCTAAACATCTACATGATATTATGCGAAAAGGTTATGACAGTCCAATAAGTCCAAAGATTACAAGGTGGTGAAGTCTCTCGGGATTTGAGATTTAGGAGTATTTTACACTTTTTACAGGTTGAAGATTTTTGAAATTTGTTCGAGTTATTCCATAAACAGAGTGCACCAGAGGATAGTCAAGATGTAGGGAGATAGAGGGCGTGGAATAATGTGGTGTTCTTTGTTAAGTCCTAAACTCCTGAAAAGGGAGGAGTTTGCTTTCCGTATAGGTCGTTTTGGATGTCGTAGATGAGAAAGGTCTGTTTCTTTACCTGGTTAAGCAATTAGAGGGGTGATCTTGCCAGCTGAAAATCTTTTAAAGAGGTAGGTTACCTATGTCAATTGGTGCTTTATGTGCAAGAATTCAAGTGAAGACATTGATTATCTCCTTATTCATCATCCGGTAATTTGTGACCGGTGGGAAATTCTCACATTGGTTCGGTATTTTTGGGTGTTGCTTGGCACAATAAAAGAGGCAACGGCCAGCTGGTGCTAGATCTTATGTGCATAGCCTGGAAGGAAAGAAATAAGAAGGCTTTTAGGGTGTATAGATGTACCTTTTTCAGTTGAGTAGTAGTAATATATCACACTATTTTGGTGCATCCAAAAGGTTCCTTTATGCATAGAAGTTTTGTGATATGGCAAGATTGGTGAATCACTCGTCTAAGATAATTAAAACAAATAATTTTTACTGGAATGAACATAAAAGATTCATTAGGCGACCTGAACTACTTTGAGATGAAGGTGCAAATGTTATTGATGTTGTTATTGTCGTGATATGATATTTCTATTTCTTGATGGTGTCTTTCTATTCTCTACAGGGATGATATAGTCTTCAAAGATCCCCTCAACACCTTTACTGGCATTGAGAATTATAAATCGATCTTCTGGGCTTTACGATTCCATGGCAGGATATTCTTTAGGGCTTTGTGGATAGATATTGTTAGTGTATGGCAGCCTGTGGAAGGCATGATCATGATCCGATGGACTGTTCATGGCATTCCCCGTGTTCCATGGGAGAGCCGTGGTCGATTTGATGGCACTTCAGAGTACAAACTAGACAAAGATGGGAAGATTTATGAACACCGCGTTCACAACATTGCACTAAAGGGACCCCCAAAGTTCCATGTACTTGCTGTACAGGAATTAATTGGATATATTAGCCGTCCCTCCACGCCAAAGCCGACTTTCTTTAAGATTTCATTCCCTTACTTTGTTAACAGAATGGCACTGGTGAAATTTGCAGATACAGACATCGCCTTGGTTCAATTTTCAGCCTCTGTTAAAGAGAGGTGAAGAGGAACAATCACAGCAAGAAACAGCATTGTGACAAAGTGCTAAAAGTTTTGATCAATCCTCGCGGTGGGTTGAAAACTTGCATCAGAACTATAGGTATTTATTCATATACATTATATATACAATGTTTTCAGGATCAGCTCAATATATCTGGAGTTCATTCTCGTCTTTCTGGGTTTTACTTATCAGTGTTTTGTTCTTCATTTTGAACTCCAGCTACTGACTTGGGCTAGAAAATTTTACCGGTGTATATTTTTGTATAGTATATCTTACTACTGAGTTTGCAGTTATTATCTGGCTGAATATGTTCAACACAATTTATAATGAAATATTTCCCTATATAGAAATTGTTATATCCAAACTCATAAAATAGTTTTGGAGAGTTTACAGTTCTGCTATTTCTAATCTAAAATGGTCCTAGCAGACATATTACCCTGTGGATTCCACTTCAATTTTTGTAGATTTTGTTGTTGTTGTTTGTACATGAATTTCAGTTGAAAAAAGTGGAAATTTTGTTAGTCAAAAAGTTATTATTTCACTTCAAATCTCATTATAACATCATTTTAAATTTTTTCTGGAATTAATTTTTTACGTTACCTTTTACTTCTCCATAACAACAATGACATTAATTATAGTGTTTCAAATTTCAAAAAAATACTAGGTGACTAAAAGGATTATCCATTTTGACATTTTCTCTCCAACATATACTTGATCATTTTGGCTTCGGACTTGTATATAGCCCTTAGGCTAGTGGCATATTTGGATTCTAGAAAATAGATCACCTAATCTAAATCATATAGAGCCTTAATTAACCTAAGTTAGTGGATTTTGAAGGACTTATAATCCCTTAATAGCTTGAACTCTTACCATAATATCTTAGTACACCACAATTGGAATTTTTGTTTTCCATTCAATATTCGAAGTCCGCATTGCCACAAGAAGCTTGGGCCCATTTGGTCATAGATTTTCCAAATAATATTTGGGAAAAACTTGGCAAATAGTATTTGTCCATACACTTCGTCATTATTTGATAAATATTTTTGACAAATGTCCCAAATTCTCAAATACTAGTTTTTTCTAGTATTTTGGTCAAATCTCATTATTTGGAATCTTTTAAAAATTGAAATTTTATCCAAACTTTTATCTTTTACAAAAACACTCTCTATAGTTGTTGCTTATGTTGTATTACATAATTTTTTACGTTAATTTCAAAGTAGTGATGAAATATTCGGTGAATGTTAAATGATAATATGGTTATTGATGACAATGATGAACAATCGGCTCAAGATAACAAAATCATGTGTTTTGTCTACTTCGCGATGTATGAAATGATGCTTGTTGAACTCACTCCAAATCACCACATTGCTCCAGCGTCATGAACACTATTTGTTATTGTTGTAACAAAGATCCAATTAACTTATAATACAAACTTATGGTTAGTTTTGATATTTTTAAAACTTATGGGTATAAATTATATTTTTCTCAGAAAGTGAAATATATTTCCCAAATAGTATGGCCAAAAATGGTGAAATTTCACCCAAATAATATTTGTCAAGAATATTTGGAAATCTATGGCCAAACGCTAGCTTAAACCACAACTAAAGTTACACTTAGTACATCACATTGTTTACATGTCCTCTAACACCTTAAACATAGGTTGCAACTCCCATTAATCATATACGGAAACTGTTCAAATTTTATATTTTAATTTGTTTGTCTTATTTTTTTTATAGTCTGATGTCTCTTTCCTTTTTTGACATTTCTTTAATCTCAACTTCTCACATGATATGTTTAAGAACACAAGATAAAAGAACATTTTGCTATATTTACCTATCTTTAATTAAAGATCATAAGATTAAAAAATCTTTTAACGTATATAATTTCAATTTTCTTCTCCTTGGATGGATTCTTGTAGTTGAAATGTTGAATTGCTAATAATTAATTGGTTCAAGATACTTAATTTCTACTCATGTTGACTAATTGTTTCTTCTATTTGAATCTATATGTCTTCTTCTAAGAGTGTGTTTGGTATGGAGGAAAATGTTTTTCATAAAAAATGTTTTCCTACAAAATTTTTTCATGGAAAATAAATAGATTTTGGACTTATTTTCTCATGTTTGGTTAGTGAGTAGAAAATATTTTCCGGAAATGATTTTTAGTGTTTGATTTATAAATGAAAAATGTTTTTGAGAGATATCTTTTATTTTTATTAGAGTAAAAAATAATTTATGAAATTAAAAATATTAAAAATAAAATTATTATTTTTTGGGAAGGTGGTGGTGGTGGAGTGGGGTGGGGGTAGTTGGTGGGGGCAGGGGGAGGGGATAGGAGTGAAAAAATAAAAAATTAAAGTTGATAGTATCTTCAAAAAATAAAAATAATTTTTTTTTTTTGGAGGGGGGTTGGAGGGGGGGCTGGTAGAGGGGTTGGTCGGGGGACGGGGTAGGATTTTAAAAATAAAATTTTGAAGTTGAAAAGGAAGAGAGAAAATGATCAAAATGGTCCTTGATGTATAAGGGTTGAATAATAATGGTCCTTCATATATATTATCATATTGAAATAGTCCTTAATGTATGTTAAAAGAGATCATTTTGGTCCTTAACCCTAAAACTAACCATCAAGGTTAAAAATTCTGTTAAATTGTGGATCCCAGTGACAACTAGCCATTCTTCCTCAATCTTCTTTCTTTCACCATTAAATCTCATTCTGCATCCTCAACCACCACCTCCAATATCCTTATAAGAAAAATAACATTACACCCCATTTCTTATCACCCACTAAACAAAATTTTCAGCAACTCACATTTTCATACATAAACATATATAAAACGAGACCATTCATACAAATGTGAACCAAGTAAAGTAGATTACTTCATTCTTCCTGCGAGACTGTCATAAGTCAACTATTTTCAAGCTTTAACCAACTATTTTCTCTTATGAAAGCTCTATACGGGAAGAATATTGTTTTTCCCCTTTTCTAAGTTAATAATCTTTCAATGTATTTACTTGTTTTGTTTTACTGTTCAAACAATTTGAATGAACAACGATAGAATATAATCTTAAAAAAATATTTGTTTGAAATTTAAAAAAAAAAGAAAAAGAAAGAAATTGTGAGTAAAAATGGGTTTTGTCAATTGAAAGAAAAATTCATGAGCAAAGAAGAGTGAGTTTGATAAAAAAAAAGAAAAAGAAGAAAGAAGATTGAGGGAGAACTGATACTTTCACGTGTTAATTTCATGGGATCCGTTAAAGTTAACAGAATTTTTAACTTTTATGATTAGTTTTAGGGTGACTAAAATGATCAGTTTTTTATATACATGAACTATTTCAATAAGGTAGTATATATGAAGGATCACTATTGATTAACCCTTATACATTAAGGACCATTTTGGTCATTTTCTCAAAAGGAAGAGGTGCATACTAGTAGATGCCAACCAATCAATTCCTCCTATTTTTTTCATGCTTATATTATTTATCTTCAATGAGTGCTCTAGAAAAAAAAAATAAGAAAAGGAAGAGGTACATACTACTAGATGCCAACCATGTGGTTGACAACTCAAATTAAGAATAAAGTTGGATTGATACTTAATTTTTTGACAACTTAAAATATGATTGATTAATTAGGATAATGGAATTATGATTATCAATTTAGCTTTTGGGAAGTAGTGATACTAAAATGCAAAAAAAAAGTGATAGATCCAATCATGCAGCGTTGTTGATACCGCAATTAATGGAGGGCTAAAGAAATATTAACATAGAATGTGATAGATTGAATGAGACAGTTCTTTTATTATAATTGAGATTTTTATTTATTTATCTAAAAGAAGTGGTGAGGGTGATATCCGTTCGGCATATAAATGTTTTCATAATGAGAGAAGACGTTCCCTAACAAAAGTAATTTTATATTTAACAGAATTCAAATTTAGAATTTCTAATTAAAGATAACACAAATTTCACCCATTTATTACAAATTTACAATCCTTGTTGACTTTTAAAATGTAATTACTATTTATTTTATTTGATACTATGACATAATTTTATTTTTTAATTTCTAAAAATAAAAATAAAAGATGATACATTTCTATTATGATACGGTATTTTATCTAATCATCCTCACTCTTTGAATGTCGTTTAGTTACAAAATAGAAATAAGTTGCTTAAGACATAAAGTGGAACATGAATATTAATAATACAAAAATATTAAAGTTATTGAATGACATAAATGACCTTCAAATATATAGTAAATAATATTTTATTCTATTTTGTTAAAGAGATGAATAAATATTTTAAATTGTATACTACATAAAAATGCTACAAACCAAATCAAATTTATATGTAGTAATAAATAATCCACACGTTATATTCCATACATTATAATTTCTCTATTCTAGGATATACACTATGATTTCTACATTATAAATTCCTACAAAATATGTTTCGAAGGAAGAAGTGTTTTAAGATGCGAGAGCGTGAAGTTTGGAGGTGATACATAAGTCTTGAGACATAATGTATAATTTCTATGAATTTATAATTTATACAAAATAACATGATAACACACCAAAAAAAAGCTTTAAAAATACGTTAAAAACTTAAGAAAATTAAAGAATTACGGATGCAAAATAAAGCATATTTATTTAGGCACAAATGTTGTTACAGACTTACAATGTTAAAGTTATCAAAGAACGTTCAAATTTACTACTCCCTCCGTTTAAAAATGATTGACCTAGTTTGATTTGGAACAGAGTTTAAGAAAAAAAAAAGACTTTTTAATCTTGTGGTTCTAAATTAAAGTTATATCAAATGTACCAAATGCCCTTTAATCTTGTGGTCTTAAATATGTCACGTGAAAAGTTAAAGTTAAAGTGTTGCCAAAATAGGAAAGGGATCATTCTTTTTTAAATAGACTAAAAAGGAAAGAGGGTATATCTTTTTGAAACGAAGGAAAATATATCATTTTAACTTCTAAACAATTGTAATATCGCAATTTCTTTAAAAAAAAATGTCATCAAACAACACATAATACCTCACTAAAAGTAAATAAGCTATAAACATTATTGATATTATAATTTAAAACATTACTCTTTCATGCATAAATATAAAATTGATTTCACTTAGCAAAGTAATCAAAGTTTGATTTGTTAGAAATAACCTAAGACATGAAAATTAATAAAAAGTGAAGATATAAATTCCAATTGTGTAGCTATTTTTATTTATAATGATGTTCACATGACGTAAGTAACTATTGCAATATTATAGTTTGTTATTTACTATGATTCACGATAAATAACAAAAATTGTAGTCTAAACGGTTCAAATTGATCAATATAACTAAAATAAAATATGTGGAGTGCAAATTTAATGTCATAATGCATGATGTTGACACGAAATATAAATTTTCCTACGTGAAACTGAATATAAAAACATTATAAAATTTCTCATTTAACATGATTATTTTAATATTTTATATGCATTTAATTGTTACAATTATTTTTTTCTTATTTTTATATTTTGATCAAATAACCTCACATAAAAAAGGACAAAAAGATATTATAGTAGTCATATAATTGATGCACTATACAAGTGTTTGATTATGATCATGGAACTATTCCTTTTTTTTCTTTATTTCAATTTCAAGTAGTACTCATAAATTGTTTTTATTAGAAAAATAGTACGCGTCGTTGAGTGGACTATAAAGTTGAAAGTCATCAAAGGTGAGCTAAGAGGCTGCTACTACTTTACCATATAGTTTTGAAGTCCATGTATATTCATATAAAAAAAATATCAATTATACACCTACTTCTAATGTCCCACCAGAGGCGAAGCGAGTATTAAAAGTTTGAAGGTTTTAAATTTTTATTAATAATTGTTAATTAATTTTATTAGAAATTAATAAATTAATATATATGAATATTTTATTAATTTTATAGTATAAATATACGATTTACGAAAAAAGCTATGGGTTCATCGGATGGAACCCATCCAGCTCCGTCTTTACCTTTGAATATATATATATATATATATATATATATATATATATATATATTTATATATATATATATATTAATTTTAGATTAAATAAATACTTCCTCAATTTCAAAAAGAATATTCCTATTTCTTTTTTAATTTATTTCAAAAAAAATGGCCCATTTCCTTTTTTGACAACACTTTAACTTTAACTTTTCACGTGACATGTTTAAGATCACAAGATTAAGGACATTTTGATACATTTGACATAACTTTAATTTAGAACCACAAGATTAAAAAGTCTTCTTTTTATTCTTAAACTCCATTCCAAATCAAACTAAGTTATCCTTTTTAAAACGGAGGGAGTACTTAAATTTATATATCTGTTCAATGTGACAATAGAAACTGTCCCATACATTTAATTTTAGTATAACAAATAAATAAATTAAATAGTTAATAGAAAATAACGCTAGTATAACTCATTCTAACATAATTAATTACAATATAATTTATTTTCAAATCAAAAGACCTCTTCAAACTCTTTTTTTTTTATTTTCCTTCCTTGAAATTATATATTTTCTTACTTTAAAAAAATCATTCAATTTTTTCCGTTATTATTAATGTCATTTTTCATACAAAACACATCCATTTAGTGAAACGTAGGGACCGACTTATTTTTTCCCCTCCTTGAACTTTTTTTTTTTAACTCTTTAACATCGCATCAATAATATTATAATTAAATCGTTATTATAACAACCCCTCTTATCCACTACTCTATTTTTCACTCAAATGATATTTATTTATTTAAAAATGATTAATATAATAAAGGAATATTCGTAGATTTAATTATTTAGGAAATGCAAGCCACGTTCGAGCACGATAATGAGAAAAGGACTTCTTTTCGCGTCATGTCTGCCTAGCGCTTAAGCCGCCAGACAAGATTTTGTCAAATGTCACATTTAATATATAGAGATAAAAGAAAATATTTTTAATTTCTTTACGTGACATATTTATAATAATATTATTTTGATATTACTATATTCAGAGTGTTCAAGCGGACACTCTCTGTTAGAAAATTATATTATACACGCAAATAGAATGATAAGTTAAATTGTTAAATAACATATTTTAAACCTAAAGTAATGAAGTATTGTAACCTAATGGTTTTTGACACGCCTGAAAAATTCAAACTTAAGGTGGTCGCTAGTTTGAATTTCATTTGTTGTGACATTTAAGCTTTTTTGGACATTATTCGAGTAATTTTTGGCTTCATCATTGGTAAAATATTTATGATTTTAAATATATATAATAAAAATAGTATTATTTTTTTAAAAAAACAAATTAAAAATATAAGACAAAATAATCTTTTTTTTTAAAAGATATGGTCACTTTTTTCATTAGACGGTAATACTCAAATTTATTGATATTGATTTCATTTAAGAACCTTAATGCACTTAAAGCGTTTTTTCATATACTTTAATTAATTACTATTTTGTTTATATCGTCATTCTTATGTAACGCCTACATCGATCTCCTCCTCCATTCTCATAAAGGGAATAAATAGAGAAAGGAGACCACATTTGCCACATTTTTCTATTTTTCAAATTCATTTTCTGGTAAATAAAGTGGATGATATTTTTATAAATAAATAAAGAAAATTATATGATATATGTTATGTTTAAATTAATAACAAAATAATAAAGTTAAATATAACTAATCCATCACAATTTATCTCGAAACCAATGATCCTAAAAAAATTCTAAATATACCTTCTAAATTGGTTCTTCCAAAACATAAAATTAAATGTAACAGCTATATATTTATTTTAATTATACCTAATAAACTTAAATTAGAATCTAACGTAAGTATTTAGATATTAATAAATTATTAACTCCGATGGGCCTAGGCACAACCTATATTTAAAGCATGATACAACTGATCATTTCTTCTGTTAAATTTATTTATTTAAAGGAAAATGTACAAGTACCCCTCAATTTATGTCCGAAATTTCAGAGACACACTTATACTATACTAAGGTCCTATTATCCTCCAGGACTTATTTTATAAGTAATTTTCTATCCCTTTTTGGCCACGTGACACTAGCTTGATAGTGCCACGTAGACCAAAAAGGGGTAGAAAATTATTAATAAAATAAGTTCAAGGGGTAATAAGACCTTAGTATAGTATAAGTGTTTCTCTGAGATTTCGAGCATAGGTTGAGGAGGTACTTGTGCATTATCCCTTTATTTAATTTTGATTTGATACAATTTTATTTTTTTTTGAAAAATAACCTTCAAATCATCCGATCTTACACTAAACAATATGTGAACGATAAAATATTTTTAATTTTATAACTTTTTAAACATGCTATATGAAAATTTAAAATTTTAAAAAATATTTAATAATACTCGTTCAGTTTATAAACTTAACGAATAATTTAGTATCCTGTGTTTATTTTTAACCGATGCTGTTTAAATAACTTATATTAATAAAAGTGATTTGATAAAATTGCCCCTATGAAGATGCGAGGTCAATTATACACGACTATTATTAGACGGAGGGAGCAATTGTTATTGGTCAAAACTTTAGACTTGTGTAATGTGTAAATACAAGGCAGGAGTCGTTGAGAAAGGAAAATTCAATTCAACTATTCATAAAAATAATAATTAGTCTAGAAGGATAATACTCCGTCAACTGTTCCCTTTCACACACCAATAGTTGTGTGTATATATATAGTTGGACAAACGGAAAGACTTGCAGAAAAACAAAACTCTCTGAATTATTGAAGGTAGATATTATTTTCAAAGGAAAAAAACAAAACTGTGTGAATTTAACAAAGTAGAAAATGGAGAGCGCATTGAAGGATCTGTCAACTCCCACCGGTGGCGTCGAGGATGTTTACGGTGAGGATTGCGCCACTGAGGATCAGTGCATCACTCCCTGGACTATTGCCGTTTCTAGGTAACAGACGGATTCAGAATTTGAAACTTACGAGTTTTTATAAAGTTAGCTAGATTTTGGATCAAATTTTGTTTTTAAATATCTGTTTGATGCATCGATCTAATGATCAATGAATTGGATGAGAAACATGAGAATAGAGTTACTTGATATCTGTTGCTGGTGTGGAGGTGCACACAAGCTGGTGCAAACACCACGGTTATTAAAAAACAAAAGGATCTGTTTTGATGATGAAATTTGATCATGATTTTCAACTATCTTTTAGTTTCAATTTTTTGGGAGAAATTACCTTGAAAATTTGAGTGTGTTATATCATATGAGATATTAACCATTGAGTTGTAATAACAGTGGATACAACTTGTTGAGGGATCCGCGTTACAACAAAGGGCTTGCTTTCACTGAGAGAGAAAGAGATGCTCATTACTTGAGAGGCCTTTTACCTCCTGTCATTTCCTCACAGGAACTTCAGGTAAAATTACTTACTAATTCAACTCTCTAATTTTTGTGTGATGTGTGATTGATATTTACAATAACTTTATTAATGTTGTGTTTTATATCAAATAGGAGAAAAAACTTATGCAGTCTATACGCCAATATGATGTCCCTCTGCACAAATATGTTGCCATGATGGAATTAGAGGTAGTTTCGAAAACATGTTTTGGTTCTGATTTTTCATCTGAAACCAATAAAGGAGTATAGTTATATGTCCTTTTCGCTTACTTTTCCCTCTATTTGTGCAATTGTTATATGCAGGAACGAAATGAAAGGTTGTTCTACAAGCTTCTTATTGATAATGTGGAAGAGTTACTTCCAATTGTTTACACTCCAACTGTCGGTGAGGCGTGTCAAAAATATGGAAGCATTTTTAAACGTCCACAGGGTTTATACATCAGTTTGAATGAAAAGTATGAAATTTTTAGGATTAAATGTGTTTTTACTACTTTCACATGAAAGTACATTCAACTAAAGTATGAATAATTTATTTTCAGAGGAAGGATCCTTGAGGTATTGAAGAACTGGCCTGAAAAATCAATCCAGGTCATCGTCGTGACTGATGGAGAAAGAATTTTGGGACTTGGTGACCTTGGCTGCCAGGTAAAATGATGATGGCCTCAATTGATATATACGTCTCGTTCCTCTTTCTCACTATGTATTACTCATATGGCATTTTTAACGTCACAGGGAATGGGAATACCCGTGGGGAAATTAGCCCTGTATACTGCACTTGGAGGAGTTAGACCTTCCGCGGTACCAAAATTTGTGAATTTATCATGACCTTGATTCTGCATCAATATTCTTATGTAGGAAAACATTTTTGATCATCGATTTGCTTGTATATGCAGTGCTTGCCTATAACCATTGACGTAGGGACAAACAATGAGAAGTTATTGAACGACGAGTTCTACATTGGTCTCAGACAAAGGAGAGCAACTGGACAGGTGCATTTAGTACCATTCCATTTTATCATTAGTCTTTGTAGACAAAAGTCTGAATTCTTACTGAAGCTGCTTTTTGCTACATTTTTTCTCTTCTTTCAGGAATATTACGACTTCCTTCATGAATTCATGTCTGCTGTGAAGCAAAACTATGGCGAAAAAATTCTCGTACAGGTCAATAATTTGAAACTTATGAATGTTTCATCATGTTTTTGCCATATGACACCTGAACCTGATGTTTGTAACTTCATTCTCAGTTTGAAGATTTTGCAAACCACAATGCTTTTGAGCTGTTGGCTAAATATCGTACCTCGCATTTGGTCTTCAACGATGATATACAGGTATGGTATATGTCGCTTTGGCTGTTCTCATGAGATTGATTTGTTCATTTCTGATCGTTGATTCCGCTATTGCAGGGGACAGCTTCTGTCGTACTTGCAGGGCTTATTGCATCCCTTAAGCTACTTGGAGGTGCATTATGTGATCATACATTCTTGTTCCTCGGTGCTGGAGAGGTTGGTTACTATATTTTTGATAAATTTCTACCTCCTACTTGGGTTGTCTACTGTGCACTAAATGGTTTCAAAAAGATGTTTTGCACTGGTTATAGGTTTCGTACTGACTTAAAAGGGAAACTTCACTTTCTGCTACAGCCTTTTTTTGGATACCTCAGACTCCTTTTAGGCTAATGTTGGTTATGGTTTACATTAGAATCTTCAAATCTCTTTCAACTCCTTGTCATCTTATCAGCTTTACCCAAAGGAAATCAAGTCAATCATGATTGTTTTCTGTTTCTTTTCGTTAAACTTTCGAAGTTGCAGTGCATACATCATGAACTATTGAAAAGGATCTCAAAGCCAAATGACACATGTTGATCGTCTTATTATTGCAGGCTGGGACTGGTATTGCAGAACTCATAGCACTTGAAATTTCAAACAAGGTACCAGATTGGTTTATTCGTACTAACTGTAGAACAAAGATTTGTTCTAATTCCGATTAGTAGCACATACTTAATTTCCATATTGTTGCCTGCAGACAAAAATTCCCGTGGAGGAGACACGAAAAAAGATCTGGCTTGTGGACTCAAAGGTAGAAAAGATATACGATCTACGATCTTTCTCAGAAAAAGCTAGTCTCTCTTCGGTTTTCATCTTATATTTTATATGTGATAGATGTAAGCACTTGGTTATTTAATGTACATAGTCCATCTAAATGAGTGATCATATACAGGGTCTTATTGTTAGTGGTCGCAAGGAAACACTTCAAGCCTTCAAGAAGCCTTGGGCTCATGAACACGAACCTGTCAACAATCTCCTAGACGCTGTTAAGGTGCGATGAGATCCTCAACGTCAATTTCCATATCAAAAACTCTGTTTCTATGATTTATAAACTCTTAACTCTTCTTGCTTCAAACTTTGATCTAGGCCGTTAAGCCAACTGTCTTAATTGGGACATCTGGAACTGGAAGAACATTTACGAAGGAAGTAGTTGAGGCCATGGCCTGCATGAATAAGGTGATCCATTTCCTGCTTCATTTCTTCTTATCCCGGTAATTTTTTTATTTCTTGAGCTAACATACCAAATATATTCTACAGAGACCTCTTATTATGGCTCTCTCAAACCCAACCTCACAAGCTGAATGTACTGCTGAAGAAGCTTATACTTGGAGTGAGGTACGAAGTGTCGATGAGAAACATTTCTAGTTATATTCGTGGTCATTTTAGCTAACATTCACGACACTGATTATTACTTTTCCTCATTTCAAAAAGGGTCGCACTGTTTTTGCCAGTGGAAGTCCATTCCCTTCGTTTGAGTACGATGGAAAACTCAACATTCCTGGCCAGGTATTGTGAATGCATATGCTTTCCGTGTTATAGTCGATTCAGAATAGAACAGCTCCTGATTTTGTTCTCCCCTTGCGATATACAGGCAAATAACTGTTACATATTCCCTGGTTTTGGTTTTGGCTTGGTCATGTCTGGTACAATCCGTGTGCACGATGACATGCTTTTAGCAGCTTGTAAGTACAACAAAAGGATGAATTTCTGTTGGGGGTCCCCTATTTTGCCTTTCCTCTAAAACTAGTTGATTTTCTATGAAACAGCGGAAGCTTTGGCTGCTCAAGTAACTGACGAACATTACGCCAAGGGAATGATCTACCCTCCTTTTGCTGATATCCGAAAGATCTCAGCTCACATAGCTGCTAGTGTTGCAGCCAAAGCATATGAACTTGGTGAGTGCATTTCCTTTCCTTTTCTTGTGTCCCTTTTTTCTCGTTTTGTTTGACTTATACATTAAACAATTTGGTTATTTGTACTTCAGGTGTGGCAACACGTCTTCCTCGACCTGCAGATTTGGTGAAGTATGCTGAAAGTTGCATGTATACTCCTAACTACCGAAGCTACAGATGATTGAATTGATCATATCACCGGGGTAATCTTGTATGCACCGGAGAGTTATAATAGTTCGTTTCAATCTGTCTTTCTTGTAAGCTTGTGTTGTGTATTAAGCTTTCTTTTTTGTTCAGAAATTGGGTTTGTTACGTTGTTTAGTAAAATTGTTATCGAGTGTGTTGGCATGTTGCCAAAGTAGTTTGTTTTCATTTCATAGCCATAAGAGCTATAATAATTTGAGGAGCCGTGAAGGTGAATAAATTGAGTTGTTAATGTAATACGGAATTTTATGTTAGTTCTTTCTATCTGAATCTACTTTATATTTTGTCAGTATAATCCCACAAGTGGGGTCTGGGAAAGTAGGATTTACACAAGCCTTGTAGAGAGATATTTGAATTGAACATACAAATTACAAGAACAACTTTGAAATCCTCATTACTTAAATCCTCATTACTGAATACTTCATGAGTTATATGATCATAGCATTATTCATCACATTAATTAATACAACATATATTTATGTCTCAAACTCTAGGCTTTATAGCAGAGCTATAACCATTATCATAAAACTTAGACCAAAGCATAACACCACCATACTTGGGTGAACCATTAATTGCTGGTAAAACCTGAGAAACAAGAACATCAGATGGTATAAAACCACTTCCAGCAGCTCTTGGAGCGGCGGGCAATCCTAGAAAAATCTTTCCAGCTTGAATCGCGGTCCATTTATTCCAATAGCTCTTAAGATTTACCGCGCTACCAGCAGAGTATTGACATGGGGGATTGTTGTAGAATTGAACCCAAACGTAGTCGAATAGGCCAGTAGAGAGTGCACCATTTAACCATGAATCAGGGAATGGACATTGTGGAGCTGCAGATAAGTAAACTTTCCTTTGTTGGCTAAATCCTGAGAGGGCTCTTGCTAGTTCATCCCAATGTTGTGTTGTACCTCTTTCTATATCAAAATCAATTCCATCTAAAATTGCATCACCTAGTGGACGTGAAGTTGATTGACCTCCAAGATAATTGTTCCATAAATAGTTTGCTACATTCCTGCAGGGTATATATTTGACAATCAAATTTCGTCTAAAAACACTACTAGAAACAAAGGTTTTTTCTTCCCCGCGAATCACTCAGAAGTTTGTGCTATAGAACATGATTTTTCTACTTATTTCTCCCCCTTTTAGCTATTTAGAAAAACAGTGGTAGAAAATTGATTCTCACTGAAATAGTGAGAAACTTCCTAATTTTTTCATATGAAACTATTATTATTTTTTTTCCCCACAATTTTGCCAAAATATAGAATAACCACTAAACATTTATCAGTTGTTACTCTTTTTATTTTATACGATAGTATTTGATTGGATAAGGAGTTCACGAAAGAAAGAATTTCCTTTGAACAAATTAAAAAGAAAGGGTGCCCTAAAAAAACAAAAAACAAAGTCACTTCATATTTGGACAAGTTTTCCTTGTATGTCAATTCCTACATGTCAACGATGGAATAGTTGGTAAATCGAACTCTCTTATTCGTTTTTTAAAATTCATTTCATTTAAAATTCAGTATCTCAAAAGGACTAAAACATTTATCCATAAATATTAAAATTGTGACTCAACCCCTCGATTAGTTGAGCTAGTTATTCCTAATACCATATGTTAAAACAAAAAACAAATAAAAAATCAATCAACTCTATAATTTTTACTAATACAAATCTTACCTAGCATCAGCAGCAGAAGAAAGTGAATAACTTCCAACACCACCACCAAGTGAAAGCATAACTTTGATACCTCTACTTTGACATGCTCTAATGTCATTACTTAACCTAGTGCATCCACCAACACTAGGATTACAATGACCAGCTAAGTTCAACACTGGTGTTTGTCCATTCCCAAAAACTACAAGAAATGCAATATTCACAATTGCATAATTATTTGATGCACAAGTACTAGCCAAAGTACCTTCATTCCCATTTTGGCCCCAATAAATTACAATTCCTCCTGCTTCTAGTTTTAGTGCTAGAAGAAGTAGCACTAATACTAAGAAAAGTAAACCATATTTGATACTCATAACTTTTAGAATTTTTTTTTGTGCTAGTAGTATATAAAAGTTGAGTTGTATACCTATTATTTATAGTTGGTGGGGGTGTGGAAAAATGAAAATAATGATCCCTTATCTTTTTTTAGTATGTTTAAAAAAAATTTAAAGTATCAACAGAATAGTTTCGACCCTTATATTTATCAAAAGTGAGAATTTTGTCTAATATTTATTATACTTTTACGATTATTTTTATCAAAATTGTAAGAACACAAAATATATAGCGGGATCTCAAATTTGAATGTTTATATTATTTTTTATATCATTTTTAAGAATCTAGTGTAACTTTTTGATGTGCAATTGTGCTACAGAGTTTTTTGTTTGTTTATATTTTGTGTCTGGTATGGCTTCTTGTGTTGTGGTTTCTTGAAATTTCTAGATATTTCTCCATTTCGATTAAACATAAGGATTAGAGTTTGATAAATAATTGATGAAAAATAAAAAATACTTAACTTTTTGGAATTCCTTGGGATTCTTGATTGGTGCGGACAAAAAATGTTTACTTGATACTTAAAGTGCTATTTTGAACATATTATGAAAAACAAGGGATCGTTTTTTAATGTTTATTGTAACTAGCGATTTCATGGAAATTTACATGATTCGCTTTTTACTATTGAAAGTCTTTCTTGGTTAAGACTTATGAACATTTGCTTATTAATTATCTTTTCCGTTTATCAATTTATATAATATAATTTAATTTGAAATAAAAACTAAAAATTTAAAAATATTTCTTTAAATTAATAGTCTAAAGTAAATCACAAAATATTACAAATACTTATGTAAGTATAAATTATTGTATTAAAAAATAAAGTATTTTTTTTAAACTAACTAAAAAACAATAATATCAATTGAGATAAAAAAGGTAGTTGACTTGAGGTCAACTTTATATATAATCATCCAATGAACTAAAAGTCACGTGTCCACACTATAATCAGACCTAATAAAAAATTCCAATATCATGTCGAGTGAATTTTGGAGTAATTTGATCGTAGTCAATCATTCATGTTTGAGAAATTACATAAAAATATCATTTATGTTTATTTTAGAATTACAATATAAAAGTTGGTGGGGTGTATGGAAAATATAAATTATAATCCCTTGTCTTTTTTAATATGTTTAAAATATTTTTTTAAAATAGTTTCGACCCTTAAATTTGTCAAAAGTGAAAACTTTATCTGATATAAATTATACTTTTACGATTAATTTTTATCGAAATTGTAAGAACACAAAATATATAGCGGGAACTCAAATTTGGATGTTTATGTTATTTTTTATATCATTTTTAAGAGACTAATGTATCTTTTAAATGTGCAATTGTGTTACAGAGCTTTTTGTTTGTTTATATTTTCTTTCTGGCGTGGCTTCTTGTGTTGTGGTTTCTTGAAATTCTAGATGTTTCTCCATTTCGATTAAACTTAAGAATTAGAGTTTGATAAGTAATTGACAAGAAACCAAAAATACTTACTTTGACTAACTTATAGGACAAAAATAGTTCACTTGATACTTAAGTGCTATTTTGAACATATTATAAAAAATGAGGGATCATTTTTTAATGTTTATTGTAACTAGCGATTTCGTGAAAATTTACATGATGCACTTTTTACTATTGGAAGTCTTTCTTAATTATGATTTATGAACATTGCTCGTTAATTATATTTTCTATTTTTTAATTTATATAATATAATTTAATTTGATATAATTTTTTTTAATTTTAATTAATTTTATTATCTAAAATAAATTATAAATATTTAAATTATAAATGATTATATTCAAAACTAAAGTATCAATTTTTTAAACTAACTAAAAATAAATCATATCAAATGAGAGTCAAAGAAAGTTGTTGACTTGAGGTCAACTTTATGTTAATATCCAATGAACTAAAAGTCATGTGTCCACAGTAGACCTGATTAGAATTTTCTATGTCATATTAAGTGAAGTTATGAGATAAAACACATTTATTAAGAAAAATATTTAAGAATATAAATTATATTTTGTTTTATTTACTCTAAATTATTTTTAGAAGTAGTGTAATTTATTTTCTTAAAAATGCAAAGTATCATTAAAAAAGGATAAATATAGAAAAAAATTAAAAAATAGTTATCTTAAATTTTAAACAATAATAAAAATAATAATTAAGTATTCGTGAACAAAGAAATTCATATAAAATATAAATATCATATGAATATTTTTTAAATAGCATAGGCTAAAATAGTTTAATGAAAGAATAAACTTACTCGTTTGTTGGAGAATGGAGTTTTCATTCATAGTAATGTTGCGGCCATTGTTCAGTTGGAGAGTAGTTGAAGTTGCACTTGTTCGTGAATTATTATTGTCAGTTACTTTCCTTTTAAAATAATAATCAACACCACAAAAGTTATTATAAACACATTAATTAAGTATTCATGTAGAAACATTATTTCGAAATCTTATTTTTAATAATATTTAATTGAATACTTCTTTTCTTATTTTGCAAACCCTTAACATGCTATATATCTATCAACGAAGTGAAAACATAAATTTTATCGCATTAGCAGGAGATCTTTATTCGACACACTTCTATTATAAAAATATATTTAAATAGTCATGCTTTATAAATCGAGCTAAATTTTGTGTAATACCCTTACATTTGTCAAAAGTGAAAACTTTGTCAGAAATTTACTATACTCATATGATTAAATTTTTTCGAAATTGTAAGAATACAAAATATTTAGCGGGAACTCACATTTGAATGTTTATGTTACTTTTTATATCATTTTTAAGACTCTAATGTAACTTTTTGATGTGCAATTGTGCCACGGAGTATTTTTTTAATATATATTTTGGTGTCTAGTGTAGTTTGTTATATTGTGATTTCTTGAAATTTCTAAATGTTTTTCGATTTCGATTAAGCTAAGAATCAGAGTTTGATAAATAATTGACGAAAATACTAATTACTTTGACAAACTTCTATAGACAAACGTTTTTCACTTGATGCTTAAAGAGACTAGTTTGAACATATTATAAAAAATAAGGGATCATTTTTGTTATTGTTTATTGTAACTTGCGATTTCGTGAAAATTTACATGATGCGATTTTTACTGTTTCAAGTCCTTTTCGGTTATGACTCATGAACATTGCTTATTAATTATTTTCTCGATCAATTTATATGATATAATTTAATTTGACATAAAAAATAAAAGTTTAAAATATTTTTAAATTTATAATTTATAATAAGTTACAAATATTTATGTGAATATAAATCATTTTATTCAAAAATAATTTTTTTTTTAAAACTAACTAAATACAAATCATATCGATTGAGATAAAAAAAAAGTAGTTGATTTAGGTCAACTTTATGTAATCATCCAATGAACTAAAAGACATGTGTCCACACTATAAAGACCTACCATTCCTACTAAGAAAAATATTTAAAAACATAAATTATACTTTTTAATATTATTCTTTTGTTTATTTCAAGTTATTTTTTCTAAAAATAATGTAATTTATCTCCTAAAAAAAAATAAAATATCATCAAAAAATGATAAATTTAATTTTTTTCAAATATTTATCTTAAATTTTGAACAATAAAATATAATAAGAAATTTACTGCTATGTCATGTCATTCACTTTAATAAAAATTACTTAAATGAGGAGAATTACTTGTTTATTCTTTAAATTAAAAATTATATATATATATATATATATATATATATATATTAAATTACTTGTTTATTCATTAAATTAAATAAAATAAGTTAATTTTTCTCACTTTATTCCTACAGTTAATACTCTTAAGGAAATATTATTAAATTTTTTTAACTAGAATATAATGGATTCGTTAAATATTTTGAATATCATGAAGATTGATAGTGTTATTCTTAACGTGGAATATAATTATTGTAATTGTAAAATATTGTTATTATTATTATTATTTTGTGGAGATATTAATTAATCAATAAATTAACAAATATTACTTTAAAGAATATTTTAAAATTTAATGAATATACCTTATCCCCCCAACCCCCCTCCTTGAAAATAAGGGATACTAAAATGGGAGAAGAATTAAAAAAAATTTGAAAGAAAGAGAGTGAATCTCTTGAAACTATCTAGTGGTTTAAAATTAAAGTGAATATAAATAAATGTTTTTTGGACAGTGTTTTTTTTATTGGGAAAGAATTTTTTTTTAGGTAGTGTAATTTCTTGAAATCATCTAGTGGTTTAAGACTTTTCTTTTAGTGGTTTTACTTTAGATGATACTTTGGGTGCAAGAAAAAAAATATATTTACCACTATCCACCCTTCCCATCCCTGTGAAATTACAACCTGAAAAAGTAAGATCATATCAGGTTGTGCTAAAAAAATGTGCTGCCACATATATTTTCCGTAAATAATAAGTGTGAAATGATCTTATTTGTCCCGTTTCATTTCTTTCAACTAACACCCTAATTAATCATTTCACCGTATGAACCTCTTTTCCTCCTTATGATGCTTTTACGCAAGCCTACCACTCTACTCGTGTGGGGGCACAACAATAACAAGCTAGTATAATGAAAATCATATGAGATCAAAATTATATCATTCGACCAAACATTTAATGGACTTTATATGAAATAAACAGAATTATTTGAACATATGAATAAGTAATAATTCAACAATTTTCCAAGGCTTAAAAAGCGATTAATCCAACAATTCAAAACAATAAATAAAACTACCATCCACAAATATCATATTTGATGATCCATCAATGCATCTTGCTTAAAGAAGGACGATAACAAAAACATCACCAAAATGGACGAACTTCACCAGATGAATTAGGCATGGCCTGGTTAAGCTCCAAACATGGTAACAAATTGTTATGAGCTTGCTCATTTGAATTGGATGATTCATCATTCAGGAGATCAGATTCAACGCTTGAACTCGAGGAAGAGACTTGTATTCGAGAAACCATATTAGGAGCAATTGGAGGAGGAGGAACATGCAATTGTTGAATCCCTCTATTTTCAATCGCAAAGTACTGAAATTAATTAACATATGACTCACGGATAAATTAATTGCAAAATAATATTTTCCACCTTTCTCCAAAATAAATAATGTTTAGTAAAGAGAGTTGTGCTTTATAATTTGAACAATATATGAATAGTATTAGACACATTGGACATAATTATAAAGGTTTACAAGACTATAATGTTATTGTGAGATGTTCCAATACTAATTAAAGAAAAATATTTAATAGAAACATGTTTTTAAGGCAAGTTTTCGAAACTAATCCAATAATTCCAAAATAGAATAACTATGAAATCATTCCATGTTAAACCTCCATTAATTACTACTAATCGTCTGAATGGACCAAAAATATGACATAGGGCAAAATTAAATAATTTTAAAATAGTTAAAAGGAAAAATTAAAAACTTTTCTCAAAAAAGAAATCTATACAAGAAAATATAAATATCATATAAATATTCTTTAAAAAGCATAGGCTAAAATGGATTAATGAAAGAACGGAAAAGGGTCAAAATTGCCCCTGAACTATGTGAAATAGATCACTTATACCCTTCGTTACATTTTGGGATCAAAAATACCCCCGCTGTTATCCTAAGAGACCAAAAATACCCTCAAGAGTTAACACCCCAATTTTTTAGTGACGTGGCATGCCACATAGGACTAATCCCTCCACCTAAGCGTTGCCAACTAGGATTATTACAAAAGAACTAGACCTTTAGTGGCGACAATAGTTGCCGCAAAAGCCCAAAAAATTGCCACTAAAGGTTATGAGTGATTTTTAGTGACGACTAATAGTAAAACCTATTTTTTCAACAAAAAAAATATGATAATTAATTTTCGATTGCAACCTAATTTTCTAAAATAAATAACTTACAATATTAATATTAAAAACACCCCAGAGTATCACGAAAAATCATGAAAATTACTTCTCGATTCACATCTCCTACTATATAATGCATCATTGTACATTTTATATATTTTCATATAACATAAAAATAAAACAGTGTCTTCAAACTCCTACTTAATCGATATCATTTGCGTTTTTTTTAAAAAATAATGAAGAAAAAAAAGAAAATTAGAATTTAATGTTAAAAACTTTTAGTGACGATTTTTTGGGCTTTTGCGGCAACTATTGTCGCCACTAAAGGTCTAGTTCTTTTGTAATAATCCTAGTTGGCAACGCTTAGGTGGAGGGATTAGTCCTATGTGGCATGCCACGTCACTAAAAAATTGGGGTGTTAACTCTTGAGGGTATTTTTGGTCTCTTAGGATAACAGCGGGGGTATTTTTGATCCCAAAATGTAACGAAGGGTATAAGTGATCTATTTCACATAGTTCAGGGGCAATTTTGACCCTTTTCCGATGAAAGAATAAACTTACTCATTTTGTTGAAGAATGGAGCTTTCATTCATAGTAATGTTGCGGCCATTGTTCAGTTGGAAAGTAGTTGAAGGTGCGTTTGTTAGTGAATCATTATCAATCACTTGCCTTTTAAAATAATAATCAACACCTCAAAAGTTATATTAGAAACACATTAATTGAATATTGATCATGTACAAACATTATTTCGAAACTTTATTTTAATAATATTTAATTATATATTTCTTTTCTTATTTTGCAACCCTTAACATGTTATATATCTATCATCAAATGTAAATTCTATCGTATTAGCATGAGATCTTTATTAGACACACCTTCTATTAAGAAAAATATATTTAAATAGTCATACATTATAAATCGAGTTAAATATTATGTAATGCCTATATATTTAAAAAAAGAAGCTAAATTTTAACGAATATTTAGGGGTTTAGCTTATTATCAAAATATATGTGCAATTCTTTTATACATTTTAGTAAAGATTGACTTTTATTCATTAACATTAGTCCAATTCATTTCAAATTAATTTTATTTTAACACACGTAAATTTTAAAAAAACAAAAAAAAAAGAAGCAAGCATATATATATATATATATATATATATATATATATATATATATATATATATATATATATATATATATATATATATATATATATATATATATATATATATATATATATATATATATATATATAAGGTTACTAGGATTTTTTTTTTATAAGTGCTTATTACCCCATATTGTTAGCACCTCCAACTTCAGCAGTTGATTGATGATCGTTCTCGTCTTCAAACAAATATGACTGTTGAAAATTTCAAATAGATAATTTTCTAATTAAAATTAATAAAAATAAAAAAATAAATATTTATACAATTACATTTTATAAAAAATTTAATAGATCTGAATTAAAAAAATAAAATCTTTGGTAAAATAACCCTTAAAATTGAATGTAGACACTTTTACCAGCCTACATCTTATATTTTCACTAAGGATTATATTATACGATAATAATTAAATTGATAAATCCTTACATTATCTCCATAGAGTTCATCCAGATTGTTGCTCTTTTCATCATCACTAGTGTTGAATGTAGATCCAATACAATCTGCATATAACAAGATTTTGTATATTGAGTAGAGAAAGTATCAGAACTCGAATTTCTGGTTTGCTGATTTGAATACAGAAGTCAACAGAAAAGATCCATCTATCTACAACATGATTTATCAAGTGTCTTCAATAGAAAAATTCTAATAAAAACATACGAATAACATTTCCTTATTTTTTGCTAAAATTAAAAAAAATCTACAAATAATTTAGATTTATATTACTTACCCAAATGAAAGTAATGTTGACAACGAAGCTTTGTTATAGCCCTTTTACCGTTATCGACAACTTCTCTGAGACATAGGGTACAAACACCAGGAGGATTATTTGGAAAAATATTTTTATCCATAGCTATTGAAAATATTCAGAAAAAAAAAATATTTCAACATTATTTATACTAAACTTTCAGCATTAATTGTTATTATCCTCATGTAATTATAAGTCAGAAATAATAAAGACAATTTGCTTATAAAAAGAATGTAATAAAAAGTGAAAATAAAAGTGAAGACCAAGCATTTAAAAGAGTAATTACTAAAATTAATTGATCAGCTCAAATTATTATTTTGTGTTAGATTCATTTACTATGATCATTGACCATTATTGATGTTCAAACGGTAAAATAAGACAAAAATTAAAAACTATTGTCTATTCTGTGTTATATAGGACTAGCTTTTTCTTGATGATTGAAATTTTAAATTGTGTGAAAACATTTATCATGATGTTGAATTTAGATAAAAAATTAAAATCATGTTATGAGATAAAAATTACTGATAAATTCATGAAATTAAAACATGTATTATATATATAATTACTTTATATATATATATATAAGAATTAAACTATTGGATTCGTATTTCTAATACTAAAAACAGTCTTCCTTACTTATCGAGTAAGGTTTATGTCTCTCTCTTTCGTAAATACACTTATCTTATATTACAATCTAGTATCATATGTTTAGTCCTTTAGTCCACAAAAAACGGCCATACTATTAAACAAAAAATATATTGTTTTTGGTATTAGCACAAAAAAAAAAGATAATTCAAATATTCTTGTATTGCTCACTTAAGATTCGACTTCTAATAATTGACAACTCAATATATCTTGTCTTTTTATTTCTCCTTTCGGTCAAAGAAATAAATGATTGAAGTTTTTTTAATTTAAAGTCGTGTTATATAGGTCTAATTCCTATTATTTTGATTAAGAGTTCCCTTATAATCCTCATTCGCGAGTGGCGAAAGAAAAATTTCCTTCTTCCGATGGTAAGTACTGATGTGAGATTAAAAATATATATTTTAATCATTATTTACCTCATTATTATTTATATTTGTTCTTTTTGAGCATGAATTGTACTGAATAGTGTATTTTATTTGTAGGAAAAAATTGAAATAAAATGTAAGAAATTTAGAGTTAAAACGAATTAAAGATGAAATATTGAAGAAGGAAATCAAGGAGGTAACTTAATAGATTAAATTTAATATAACAATATATAATATAGAAAGGGCAAAGATTGCAAATTGCAAATTGCTAATCAGGGAATAGAAAGTTTGCCACGTGTCATCCTATGGAACAAGGAGCTGCGCACAAATCTTGGAGGCGGCGAACAGAGCTACAACAATTTCCTTTTGGTTTTGGATTCCTAATTTGCTTTGAACTCAATTATTTTATTTAGGGTTTATTGCATTTATATATAGTCCATACAAATAATAATTGGAGACATTCAATAATTGGAGGAGGTACTTTGAAAGAGAAAGTCGTCAATACTTTTTAGAGTTCTTTTTCTTCTTTTTCTTTTCTTAGACATTAGTAGCTAAAGACCTTGTTCTAGGGTTGTAGATACGGATTGAATGTTATTTATTAATGGAGTTTTAAGTTAATTTTTGTTTTAGTAGTTTGTGTTTGATCACCATGAGATAAATCTATTGTCTAATCTTAAAATCGAGAGAGGAGAAATTTTAGATGGACCAGAGGATATAGAGAACTTGATCGACGCATTAGATTGAGGTGATTTGTGTTCAGGAGTGACACCTGGACGAACAACTTGCTGGTTACGAAATAAGATGAAATATAAATGCTCGTCAATTAGTTTACTTATCCCCGCTCAACGATGTAGTTAGCTATCTAATTGGAGTAGGCGACCAGAGGTGTGTAGCCCAACCCATACAATTAAAAATATAAACCAGTAACTTGACAACTAAAATTAGTTCTAAGCCAAAAATATGATACATGAAATCCAATATATGCTGCAACCTTGAGATTTTTCAAACTATTGTAAGTAATTTTATTATCTTATTCCTGCGTTCTTTTCTTCTGACATTCTTAAATAAATAATTAGACTAGTATAATTTAGTAAAAATAGTTAATTGACAAATTCTTTGGGATCGATAATCTGTTTTTTTAAGAGCCACTATATTACTTGCTCGACCACGTATACTTGCGTATGCAATTGGGAGCAACAAGTCCTAACTAAAAAATAATGAGAGAAAGATCAAGGGCTTATTTAATAGTGAATATTATTTCATATTACCTATGTTTCTCCAACACAATTAAAAGTTTCATATTTTCCTGTATCAGTTCTATGAATATTAGAAGCATTTTTTATTGTTCCTATCATATGAATTTGGTATAGGTATATCATTCAATCTTCATCAAGCCCATTCTGACTCGATTTTTATCAAATAAAAGATAAATTTAACTCAGTAAATAATATAATTATCGTAGTTATTTTCCAAGCGAATTTTATTAATAATATGTGAAACTAAATGATATACTTTAGTTGTAGTTATATTTTTGCCAATAATTTTTTTGATGATATAGCTTAGTTAATGAATTATATTTTTTCTATTTGTATTAACGATCCAAGAACTACTGATCAAGTTCTTGAAAAAGAAAAAATTCTTCTTGAACTCAAACATGAAAGGAAAGAAAAGGAAAGAAAAACAACAAACAGAAATATATTTATATATATATATATATATTTCCACATGAAACTAACGTATCTATTGAGATCAAGGTGAAAGCTTACACTGATCATGTATCTTTAAGGTACTCGCGATGCAAAAAAGGATATAAAGCCAAAGTTGGTGCTATTGTTGCAAGAATTCAACTCCGAGATAAATGCACCAATGATATAACCAAGCGGACATGTTGTAACATATCGTAACTCGTAATAGCCAATAATAAGCTAAGAAACTAAAATTTACCACTTTTGGAAAGAAAAAGGGAAATCTAGAAAATTTCCTAAAATTAAGAATGTGAGTTTTGATCATTTTCAAACGGCCATAACTTCTAGCTCATGATGAGTTAGAGTCAGTTCTTTATATGGTTGGAAATCCCTTGGAAAGATCTTTCCAACGGTGTTGAGTTTGCACAATTTCGATATCGTATGATGGAGATAAGATTTTCGAAAGTTGAGTTGTTGAATTAAGGAAAGTCCAATTCGGATTTAAGTAAGGCTAAACTAGTCTTTTACCCATTTATTTTCTATTCGTTTTAAGGGTTTAATTGGGGTAAATATAAGTTTTAGTCAGATTGGAAAAGTTATTCTCACGCTTAGGGCTTCGGAGAATAGAGAAGAGAAGAAGAAGAAGAAGAAGAAGGGAGAAAGATCAAGATTTTTTCAAGAACGCCAAGGGATTCTAGTGGAATTTATCGGGGGTGATCCATAATAATGTATGTGAGATCTTTCGTATTGGATTAATTCATCCACACATCAATCTTGCTTTTCAGTTTTATAGTTTTGGAGTTGTTCATATGATTTGAAATTAGTTCTTGATAAATCTTGTTGAATCCCTTTTTGGTTGAGTTGATTGAATACCCATTGATATTGATTAGTAATTTCAATGTTGTTTTTGAGTTAGATCTGTTGGGTATCAATAGTATTGATGATCCTAAGGGTTTGAGGATAAAACTATGGAGGTTTAGACATTTTGGGATTTGAAAACGAGTTGAAAAATCCGTTAGACGTACCTGGGCAAGACAGGCGCGTCACGCCTGCTGTGCGCCACAAAGTGGCCTCACTGGGGCCTGGCGCGGCGCAGTGCGCCACTAGTACGCCCAATCCGGCGTTTTTCATCCAATTTTTTATATTGTAGTCCGTTTAAGTCCTTCAAGTTACATTAACACCTTCTAGTGATTCTAATTACTTCAAATGATTTCTAAACATCTAGAAATCATTAAAGAGCTTAAATCATAACCTTGAATCCATAGTTCAATTCAAGGAGAGCTAAGATCATAGTCAAAGAAGCTAAGAGTCAAGTCTAAGGTTAAGAAGTAAGTTAAAGTAAAGTTCTTAAAGGTTTTTAAGAGTCTTATTTAAACATTTTAACTTCATTTTAAGACTCAAGTTTCAAGCTAAGTAAAGAGTTAAGTTGAAGTTTCTTTTTCTTCAAAGATATATGGGGACTAAGTATTCCCAAAGAGACTTAAAATTTTGTAAAATTTAAACTAGTAAGGAAACGTTGATTTCCGAGGAGCCATAGGGCTAGTTTTTACAAAAGAACTATAGCTTTCTAAAAGAAGAAAACAAGGAAACTATGATTTCCAAGATAGACTTGAGCTCATGGATAGATTATATTCATACTTTCTAGATGAATCCTTTTCACAGTAGACTAGTGGATCCATCAGGCAGTTCAGGTCTTATACCTTTGCCGGGTATAAGATGTGCTCGCAGCGTGAGGTAGATCGTTGTATCATCACTGTAGCTCTAAAGTAATGATTTTCGGTTAGAGAAACTCCCACAAAAATCATTGTATTCTTATATACACCAGTTTACTTATATCTTTACATACATACCAGAGTTTACAACATGTTTCAAATAGTTTTTCTTTATATTGCACTTACTTTTAAGTTGTGTTATTGAAATGAGTTAAATTATTCACGAGTTGAGCAGAAACAAGGCAAGTGTTCTTTCTTACTCCTTTTAAAGCTTAAGTGTTGTTAGCATTCCAACTCGCATACTCGTACATTTAATTTACTGATGCATATTGGCCTGCATCGTACTATGATGCAGACGAACGTAACTAGGATCAACATTTGGCGTAATAGACAGACAATGTTAGTTTTCTTTGGTATTTTATTTCACTTGTAAAGACATTGGACTGCCATTTTTGCTAAGTACTATTTTAAAATTATTTCTTGAGTTATCTCTTGTGTTTAAGTCTTACGCTGAGTTAAGTAAGCCATGCCAAGGGTTTAGATCAAGGCCGGTAATGGTCATTGGGTGCCGACCACGTCCAGGATGTAGGCTCAGGGCATGACAAACTTGGTATCAGAAGACAGAGTTCAAAAGTCCTAGAAAGTCTATGAAGCCGTGTATGTATAGTCTTAGTCATTGGTGTGAAGCGCGCCACATTTATGATTAAGAGGCTACAACAATTAGGAATTCCTCACTTCTTTCATATTTATTTTTGTGCGTTGGAGTTTATCTCTAAAAGTCTCTCTCTAATTCGTGTTTGCGTGTGCTTCAGATAACCATGCCTCTACGAAGAGCAGCAAGTGTTCATCCAGCTAGGAGGAACGTTGAACCTCAAGAACAAGAATTACCCAATGCACCTGAAGTGCAACCACCAGGAGAAGTTACTAATGATGAGTTCAGAAAGGCAATTAGGATCCTGAGTCAAGCTGTGACTAACCAGGTTGGTCAATAAAGAGGAGCTCGACAAGATGGGGCTGACAATTCGAAGATTCAGGAATTCTTGAGGATGAATCCCCCAAGCTTCATTGGTTCTAGCAATACTAAAGACCCAGAGAACTTCACTGAGGAACTAAAACAGGTGTTCGAGGTGATGTAAGTTGCTGACACTTAGAGAGTTGAGCTAGCTTATCAACTCAAGTGCAATGCTAGAACTTGGGTTGATTAGTGGAAAGAGGGTAGAGATGAAGATACACCATGTGCGAGTTGGACTTGTTTTGAGGAGGCCTTCTTGGGGCGTTTCTTTCCCCAAGAACTGAGGGACGCCAAGGTACGTGAGTTCCTCACCCTTAATCAGGATTCGCTAAGTGTGTATAAGTATGAGTTGAAATTTACCCAACTATCTCGTTATGCTCCGGAGATGGTTAAGGACATGAGAAGTAGAATGAGTTTGTTCGTAACCGGATAGGGTCACTCTTCAAGCAAAAAGGACCGGGTTGCGATGCTTATTGGAGACATGAAAATTTTGAGGTTAATGATCTATGTACAACAGGTAGAGGAGGAAAAGCTGAGGGAACCAGAAGATTACAAAAACAATAAATCCAAGAAATGGAATGAGTCTGGGCAGCATAAAGGTGGCTTGAATCGGACATAATTTCATAAACAAAAAGGGCCTGCACACTCATCTGCTAGTGCACCTACGCCCAGATAAAAAGTTGAGCATCATGGTCAGAACTCCCGAGCTAAGATTGCGTATTCACAGGGTAGTGTGGCACATGGAAGTAGTAAGACTCCTTCCTGCACCAAGTGTGGTAGAAATCACTTTGGTGTTTGTCGTGAGGGCTACACGGGTTGCATCAAGTGTGGTCAGACCAGAGATTTAATAAGGGAGTGTCCAAAGAACAAGAAAGGCGGTCGTAATGGGGGCAATAAAGCTCTGTCTTCATCAGTTGCTTTACTAGTCAGGGCTGCACCTATGGGAGCTACTTCAGGTGTTGGCGGAGGAGCAAACCGCTTGTATGCTCTCAATAATCGCCAAGAACATGAAAACTCATCAGACGTTGTCACTGGTATGATTCAAGTCTTTGACTTTACTATATATGATTTGCTAGATCCAGGAGAGATTTTATATTTTGTAAATCCATATGTTGCCATGAACTTTGATATTATTCCTGAGCAACTTAGTGAACCATTCAGTGTTTCCACACCTGGTGGTGAATCTATTCTAGCAGAAAGAGTCTAGTCTTCATCAGTCACAAAAGTACCATGACTAATTTTGTTGAGTTAGACATAGTAGACTTCGATGTCATTCTTGGTATGGAATAACTTCATGCCTGTTATGCTTCAGTTGATTGTATTTTCGAGTAGTCAAGTTTTAGTTTCCAAATGAGTCAGTCTTAGAGTGGACAAGCAGTTCAACAGTGCCTAAGGGTCGATTCATTTTGTTTCTTAAGGCGAGGAAGTTAGTTTCTAAGGGGTGTGTCTATCACTTAATCTGAATTTGACTCTAGTGTTGAGTACCTCCTATTCAGTCAGTTCTAGTAGTGGAAGAGTTCCAGAAAGTCTTTCCTGATGATCTTCCCGGAGTCCCTGTTGAGAGAGAGATAGACTTCGACATAGATATTCTTTCAGATACTCATCCTATCTATATTACGCCATATAGAATGGCACCAGCAGAGTTAAATTAGTTGAAAGAACAATTGAAAGACATATTGGATAAGGCCTTTATTCGACCAAGTGTCTCACCTTAGGGCGCTCCTGTCTTGTTTATGAGAAAGAAGGAAGTTCCCTTAGGATGTGTATAGACTACCTCCAATTGAATAAAGTGACCATCAAGAATAAGTATCCTCTTCCAAGTATAGATGATCATTTCGAACAGCTTCAGGGTGCTTCCTCCTTCTCGAAAATTGATCTCAGATCAGGTTACCATTAGTTGAAAGTTAGGGAATGTGATATTCCAATGATAAATTTTAGAACAGATATGGACATTAAGAGTTCCTGGTCATGTCCTTTGGTTTGCAATGCGCCTGTAACATTCATGGATCTTATGAACAAAGTCTTCATACCTTATTTAGACCTATTTGTTATTGTCTTCATTGATGACATACAAGTCTATTCAAGGAATGAAGAAGATTATGCTAGTCACCTTAGAACAATTTTTCAGACCTTAAAAGATAAGGAGTTATTTGCTAAGTTCTCCAAGTGTGAGTTTTGGTTTAAGTCTGTGGCATTCTTGGGGCACATAGTTTCCGGTGATGGAATTAGAGTGGATACCCAAAAGATAGAAGCAGTTCAGAGTTGGCCTAGACCCACGAATCCAACTGATATTAGGAATTTCTTGGGCTTAAACTTTAAGCTTTATATTGAATTTAAAGTTTGAAATAGAATTTAATGTTTAAATTTTATATTGAACTTATGTTTGAAATTGAATTTAAAGTTTAAATTTTAAAGTTTATGTTGAAAAAGTTTAAACTTTAAACCTTAAAATTTAATTTTATATTAATGTTTAAACTTTAAACTAATATTAAAATAATTAACAATTAAATTTGTAAAATGACATGAATTAAATAAAAGAGACTATTTTAAAAGAAAATCAAGGCGAATAGTTGTATATTTATTCAAATAAATAAATTGTACAATACAAATATTAGAAAGAGAATAAGAGTACATAATCTAGGTATTGAATATTAATTATTGTACTAACAATTGCATTTTTTTAAAAATTCTTTTTGTAAATTTAGTATCATTTGAAAGAAAGATTTTTTGGAACTTGCAGTTGTCGCTCTTCTTCCATTACTTCCATGCCATCATCACTATTCTCACCAAATAGTTCTCTATTTGGTCTTCTATTTGGCTACTTAATAGTGGTAGTCCGGTGTTTCTTCTTTCGAAAATGACCCAATCTCGAAACAACACCGATATTTCCAAAGTGTCCTTTGCTAATGAATATCGATGATCTCCAATCATAAATCTCGCCGCACTAAAGGCTTTCTCTGAAGCGACCGATAATGCTTGAATCGCTAGCACATCTTAGAACAATCCTAGCAAGGGTCGAAAATTGGTTTTCACGATTCTTCCACCATACTAATATTGGAGGTTGAAGTTGTCCTTCTTCATGCCTAATCTTTTCCCGTGCCTGATTGAAATATAAATCAAAATCATTATTTGTAGAAGATTCAAGCTCAAGATATTCATCTATCAAATCATCCGTATCATCACTTTTAGGCTTAGAAGATGGAGGTTCAACTATTGGAATATTTATTTCCATAAGTTTATATGCATTATATAAATCTCTAACTTTGTATAAATGCTACTTTTACATTGTTCAACACTAGGAGTTTCATCATCTTTAATTTTTAAATTTACATAAATCTTTTTAACCATTCTTTCAACACCTCTTAATTTATAATTTGAGTTGAAAGTAGTCGCATTCAAATAGATTTGAGGAATAGGGAAAAAATATTTTTTGAATTTTTCAATCATAAAATCAAGTGAATCTTGAAATTGATCTTTTCCTGTATATTTTGCAAATTCAGATGAAATAGCACAAATATTTACTAAAACAGAAGAAATAGTAGGATAATATTGACTAGAGCATGCATTTGTTGCTTTATAAAAAAACACTTAAAAATTCAAGAGAGTTTGATTTCTACAGGAAGGATCCGTTCAAGAGAGTTTCAGCATTCCTAACTTCAGCTTGAGTATTTCAGCCATGCCGTCTAAGAGCTTCAAGATGCTGTATGATCTACAAGATTTGAACACTTCAAGCTTCACCTGCTACATACTATGCCTCAGTCGTTGAAAGAGCAATTGAATCATTCCTTTTAGTTCCCCATGAGTGAGAGATCAGCCTATAACATAAGCCATTCATGAGGTACACTTTCTATCAGCGGGACATCCATCGTGATCAACATCACCTTGTTCCTTCAAGTCAAAAAGTCTCTTGATGGACAGAATAAAACCAGTTTCATGTCTTCTTCAAATGTCTTAGGATTCTCTAAGCAACTTTCAGATGTGATTCCATTGGACAACCATGGAATCTTTCATGAATCATAACATTTGCATCGTTTATCTGGACTATATCTATTGTCACCCAGCATCGAGTTGGTCCCCATGGGAGTATCAGTTGACTTGGCTTCCATAATATGAAACTTCTTCAGTAGCTAAGCTGGAACTAGGTCCCTATTCTTAAAAAATGGTCCTTGATTAGGACTTTGGTAAAGATATCAACCACTTGATCTTCCATTTTTCAAAGCTGTAGAAGTTTGCTTGATTCACATCTCCAAGAAGAAATTTAATTCTTCCATCATCCTTACTTCACAACTCACTACTCATGAGTTCAACAAACTCTTCACCCAACACCTCAGAAATTGCTTCAAAGATGATATCATCGATGTATACTTGAATGGTCAGCAAGTCAGTTCAAAAAAGAGAATTTTGTCAAATTTACCTCTTTTGAAACCATTTTTGAAGAGGGACTTGGATAACCTGTCATCTTGTTGGGGAAATAGGTGTCATGTTTTGCTTCTTTGAGACTGATTCACCTTTGTATTCCTTTCCAGCTTCTAACCTTGATCAGTTTCATTCATCCCGCCTTCACAATTGTTTGAACCATCTTTCTGAATTTGAAGCAGCTCTTCCATCTCAATTCTTCTTGGTTTTGCAGTTTCTCAATTCTTCTAGACTCATAAAAAACACATGAACACCTTTCCATACGCTCAATAAGCCTTGCTGGAGGAGGCATATCCCACAAATACTCTTTCAACATTATTGAGATAAAACTTCTCAATATAATTATTTTGGTTATAAGAACATGACCTATTCACCATTTCAACTGGAATATTCTTTGGAAGATTGACAGCCTGCTTATTCTACTTGAAGGGTAGTCTGATATGCCTTCTTTTAACTCAGGTATCACAAACTTTGTCATTTAGAAATTTTATTTTAGGCAGACCATGGACCAAGTCCTATGACACAAGTTTGTTTAGAGAGAAAAGCTCACATGACTAAGTCTCCTGTATCATGGATCATAATTCTCACCTTGATCACTAAGGAAAGTAAGAATGTTGAAACGAGCACTGTTAAGATCAGCATTACATATTCTTGCATCTCCTCCTTGTCAGCATCATCATCCGAGAGATCAAGTTGTGACCACCCATTTATCTTGTAAGAGTTTAACTCAATTTTCTTTATCACAAATCTGTGAAACACTTAGAAGATTGTACTTCAACTCATTGACCTAGTACACAAACTTTAAAAGAGCGGTCCACGAACTTTCAAATTCAGCCTACATCAAGAATGTATCATTATTTGTCATTACCAGAAGAGACACTTTCATCTTGAAGTGTCTTGAGAGAGAGGAAGTTTTTTTTCTCTAATTTCAGTCATGTTCTTCGAGCATGTACTATTCATAAACAACAAGTGACTGATACTACCTCCTCTCACTTGCATATCATATCACTTTTTAGTCTTGGGAACCCATTTGAGATGGGGTTCCCAGAAATTAGATAACGGAGTGATAAGACAATCTTTTGTCCAGTGAAGTAGACTGATTTTCCTTAACCTAGGACCAAAAGCACGACCAGGTCCCTTTTACTGCCTATTCATCCGTGACCATGTCCCTTTTTCTGTTTGTTCCTATGTTTGGAACAGTTTGAGGAACTTTCTTTAGATCTCATCCAAGCTGTATACTCTTTCTTTAGATGATCATCACGCCTGCAATGCAAACATAGTAGATTGTTAGCAACAACAACATTTTTGACGAGACGATTGTATGGAAAATCTACCTTCTTACAACCCAACCCTCTTCTTCTGTTGTTACCCTGATTGATTTCATTTGTAAGCATTTTAGAGGAAATGGTCCTGAGGGATTTGTTAAGTTCCTCTTTTACACGGACCAGGTCGCTTTCCATCTGATCATTTCTCTCCAAGGCTAGAGCAAGTCTAGTTTCAACAGTGTTCAGTCTGGCTTCTAGTTTTATCTGCAAACTACTAGCCTCCTTCTTTCTTTTTCTAGAATTCTCATTCATTAAGCTCAATTGTTTCTTGAGTTCTAGATTTTTAGTTTCTAGACATGTCAATTGTTCTTCAATAACTGACATGTGAGCAGTCAATGCTATCTTTTCTTCGCTAAAATTGTCTAGACTATAGTTCATAGAGTCATTTTCAGTTGTTAACTCCATAACAGAGTCAATCAGAACAACAACAAGATTTCTCAACCTTCTAACAGAATAGACACTCAAGCTTTGTTAAAGATCAAGGAGAGTTACCTTTTCTTCATCTTTCTCGATATCAGATTTTGCCATGAATGTGAACATGCCATCAAACACATTCTCAACATCTTTAACAGCTAGCATGGATGCATCTTCAGGATATTCTGATTCATTTGACTCACTTGAGGAGTTACCCAAGACAACAAGAGCCTTTTTCACAACATGATTAACAGTGTCTCTTCTGTTTGACTTGTCAGGGACATGTTCCTTGCTTTTGTTCTTGTCTCCTCCGAACTTGACACATTTTTTGATTACCATTGTGCAAAGGGTAGTCTCTAAGGAAGTGGTCTGGCTTACCACACTTGAAACACACGTCATTTGAGTTTTTTGCCTTGTCAAGAATTCTTTTTCTTCATGAGAGCTCCACGTTCTCACAATTTTTTAAAATATTACAGTGAGATAGCCCATGTTTTCATTTATTTCAGGTACTTCACTTTGTGACACCTTGAGATCAAGATTTGTCCTTTTTTGCATCTTTCTTCCGATTAACTTCATTAATTGGATCCGACCGTTTGTCATTGCCATTGAGAATGATACAATTATTTTTTTTGTGCATCTCATCTTCAGAATAACTAGAGGAATTTTCCCATATTACAATGAATTTCTTCACTACCCGGTCTGCATTAGTCCTTTCCTTAGCATTTCCAGGGATCTGGTCCATTCGCCTTTCATTGATGTCTTGACTCATGCTTGTTGCTCTGCGAGTCTTTCATAAATGCCCTGGATTTTCGCACTTATGACAGAGGTCGTTTATGTTTGCTGTTCTGTTGGAGTATCCCTTCTTTTGAAACTATACATGTTTTTTTGACTATTTCTTTTAACACTTATAGTCAAATAAGGCATCTCCTCTTCATCTTCAGAAGAATCATTTTGAGATACCTTTAGCACTACTAACTTCTCCTTCTTTCTGTCTTCATCGTACTCTGTTATAGACTTGTGAACCTCTTGAGTTAGATCTCCATACCTCACTTACTTAGTAGGAACGTAAGGACCCTCAAGACTTAGTGGAGCTGCCATTGCTCGCAGGAATCTCTCTCTAGGTGTTAACCAGATAGAGATCGCCGACTTTGATACCAATCGATGGAATGTGTGTGTCCACTAACAGTCAATGGATCAGGTCCTTTGACACAGTAAGAGCAGAATGTAAGCACATACAATAGTCATCATCTACTATACATCAACGGACCAGTTCCCTTGACTCAACAAGAACAGTAGTTAAAACAAATGCAGAAAGTAAATGGCTGTAAGTAAAATATGTACAATGATTTTACATGGAAACCTCCTTACTCAAGGTAGTAAAACGACGACCTGTCACACGGATTTTCAACCGTCTTCACTAATCTTCTCAAGCAAAAGTAAAACTCGGTTACAACCAATGTGAGAAAAAGTTATTAATAGTGATAAATCTATCACTTACTGAGCCTAACCAGACACCACACTGTCCTTTAAGCTATCACCACTAGACAACTTAGAATTTGACTAAGCAACACAAGTTTCCCACTAAACCACCATGCTCTGGATGACTTAGACTTTGACTAAGCGGATACAACACTGCCCACTAAATCAAATAGCTCCTAGATGACTTAGAATTTTGACTAAGGAGCAAACAATGCTGCCCACTAAATCAGTTACCTTTAACTGATTTAGACTTTTACACACACAAACAAATATCTGAATCATTTATAGACTAGGAACAAATTTACAATATATGCACGAAAGTATAACTCCTAAGACACACTCTGATGCTTGCAACTTGATCAGGTCCTTGTTGTGTTTGCCGAAGAATACTTCTTGAAAGTGAGTTTTTGCAAGTGTTTTTGAGAATTTTCAAGTTATAAAAACTATAAAATGATAGACACAAAACTCAAATTCAAAAAATATGTTTCAGTGCTCTTATCAGATCCTTTTGTTGAGTATGAATATTGTTATACCTTGAAGATGGCTTTTTTCCTTTTATCCTATGTTTTGTTTTGCGAAAATCTTGTGTTTTTGTTGTTGGAGAAGAGACTACATTCAAATGGACACAAACCCTTGGGACGAGGCTTTTGGCTGAGACCCTGCTGTCATGAAAAGCTATGCACCAACCACATCTGAGTTGGTAGCTTTTTGACAGGTGTCTTTTCTTCCTTTTCTCGTACGTAGACTTTCCTGGACCAGGTCCCTTGCTGCGGTCTTTGAGAGTTCCGGAAGAGACTTGTTGGATGACTTCATCCTTTAAATGAATGACTTTAACATGGTGTTTGTCATGTTGAAAATATCAACCATAAAGAGTTATTACCCGTTGGACAAACACCTTGGTCCATTCTAATTGGTTCGGTACACTGGCGTCTCACCCACCACTGACTTACGAGACAACTTTACAGTTGTAACCCATTATGCATCTAATAGAGAGAACTCTGTGGGGGCCCAGGTCCCTGCATTTGTGAGGTTCATCACAACACCTAGAATATAACAATTATTCTAATGGAATGATATACCCTCCTTTTACTGATATATGAAAGATCTCAGCTCACATAGCTGCTAGTGTTGCAGCCAAAACATATGAACTTGGTGAGTGCATTTCCTTCCCTTTTCTTGTGTCACCTTTTTTCTCATTTTGTTTAACTTATATATTAAACAATTTGGTCATTTGAACTTCAGGTGTGGCAACACGTCTTCCTCGACCTGTAGATTTTATGAAGTATGCTGAAAGTTGCATGTATACTCCTAACTATCGAAGCTATAGATGATTGAATTGAACATATCACCAGGGGTAATCTTGTATGCACCAGAGAGTCATAATAGTTCATTTTGACCTGTCTTTCTTGTAAGCTTGTGTTGTGAATTAAGCTTTATTTTTTGTTCATAAATTGGGTTTGTTGTTTAGTAAACTTATTAATGAGTGTGTTCGCATGTTTCCAAAGTAGTTTGTTTTCATAGCCATAAGAGCAATAATTATTTGAGAAGTCGTGAAGGTGAATAAATTGAGTTGTTAATGTTATACGGAATTTTATGTTAGTTCTTTGTATCTGAATCTACTACATTTTGTAACGTATCAGTATAATTCCACAAGTGGGGTCTGTGAAAGTAGGATGCACACATACCTTATTTCTACCTTTACGGGGTAGAGAGATTATTTGAACTGAACATACAAATTACAAGAAGAACTTTGAAATCCTCATTACTTAGAATACTTCAGGAGTTATGTGATCATAACATTATTCATTGCTAGGCTTTATAGCAGATCTATAACCATTATCATAAAACTTAGACCAAAGTATAACACCACCATACTTAGGTGAACCATTAATTGCTGGTAAAACCTGAGAAACAAGAACATCAGATGGTATAAAACCACTTCCAGCAGCTCCTGGAGCGGCGGGCAATCCTAGAAATATCTTTCCAGCTTGAATCGCGGTCCATTTATTCCAATAACTCTTAAATTTTCTGCGCTACCAGTAGAGTATTGACATGGTGGATTGTTGTAGAATTGAACCCAAACGTAGTCGAATAGGCCAGTAGAGAGTGCACCATTTAACCATGAATCAGGGAATGGACATTGTGGAGCTGCAGTTAAGTATACTTTCCTTTGTTGGCTAAATCCTGCGAGGTCTCTTGCTAGTTCATCCCAATGTTGTGTTGTACCTCTTTCTATATCAAAATCAATTCCATCTAAAATTGCATCACCTAGTGGACGTGAAGTTGATTGACCTCCAAGATAATTATTCCATAAATAGTTTGCTACATTCCTGCAGGGTATATATTTGATAACTAATTAGCTCGAAATTTGTCAAAAAACACCACTAGAAACTAATGTTTTTCCTTACCCGCGAATCACCGAGAAGTTTGTGCTATAGAACATAATTTTTCCACTTATTTCTCACCCTTTTTAGCTAACTAGAAAAACATGTGGTGGAAAACTGATTATCACTGAAATAGTGGGAAACTTTCTAATTTTTTCATATGAAACTATTGTTATTGTTCTTTCACACTAATTTAGCCAAAATATAGAAATAACCACTAAACATTTATTAGTTGTTACTCTTTCATTTTATATGATGGTGTTTGATTGGATAAGGAGTTCACGAAAGAAAGAATTTCTTTTTGAAATATGGTAAATATATTCTTAGAAATATGGTTTTAAGTTTGTAGACATTTCTAAAGTTATAAGAATGGCATGAGTATAAAATAAGGGGTTTAAAGTTATTTTTTCTTTAATTATATTAAAATATTACTCTTTTTAGAACAAATTAAAAAGAAAGGGTGCCATAAAAAAACACAAAGTGACAACATATTTTGTTGAATAAAGAAATTCTTGATAGGAAGCATTTCCCCATCAATGAACCCTACATGTCAACTATGGAATAGTTAGTAACTCGAACTATCTTATTCGTTTTTGAAAATTCATTTCATTTAAAATTCATTAACCCAAAAGGACTAGAACATTTACCCATAAATATTAAAATTCTTACTCAACCTCTCGATTAGTTGAGCTAGTTATTCCTATACCATATGTTTAAACAAAAAAAAAAGATAAAAAATTAATCAACTCTATAGTTTTTACTAATACAAATCTTACCTAGCATCATCAACAGAAGAAAGTGAATAACTTCTGTTAGTTCGAAGCTGAGTTGAGATGTTCGCTCGAACTTGATATGGAGTTTTGATGATTTAACAAACTTATCGATCTAACAAGGAACCAGATTCTTGTTATTGGAACTGCTGACAGTGAGATGAATGATAAACTCAATGTGAGGTATATTTGTGTGCTATCATCAAAAAGGGAGAAACTGTTATATTCTAGGTGCTTTGATGATCTTCACAAGTGCGGGGACCTGGTCCCTGGCAGAGTGATCTCGTCCAAGATACAAATGGGGTACAACTGTAAAAGCCGTCATGTCAGGTGGTAGGTGAAAAGTGTAATGTCCTACACCAATAGGAAGAGTACGAGATTGTATGTTTCAGTATCTCACAAATGCAGGGACCTGGTCCCAGGCAGAGTTTACTTCATCAGATACATAATTGGTTACAGCTACAAAGCTGTCATGTCAGAGGTTGGTGAAGCGTCAATGTACTACACCAATCAGAATGGAAGAGGGTGTTTGTCTAGCGGATAATAACTCTTTATGTTTGATATTTTTAGCATGACAAACACCATATTATATTCATTCATCCAAAGAAGGAAGTCAGCCAACAAACCTTTTCAACAACTCACAAAGAAGTTTGCAAGGGACCTGCTTCCCGCACGACTGCGATGTGAAAAGGTGAAAAGACAGCTGTCAGAAAAGCTGTCACCTCTGATGCGGTAGGTGCACAACTTTTCCAACAGCAGGCTTTCAGCGAATGGGATGTTTTCAACGAATTTGTGGGGAATTGTATTATCTCTTTCCAACAAACACAAATTCAAGACTTGACAAATTAAACTTGGATTTTCTTTGAAAATTCATAAGCTTGAACAGAAGGTCATCTTCAAGGAGGAACATTGCTCAACTCAACAAAAGGACCTGATAGAGTAAAGAAGAATCTTTGTTGTATTTTGAGCTTTGTGTATATGTGCTTACATTGTAAATCCGATCCTAATCTATAAAGGATTCAGATCTTGTTTCGATTTCTAGAAGTCTAAGTCATCTAGAGTTAGGTGATTTAGTGGGCAACATTGTTGTTGCTTAGTCAATATCTAAATCGTCCAAAGAGTGGGGGTTTAGTGGGCGGTGTGGTATCCGCTTAGGAAAATATATATTAATTAGTAAGGGTTAGTATAGTGGGTAGTGTTGTATCTACTCCGGCTCAGCTAAGTGATAAGAAGTATTGCTTAGTGTGGAGATTAGCAGGCTAATCTCATTTTGTAAACTGACTTTTACTTTTGCTTGTAGAAGATTAATGGAAGCAGTTTGAAAAGTCCTGTTGAGAACAGGTCGTGATTTTCCTCCCTTGAGCAAGGAGGTTTCCACGTAAAGTTGCTTGTCAATCTTCACTTTCAGCACTTATTTTACTGTCTGTTGTTGAAAATGTGGTGAGGACCTGGTCCCATCGAAACAGGTGGATGCAATTTTTAGTTACTATTCTTGTTGAGTCAAGAAACCTGGTCCTTGATTGATTGGTGGGTGCATACATTCCAACAACTTCCAACACCACCACCAAGTGAAAGCATAACTTTGATACTACTTTGAGGTGCTCTAATGTCATTACTTAACCTAGGGCATCCACCAACACTAGGATTACAATGACCAGCTAAGTTCAACATTGGTGTTTGTCCATTCCCAAAAACTACAAGAAATGCAATATTCACAATTGCATAATTATTTGCTGCACAAGTACTAGCCAAAGTACCTTCATTCCCATTTTGGCCCCAATAAATTACAATCCTCCTCCTTCTAGTTTTAGTGCTAGAAGAAGTAGCACTAATACTGAGAAAAGTAAACCATATTTGATTCTCATTGTAAGACCCCAAAAATGAGGTAAGGTGTCTAGAGCCTAACATGTTCGTATTAATGTTATAAGTTCCTAAAATGCCTTATTATGTGATATAGAGGCAGTGTGCAAAGTTTGAAGTGATTTGGAAGTCGAACGTCAAGGGACGTCCAAGACGTTCGACGAATAGTCGCTTATGTGCCTCATGTGGGTATGCATGCCTAAATTGTATGAACTGAGTATAACAAGTATTGAAATGGTTTAAAATGATGTTTAATATTGTTATATGAAGTTTCGTGAAGTTTGGAGGTCAAACGCCCAAGAACGTCCAAGGCGTTCGAAAGATAGCCCCTAAGACGTTCATCGTATGTCATGTTGGGGTCAAGGCTGTTTGGACGTCTGGTAGGTGTTTGTTTTGGATGAAACTTATGTGGAAGATCCACAACATGTTAAGGTTGGTAGTCGTGTTGGAAACGTCCGGGTATGACTTCTAAAAGGCCCCACAAGAGGCCCCAAAAGAAGGACCCAAGGCTGCCTAAGACACTGCCTGGGCAGTGTCCCTTGACGGACCCAACGACGGATTGTTGGTCCCCCAACGGCCCGTCGATCAGGTCTCGTCGATGGAGACTTGCCTTGGTCAGGTCTTAAGCCAAGATTTTGTCCAAGTCTCAGGTGAGGGAGTGTCCCTTGACGGACCCAACGACGGATCGTTGGTCCCCCAATGGCCCGTCGATCAGGTCTCATCGATGGAGACTTGCCTTGGTCAGGTCTTAAGCCAAGATTTTGTCCAAGTCTCAGGTGACGGAGGCCATGACGCCACGTCATGCCCTTGACGCTCCGTCACTACCCTCGTCGCGGGTGGCCTGCAGGTTGGCAGCCTGCGTGCTGTCACTTAAAGGGGTGAATGGGAAATTCACCCCACGTCCTAGCCTGACTATAATAGGTTTATTTAGTTAATTTTAGGTGTATATAAGTCTTATAAAACGTGATCAACTCATTCATAAATTCTCTCACATGTTTTAAGCCTTTCCCTCCCAAAAATGTTCTCTCTAAAACCACCATTGTTGGTGAAGCTCAAGAGCTGATTGGACATGGACTTTCTATGGATGAATCATTAAGTCTTAGAGGTTTTTAACTGGACAAAGATATGGTGATCTTCATCTCTAGTTATCTTTTCATCTAGAGAGCCATTCTCAATGTTTTTCAAAGAAATCTTATGATCAAGTTTCCAATCTTCCAATATAGCCATGGGTTCCTTCTCAAAATGTTTTTAATGATTGAATCATGATTAATTGAAGTTAATACAATGGTTTTAATGTGTTTTCACTCAAATTGTATGATGAACCCATGTTCCTTCCAAAATTGGTTTAACTTTTGCATGGGCTTTGTGATTATGGCTTGTTCTTGATGAATTGGTGATTCTCTTACGTTGAATTGATTGTGTTTATTGTTATTAACATTAATTGATGGTGAATTGATGATGATCAGTCCATGATGATAAATATATAAAGATTTGAGCATGAATAACCTTTGTTTCTATATGTTGTCTTGAAGTTGATTGTGAGATCGGTTGAGTAGACTCTTGATTATGTATGAACTGCTGTAGCTACTGTGTTAGGGTGATGTAATGGATGAATTTCGTAGGTATAGATCCTTAATGATCAAATTAAGAAGGGCTTGCATGAATTGATATAGATTCCCTTAGGTTATGAAGTCAAGAAGCTATGTGTGTGATGAGTCTCGAATTGTGATTTGATGAAGCATGATTTAGTCTTGATTTCTTATCTAATTAGCTACTGCATAATGAGTATATTATTTATGAAATATGAATGATGATCAAACCCTTAGATAGTTCATAGTATTGGTAAAGTCTCCTATACTCTAGCAAATTGATAAGCCTAAATGCCTATGTTGTAACCTTAATCTTGAAGGTATATGATTATGATATCAATATGGTTAAATGTAGGTTTAGATACTGCCTTAGACTTATAATATGTATGAAATATGACCTAAAATCAATGCAAGTGAAGTTAGCTAATGATCTATGTTATTCTACTTTCCTAGTATGTTGATATGTTGTATTATGTTATGGTATAATCTTGTAGCGACTTGTGCGTGGTTTCTTATATGTTTAAAGTACATTTAGCTACTGCCATATATGTGTTTTATTGATGAATAAGGTGTATTGATCAATGATGATCAAATGGTGAGAAATTGGTAAGAATACTTATATCCTCTACTTTTCTACTTCTCTATTCTTTTATAGTAATGTTGATGAAGCCTTGTATGGCATTGTGTGGTATGGTCCACTTATGGTGGCGGTGTTTACCTTATTGTAATTATATATGTGTTGACAATGGCCTTGAAGGAAAATTGATAAACTTATGAACATGTGCTTAAGATGATACTGTGAGAAGCTTATGCCTACTTTCCTATTCTAGTTGTGAATTAGGTTGTGTGGCTATTGTATGAACATGTGTATAACCATGTTAGGGTAAAGTATAGGTGCTGCATTGATGTGTGAAGATGGTTAATAACCCATTACCTATGTACCCTTATATGAAAGTGTAACTAGCTAAAGTTAGGAGTCTTGATTATAATGTATATATTGTCTTATCTCCTATGCTATTATGTGTGTGTGCTATGTGCTTGAAGTGTAATGTGGTTTAATAGGGTGGATGACTTGAGAAGTTATTGATAGCCATTATGTGATCATGTTGGTCAATGTACACACACTCTCACTTACATACATGTTACAAGTAGTATAAGTCATTGTGTCTAAATGAAAGGTAGTTCTCATATTCACTAGTGTCTACTACTATGCATGTTAAGGTGATGTTTATGAAAGTATAATTTGTATTCCCTTACTAGGATGACTTGATAGGTGTACTAGTATGGACAAGGGTATGGAACCTTGTCTACACATTGCACATGTGTATCTTGATAGGATAATTCCTAGGTTTGGTTATTAGGTATATAAAGGATGAATATATGAACATGTTATAAATATGATGTATATGATGTGATGAAGTATGAATGTGTATAGTGTCTTAGAACGTTTATATGAAAGTATTGCTCATATAGTTATGCCTATAGACTTATGCATTGATATATGAACATGTGTGATATTATTTGTTAGGTGAAAGGTTTGTTCACACCTATGTATACACTAACACGCATGGATGATCTAGTAATTGAGAGGGTCCTTGCTAGGGGTGCCCAAGAATACTATAAGACTAGATAGATGCTTGAATATGCTATAAGCATATGCGGAATGATTATTCTAAAGCTTATGTTTTATAAATAAACGTAATAAAGGCTTTTCAATAAAGGAAACTTAACTTAGCACCGAGTGAACTTGACAACGGGAGGTGATGACTTGTCCATAAAAGGAAAGATTCATCCTAAAATTGCCCATGTGATGTTAACTCCCTTGTTTATGGGATATGTCACTCTAAGGGATTCCCATGAGGAGCGGCCCACTTTACCACATGGTATGAATAGGGATATCTACCTCTTAGTTCTTGAACTATGTTGCCACCATAGGATACTAGCTAGAGGATTCTACCTCGATAGCTATGTTTATATTGGTTCTACTTTGGCTGGTAGACCACCTTCCATCGGTGTAAGGTTTGATGACACCGGATTCCATGTTTAGCATCACATGGTCTATGTCGGTTGAGGTTATAGTTCCCTAAAGGTAAAATGGACAGTGGAAGTAATTGAATAGGATCCTAACTAGGAGGACTTAAGGTAAGTTACTTAGAATAGGTGGAAGTAATGAACCCATCTAGACATTGCATAAGTGACTCCTTAGGAAGGTATCCTAATTCATATGATTATGTATGTGTCTTTTATGTATGATATTGTAGTCTTGGTTTGACTATGTTTATATTGTACTATACTTCTATGATGACTTGTGTTGTCTTGTGTAGATGCTATGTACGGCTTTCTCTTGTGTTCCTAAGGTGATACATTGCACCAAGTATCCCTAAAGGATTACTTGGGAGGCTAATGATTTAAAAGGAATAGTTCACTGTAAAGGTGATGAATGTAAAGGTGATGAAGTTCACTGTAAAGTGACCCCAAATTGTACTTAAATTCTATATGTGCTTTTCTATGATGTTTGGCCTTTGATTGTGTTTCTATGAAGTATGTGGATGATATAAATGCTATTGATAAAGGTTTTATGATGATTTACTCAAAATGGCATGAAGTATGATTTCAAAGGAAATGTCCCTTTTAAATGCATGTTTTTGCATGGTTGTCATACTTAGTACATTCTTGTGCTAATCCCATTCTTCTTTACTTTTTACACAAAGTGTAGGTAATGGAATGCTTAAAGGAGGTCTATGATTGAGGAGCTTGATAGGTGATTTTCCCAAGCTCAAGGAAAGGAATCCTTAAGTTCAAGGATGTCCTAATGCGTACTTATTGTAAAGTCTATTTAGTAATGTATAGCTTTGTATTATGTCTTAAGGGCCTTGTCCTTAATGTACTCTAAAGTTATTGAGTCTAAAATGGCAAAGAGACTTAGAGTCTAAATATGTATTGTGACTTATGTTTTTTATATATATGATGTGATATTTCTAGCATATGATGTGCTATGAAAAATTTTAAATTTTCCGCTAAATTTACTATGCTAATGCAATGAATGATATGAGAGGCTTGTCTAAGACCTCCGAGAGGTCGACGACGCCGGTTACAATCCAAGATTGTATCCTATCTTCTAGGGTATAGTTTTGGTTTGTGACAAACTTGGTATCAGAGCATGAGGTTTATGTAGCGGTTTTAGGTTCTAAGAAGTCTCATATTGCCACGTCTAGTAGAGTCTCGTATCATTGGTGGTGAGTCGCGACACATCAAATGGTACGAGAGGCTATAGGACGATAGAGTTTCCCTTCTTCATCATTCTCATATCGTGCCATAGAACTTAATTCTATAAGATCTCTCTCTTATGTTTTCTTGTCCGGTCGTCTTTTAGATGTGATTGATTGAATGAGATTACTCTATGCTTGAGGGAGAAAAGGTGAGTTTAAAATGCTTATCTTTGTTTTATGGTTTGAATGAGTATGGGTGAAGGTGGCACTTGTCCTTATTTGATGATGTATATACTAACTAAGGCGACTTGAAGGGTTAACTAGACTTAGGTAGGGGTATGGGACTCTACCTATGTCTTGCACTAGTTTGCCTTGATGGAGACCTTAGGAGGTTAATACTATGTATGTGTATGATGATAAATGTGAATGTCCTTATGTGATGATCTCTATGCTTGTAAACATGTTAATAGCCTAGTGTATTAAAGATGTGGAGTTATCCATGCATGAAGGTTATAGATGAGTGGAGTATGGTGCTAATTGTAGTTCTTGTTGGGTTACTTGGTTTAGTGAAGTTATGGAGCTTTACTTGATCATTGCACATGTTAACTCTATGGAGATTATGATTGGTTATCTTACCTTGTTATGTATGAAATATCTCTTATTTGATGATGTGATGCCAATTATGGCAATATATGAAATCTATGTGAAATAGCAAGTTATGTCGAATGATGTATGTCATGATATAGTTGAAGCATGCTAGAAGTTATGGTGGTTAAAGTGAATTCTCTTAGATTGTTGTATTCCTATATGGTTTTGTATGATGGTAGACAAATATTAGGATTTGAACTTGGATTGTTTAAGAACTACCTATGGAGGTATGCTATCCTATGAATATATGTGATTAAAAGTGTGCATTGTTTTCCTTTGTATATAAGTGGTACTTGATGAGTTGCTAGTATAAATTGGAGTCTTTTGTAGAGACTTGATCGTAGTTGTAAATATAGCATGCATGCTTATGAAGGATGAGTTGGTAAAGCTTTGTATCTTATTTTTCCATGCTTGTTCCATCAAATGTCTAAATGTTGCACTTTTGGATATTTGGGAGCATGCTCACTGTAAAGACTAGACAACTTATTGAAACATGTTTGGAGAACCTACTAAATTATCCTTTGATTGGATGTTGTTGAAATATGTGTAGCATTGATGAATATGAACATGATCATGAATGTGGAAAAGAAATTTTTGCTATTTAGATTGAAGGATGAGAATTTTATGACATGATGAGTCGTAGAGTCATTTCTAAACTTCTTATTGTGTTATGAACTTCCTTGTTGTTTTCCTCAAATGATGTATGACCTTAGTGTTTATTGCATTGTAGGAAAACCTTATGTGAATTGAATGGTATGATAAAAAATTGATGGTTGAGGATGATTTGCCTAAAATGATAAGGTTTAGAGTGCCTTAGAGTTGCTAAATTGAATTAATGGAAATTCCCTCTAAAGTAGTAATCACTTTAAGTGATGAATATGAAGGTTGTGTATTTGAGATCCTCTATATGTTGGGTTAAGTTGCTCTTAATTGGGCTTACCCTAAGTGGGGGATGGTGTTTGAGTAGTGAGATTGTAGAAATTGTCTACATTGTTCTTCTATTCTTACTTGAATTAGAAAATATGAATTCTTAGTAAGCTTGTTCATGAAAATAGTCTTGCATAAAGTGTGAATTATATGATCTTTATATGATTGGTATAAATTGATTGACATCATATTAGAAACATGGTGAATTTTCCAAAGAGCATGAAAAGAAATTTTTGATAAAATCCATATTTTCTCTTGTTGACTTGCATTTTAATGTGCTAATTGTGAAGTTGACTCCATGAGGTAAGACAAGGAACTTGGTAATAGTCACTTGTAGGGAAAATTGTTTAGCCTTGTAATGGAAATTGAGTCTCTTTTACCATGAAATATGTTGACTCTCTTGAAAATTTAGTGACTTGATGATTTGTAATGCAAAATTGTAGGCTCATTCTTGAAAGGTGAAAGCATGTTTTGCTAAGTGTACATGTGTGTGCCTATAATTTGTGTTATTTTTCCAAAATGAGGCTTACTATAAGGGTAAATAATATGTTAAGAAAAGAGATTTGTGGAATGACTTCCTGTTTTGTTGTGATGTACTTGGTTTGATTTACCATTTAGACTTCACTAGGAAGAAAAATGTATGCATGTTTTGGCTTGAAAGTTGGGATTTCTCATTTTTAAAAGAAATTGACCTTGTGCTTTGCTAAGGTGTGAACTCATGATACATGTAATGTGTTGAGGAGCAATATATTCCTCCATGTACACCACTAAGCATGGTATGGTTGAGTATGACCTTCATGGTACTAGGTCTAACTAATGAAGATCTTTGTGATTTAACTAACTCAAGTTTTTGTGCATTGAAGTATGAGTGCTTAAATAACTTTGAGTATGGGTTATGATCTGCCTATGAGTAGTTTTTCAAGATTTTCTTGTAATGAATTAAGGCGTAATGATCATGTTATGATTAGGAGAAGGATGTTCCCCTATGAACATGAAAAAGGGCCTCTGTGTTTGATGCATTAAGAGTGAGTGAGTAATGGTTTTTGCTTGCTTGTGTGCATTGAGTGCTAAAATGATTTGATGATATTTTAATTATAATGAACTGCTCTTATGTGCATTGAAGTCCTTGTTGTGATTAAATAGTTCTAAGTGTTATTCGAGGACGAATGTTCCCAAGTGGGGGATATTGTAAGACTCCGAAAATGAGGTAAGGTGTCTAGAGCCTAACGTGTTCGTTAATGTTATAAGTTCCTAAAATAACTTATTATGTGATATAGAGGCAGTGTGCAAAGTTTGAAGTGAGTTTGAAGTCGAATGTCAAGGGACGTCCAAGACGTTCGACGAATAGTCGCTTATGTACCTCATGTGGGTATGCATGCCTAAATTGTATGAACGAAGTCTAATAAGTCTTGCAATGGTTTAAAATGATGTTTAATGTTGCTATATGAAGTTTCGTGAAGTTTGGAGGTCAAACGCCCAAGAACGTCCAAGGCGTTCGAAAGATAGCCCCTAAGACGTTCATCGTATGTCATGTTGGGGTCAAGGCTGTTTGAACGTCTTGTAGGTGTTTGTTTTGGATGAAACTTATGTGGAAGGTCCACAACATGTTAAGGTTGGTAGTCGTATTGGAAACGTCCGGGTACGACTTCTAAAGGGCCCGACAAGAGGCCCCAAAAGAAGGACCCAAGGCTGCCTAAGACACTGCCTGGGCAGTGTCCCTTGACGGACCCAACGACGGACCGTTGGTCCCCCAACGGCCCGTCGAGCAGGTCTCGTCGATGGAGACTTGCCTTGGTCAGGTCTTAAGCCAAGATTTTGGCCAAGTCTCAGGCGACGGAGGCCATGACGCCCCGTCATGCCCTTGACGCTCCGTCACTGCCCTCGTCGCGGGTGGCTGCAGGTTGGCAGCCTGCGTGCTGTCACTTAAAGGGGTGAATGGGAAATTCACCCCACGTCCTAACCTGACTATAAAAGGTTTATTTAGTTAATTTTAGGTGTATATAAGTCTTCTAAAACGTGATCAACTCATTCATAAATCCTCTCACATGTTTTAAGCCTTTCCCTCCCAAAAATGTTCTCTCTAAAACCACCATTGTTGGTGAAGCTCAAGAGCTGCTTGGAGATGGATTTTCTATGGATGAATCATGAAGTCTTAGAGGTTTTTAACTAGACAAAGGTATGGTGATCTTCATCTCTAGTTATCTTTTCATCTAGAGAGCCATTCTCAATGTTTTTCAAAGAAATCTTATGATCAAGTTTCTAATCTTCCAATCTAGCCATGGGTTCCTTCTCAAAATATTTTTAGTGATTGAATCATGATTAATTGAAGTTAATACAATGGTTTTAATGTGTTTTCACTCAAATTGCATGATGAACCCATGTTCCTTTCAAAATTGGTTTAGCTTTTGCATGGGCTTTGTGATTATGGCTTGTTCTTGATGAATTGGTGATTCTCTTACGTTGAATTGGTTGTGTTTATTGTTATTTACATTAACTGATGGTGAATTGATGATGATCAGTCCATGATGATAAATATATAAAGATTTGAGCATGAATAGCCTTTGTTTCTATATGTTGTCTTGAAGTTGATTGTGAGATCGGTTGAGTAGACTCTTGATTATGTATGAACTGTTGTAGCTAATGTTTTAGGGTGATGTAATGGATGAATTTCGTAGGTATAAATCCTTAATGATCAAATTAAGAAGGGCTTGCATGAATTGATATAGATTCCCTTAGGTTATGAAGTCAAGAAACTATGTGTGTGATGAATCTCGAATTGTGATTTGATGAAGCATGATTTAGTCTTGATTTCTTATCTAATTAGCTACTGCCTAATGAGTATATTATTGATGAAAATGAATGATGATCAAATGTAGGTTTAACTACTGCCTTAGACTTATAATATGTATGAAATATGATCTAAAATCAATGCAAGTGAAGTTAGCTAATGATCTATGTTATTCTACTTTCCTAGTATGTTGATATGTTGTATTATGTTATGGTATAATCTTGTAGCGACTTGTGCGTGGTTTCTTATATGTTTAAAGTACATTTAGCTACTGCCATATATGTGTTTTATTGATGAATAAGGTGTATTGATCAATGATGATCAAAGTGTGAGAAATTGGTAAGAATGCTTATATCCTCTACTCTTCTACTTCTCTATTCTTTTATAGTAATGTTGATGAAGCCTTGTATGGCATTGTGTGGTATGGTCCACTTATGGTGGCGGTGTTTACCTTATTGTAATTATATATGTGTTGACCATGGCCTTGAAGGCAAATTAATAAACTTATGAACATGTGCTTAAGATGATACTATGAGAAGCTTATGCCTACTTTCCTATTCTAGTTGTGAATTAGGTTGTGTGGCTATTGTATGAACATGTGTATAACCATGTTAGGGTAAAGTATAGGTGCTGCCATTGATGTGTTAAGATGGTTAATCCTTACCTATGTACCCTTATATGAAAGTGTAAATAGCTAAAGTTAGGAGTCTTGATTATAATGTATATATTGTCTTATCTCCTATGCTATTATGTGTGTGTGCTATGTGCTTGAAGTGTAATGTGGTCTAATAGGGTGGATGACTTAAGAAGTTATTAATAGCCATTATGTGATCATGTTGGTCAATGTACACATACTCTCACTTACATGCATGTTACAAGTAGTATAAGTCATTGTGTCTAAATGAAAGGTAGTTCTCATATTCACTAGTGTCTACTACTATGCATGTTAAGGTGATGTTTATGAAAGTATGATTTGTATTCCCTTACTAGGATGACTTGATAGGTGTACTAGTATGGACAAGGGTATGGAACCTTGTCTACACATTGCACATGTGTATCTTGATAGGCTAATTCCTAGGTTTGGTTATTAGGTATATGAAGGATGAATATATAAACATGTTATAAATCTGATGTATATGAGGTGATGAAGTATGAATGTGTATAGTGTCTTAGAAGGTTTATATGAAAGTATTGCTCATATAGTTATGCCTATAGACTTATGCATTGATATATGAACATGTGTAATATTATTTGTTAGGTGAAAGGTTTGTTCACACCTATGTATACACTCACACGCATGGATGATCTAGTAAGTGAGAGGGGCCTTGCTAGGGGTGCCCAAGAATACTATAAGACTAGATAGATTCTTGAATATGCTATAAGCATATGAGGAATGATTATTCTAAAGCTTATGTTTTATAAATAAACGTAATAAAGGCTTTTCAATAAAGGAAACTTAACTTAGCACTGAGTGAACTTGACAACGGGAGGTGATTACTTATCCATAAAAGGAAAGATTTATCCTAAAGTTGCCCATGTGATGTTAACTCCCTTGTTTATCGGATATGTCACTCTAATGGATTCCCATGAGGAGCGGCCCACTTTACCACATGGTATGAATAGGGATATCTACCTCTTAGTTCTTGAACTATGTTGCCACCATAGGATACTAGCTAGAGGATTCTACCTCGATAGCTATGTTTATATTGGTTCTACTTTGGCCGGTAGACCACCTTCCATCAGTGTAAGGTTTGATGACACCGGATTCCATGTTTAGCATCACATGGTCTATGTCGGTTGAGGTTATAGTTCCCTAAAGGTAAAATGGACAGTGAAAGTAATTGAATAGGATTCTAACTAGGAGGACTTAAGGTAAGTTACTTAGAATAGGTGGAAGTAATGAACCCATCTAGACATTGCACAAGTGACTCCTTAGGAAGTCTTAGGAAGGTATCCTAATGCATATGATTAGGTATGTGTCTTTTATGTATGATATTGTAGTCTTGGTTTGACTATGTTTATATTGTACTATACTTCTATGATGACTTGTGTTGTCTTGTATAGATGCTATGTATGGCTTTATCTTGTGTTCCTAAGGTTATACATTGCACCAAGTATCCCTAAAGGATTACTTGGGAGGCTAATGATTTAAAAGGAATAGTTCACTATTAAGGTGATGAAGTTCACTGTAAAGTGACCCCAAATTGTACTTAAATTCTATATGTGCTTTTCTATGATGTTTGGCCTTTGATTGTGTTTCTATGAAGTATGTGGATGATGTAAATGCTATTGATAAAGGTTTTATGATGATTTACTCAAAATGGCATGAAGTATGATTTCAAAGGAAATGTCCCTTTTAAATGCATGTTTTTGAATGGTTGCCATACTTAGTACATTCTTGTGCTAATCCCATTCTTCTTTATTTTTTACACAAAGTGTAGGTAATGGAATGCTTAAAGGAGGTCTATGATTGAGGAGCTTGATAGGTGATTTTCCCAAGCTCAAGGACAGGAATCCTTAAGTTCAAGGATGTCCTAATGCGTACTTATTGTAAAGTCTATTTAGTAATGTATAGATTTGTATTATGTCTTAAAGGCCTTGTCCTTAATGTACTCTAAAGTTATTGAATCTAAGATGGCAAAGAGACTTAGAGTCTAAATATGTATTGTGACTTATGTTTTATATATATATGATGTGATGTTTCTAGCATATGATCTGCTATGAAAAGCTTTAAATTTTCCGCTAAATTTACTATGCTAATGCAATGAATGATATGAGAGGCTTGTCTTAGACCTCCGAGAGGTCGACGACGCCAGTTACAATCCAAGATTGTATCCTATCTTCTAGGGTATAGTTTCGGATTGTGACACTCATAACTTTAAAGTCTTTTTTTTGTGGTAGTAGTATATAAAAGTTGAGTTGTATACCTATTATTTATAGTTAATGACAATAATGATCCCTTGTCTTTTTTAATATGTTTAAAATATTTTTTAAAAGTAGTTTCGACCCTTATATTGTCAAAAGTGAAAACTTTGTCTGATATTAATTATACTTTTACGATCAATTTTTATCGAAATTGTAAGAACACAAAATCTATAGTGGGAACTCAAATTTGGATGTTTATGTAATTTTTTTATATCATTTTTAAGAGACTAGTGTATCTTTTTAATGTGCAATTGTGTTACAGAATTTTTTATTTGTTTATATTTTCTTTCTGGCGTGGCTTCTTGTGTTGTGGTTTCTTGAAATTTCTAGATGTTTCTCCATTTTGATTAAACTTAAGAATTAGAGTTTGATAAGTAATTGACAAAAGACCAAAAATACTTACTTTGACAAACTTATAGGACCAAAATTGTTCACTTGATACTTAAAAGTGTTATTTTGAACAGATTATCAAAAATAAGGGATCATTTTTTAATGTTTACGGTAACTAGCGACTTCGTGGAAATTTATATTGATGCACTTTTTACTGTTGGAAGTCTTTCTTGATTATGACTTATGAACATTGCTCGTTAATTATCTTTTTCGTTTTTCAATTTATATGATATAATTTAATGTGATATGATTTTTTTTTAATTTTATAGTCTAAAATAAATTATAAATATTTATAGTTATAAATTATTTTATTCAAAACTAAAGTATCGATTTTTTAAACTAGCTAAAAATAAATCATATCAAATGAGAGTCAAAGAAAGTTGTAGACTTGAGGTCAACTTTATGTTAATCATCCGATGAACTAAAAGTCATGTGCCTACACTATATAGACATGATTAAAATTTTCTATATCATATTAAGTGAAGTTATGAGATAAGACACATCTATTAAGAAAAATATTTAAGAATATAAAATATATATTTTATTATTGTTTTTTTTTATTTCTAAATTATTTTTAAAAGAAGTGTAATTTATTTTATTAAAATTGTAAAATATCATTAAAAAGGATAAATATAGAAAAAAAATGGTTATCTTAAATTTTAGACAATAATAAAAATAATAATTAAGTATTCATGTACAAAGAAATTCATATAAAAATATAAATATCATATGAATATTCTTTAAATAGCATAGGCTAAAATGGTTTAATGAAAGAATAAATTTACTTGTTTGTTGGAGAATGGAGTTATTCATAGTAATGTTGCGGCCATTGTTCAGTTGGAGAGTAGTTGAAGTTGCACTTGTTCGTGAATTATTATTGTCAGTCACTTGCCTTTTAAAATAAGAATCAACACCACAAAATTTATTATAAACACATTAATTAAGTATTCATGTAGAAACATTATTTCAAAATCTTGTTTTTAAGGGAAAATGCACAAGTACCCCCTCAACCTATGTCCGAAATCCCAGAGACACACTTATACTATACTAAGGTCCCATTACCCCCTGAACTTATTTTATAAGTAATTTTCTACCCTTTTTGGCCTACGTGGCACTAGCTTAAAAAAAGAAGTCAACCAACGTTGGGCCCACAAGATAGTGCCACGTAAGTCGAAAAGGGGTAGAAAAATATTAATAAAATAAGTTCAGGGGGTAATAGAACCTTAGTATAGTATAAGTGTGTCTATGAGATTTCGGGCATAGGTTGAGGGGATACTTGTGCATTATTCCTATTTTTAATAATATTTAATTGAATACTTCTTTTCTTATTTTGCAATCCTTAACATGCTATACATCTATCAACGAAGTGAAAACGTAAATTTTATCGCACTGGCAGGAGATCTTTATTCGACACACTTTTATTACGAAAAATATATTTAAATAGTCATGCTTTATAAATCGAGCTAAATTTTGTGTAATACCCTTATATTTGTCAAAAGTGAAAACTTTGTCAGAAATTTACTATACTCTTATGCTTAAACTTTCTCGAAATTGTAAGAATACAAAATATTTAGCGAGAACTCACATTTGAATGTTTATGTTACTTTTTATATCATTTTTAAGACTCTAATGTAACTTTTTGATGTGCAATTGTGCCACGAAGTATTTTTTTAATTTATATTTTGGTGTCTAGTGTAGTTTCTTATATTGTGATTTCTTGAAATTTCTAGATGTTTCTCCATTTTGATTAAGCTAAGAATCAGAGTTTGATAAATAATTGACGAAAATACTAATTACTTTGACAAACTTATATAGACAAACGTTTTTCACTTGATACTTAAAGAGACTAGTTTAAACATATTATAAAAAATAAGGGATCATTTTGTTATTATTTATTGTAACTTGCGATTTCGTGGAAATTTACATGATGCGGTTTTTACTGTTTCAAATCTTTTTCGGTTATGAATCATGAACATTGCTTATTAATTATTTTCTCGATCAATTTATATGATATAATTTAATTTGACATAAAAAATAAAAATTTAAAATATTTTTAAATTTATAATTTATAATAAGTTACAAATATTTAGGTGATTATAAATCATTTTATTCAAAAATAAAATATATATTTTTTAAACTAACTAAATACAAATCATATCAATTGAGATAAAAAAAAAAAGTAGTTGATTTAGGTCAACTTTATGTAATCATCCAATGAACTAAAAGACATGTGTCCACACTATAAAGACCTAACATTCCTACTAAGAAAAATATTTTAAAACATAAATTATACTTTTTAATATTATTCTTTTATTTATTTCAAGTTATTTTTAAAAAAATAGTGTAATTTATCTCCTAAAAAAATATAAAATATCATCAAAAAAAGGATAAATTTGATTTTTTTTCAAATATTTATCTTAAATTTTGAACAATGAAAATATAATAAGAAATTTACTGCTATGTCATGTCATTCAATTTAATAAAAATTACTTAAATGAGGAGAAATTACTTTTTTATATTTTAAATTAAAAATGATATATATATATATATATATATATATATATATATTAAATTACTTGTTTATTCATTAAATTAAATAAAATAAGTTAATTTTTCTCACTTTATTCCTACAGTTAATACTCTTAAGGAAATATTATTAAATTTTTTTAAACTAGAATATAATGGATTCGTTAAATATTTTGAATATCATGAAGATTGATAGTGTTATTCTTAACGTGGAATATAATTATTGTAATTGTAAAATATTATTATTATTATTATTGTTATTTTGTGGAAATATTAATTAATCAAAAAATTAACAAATATTACTTTAAAGAATATTTTTAAAATTTATTGAATATACCTTATCCCCCCAACCCCCCTCCTTGAAAATAAGGGATACTAAAATGGGAGAAGAATTAAAAAAAAATTGAAAGAAAGAGAGTGAATCTCTTGAAACCATATAGTGGTTTAAAATTAAAGTGAATATAAATAAATGTTTTTTGGACAATGTTTTTTTTATTGGGAAAGATTTTTTTTTTTAGGTAGTGTAATTTCTTGAAATCATCTAGTGGTTTAAGACTTTTCTTTTAGTGGTTTTACTTTAGATGATACTTTGGGTGCAAGAAAAAAATATATTTACCACTATCCACCCTTCCCATCCCTGTGAAATTACATCCTGAAAAAGTAAGATCATATCATGTTGTGCTAAAAAAATGTCCTGCCACATATATTTTCCGTAAATAATAAGTGTGAAATGATCTTATTTGTTCCGTTTCATTTCTTTCAACTAAAATCCTAATTAATCATTTCACCGTATGAACCTCTTTTCCTCCTTATGATGCTTTTACGCAAGCCTACCACTCTACTCGTGTGGGGGCACAACAATAACAAGCTAGTATAATGGAAATCATATGAGATCAAAATTATATCATTCGACCAAACATTTAATAGACTTTATATGAAATAAACAGAATTATTTGAACATATGAATAAGTAATAATTCAACAATTTTCCAAGGCTTAAAAAGCGATTAATCCAACAATTCAAAACAATAAATAAAACTACCATCCACAAATATCATGTTTGATGATCCATCAATGCATCTTGCTTAAAGAAGGACGATAAAGAAAACATCACCAAAATGGACGAACTTCACCAGATGAATTAGGCATGGCCTGGGTAAGCTCCAAACATGGTAACAGATTGTTACGAGCTTGCTCATTTGAATTGGATGATTCATCATTCAGGAGATCAGATTCAACGCTTGAACTCGAGGAAGAGACTTGTATTCGAGAAACCATATCAGGAGCAATTGGAGGAGGAGGAACATGCAATTGTTGAATCCCTCTATTTTCAATCGCAAAGTACTGAAATTAATTAATATATGACTCACGAATAAATTAATTGCAAAATAATATTTTCCACCTTTCTCCAAAATAAATAATGTTTAGTAAAGAGAGTTGTGCTTTATAATTTGAACAATATATGAATAGTATTAGACACATTGGACATAATTATAAAGGTTTACAAGACTATAATGTTATTGTGAGATGTTCCAATACTAATTAAAGAAAAATATTTAATAGAAACATGTTTTTAAGGCAAGTTTTTGAAACTAATCCAATAATTCCAAAATAGAATAACTATGAAATCATTCCACGTTAAACCTCCATTAATTACTACTAATCGTCTGAATGGACCAAAAATATGACATAGGGCAAAATTAAATAATTTTAAAATAGTTAAAAGGAAAAATTTAAAACTTTTCTCAAAAAAGAAATTTATACAAGAAAATATAAATATCATATAAATATTCTTTAAAAAGCATAGGCTAAAATGGATTAATGAAAGAATAAACTTACTCATTTTGTTGAAGAATGGAGCTTTCATTCATAGTAATGTTGCGGCCATTGTTAAGTTGGAGAGTAGTTGAAGGTGCGTTTGTTAGTGAATCATTATCAATCACTTGCCTTTTAAAATAATAATCAACACCTCAAAAGTTATATTAGAAACACATTAATTGAATATTGATCATGTACAAACATTATTTCGAAACTTTATTTTAATAATATTTAATTATATATTTCTTTTCTTATTTTGCAACCCTTAACATGCTATATATTTATCATCTAATGTAAATTCTATCGTATTAGCATGAGATCTTTATTAGACACACCTTCTATTAAGAAAAATATATTTAAATAGTCATACATTATAAATCGAGTTAAATATTATGTAATGCCTATATATTTAAAAAAAGAAGCTAAATTTTAACGAATATTTAGGGATTTAGCTTATTATCAAAATATATGTGCATTTCTTTTATTCATTTTAGTAAAGATTGACTTTTATTCATTAACATTAGTCCAATTCATTTCAAATTAATTTTATTTTAACACACGTAAATTTTTTAAAAAAAAAAGAAAAAAAGAAGCAAGCATATATATATATATATATATATATATATATATATATATATATATATATAAGGTTGCTAGGATTTTATTTTTTTATAAGTGCTTATTACCCCATATTGTTAGCACCTCCAACTTCAGCAGTTGATTGATGATCGTTCTCCTCTTCAAACAAATATGACTGTTGAAAATTTCAAATAGATAATTTTCTAATTAAAATTAATAAAAATAAAAAAATAAATATTTATACAATTACATTTTATAAAAAATTTAATAGATCTGAATTAAAAAAATAAAATCTTTGGTAAAATAACCCTTAAAATTGAATGTAGACACTTTTACCAGCCTACATCTTATATTTCGGAAAAGGGCCTAAAATACCCTCAAAGTATTGGAAATGGTACAAAATTACCCTCCATCCACCTATTGGCTCCAAAATACCCTTCCCACCCACCTATTGGGTCCAAATTACCCTTGTCATCCACCTTTTGGTTCAAAATTGACCACTTATTTAACGGTTTTATATTTAAACTATTTAAATATTTTTTTAAATACGTGGCACGCAACTATATGTTATAATTTAACTTATTAGTATAATTTATAAATCAATCCACTACCCACCCATTACTAATTAAACCCCTCCAAATTAATACACCCGTCACATAATTAATGCAACAACAGAAAAGCTACTGCCATTGAGTGTTTTTAAAAATTTGAGACGAAAATATCTATAGAAGTAAATTATCATACGTTAAGTGTCTAAATAAAAATTACCGATAAACTTAAAAGTCTGACTATGTTCATCTTAATTATTCTTACGTCTCAATTATGTGATGTTACTTCATAGTTAACTTTTTTCAAAATAATATATTAAAGGTTTTAAAACAAATCATAAATATTTATAAAATTATATTTTAAAAAAGTGCATGAATTAATTCGGGATGTATTACTTCTTTACCTTTAATCATAAATTTTTAATTCAATCTTGAAAGATAATCCTATTGAAAGTGTCCTCCTAAATAAGCGGCTCAACCTATATTTAATTGGGGCTTCGATTCGGACTCAAATAATTTTGAATGTCATTTTCAGAAATCTATAATTTCATCGTGTTTTAGTAGTGTTTATGACAATTTTGATATTATAATTGGATTATTAATTAGGTGGGGTTTAGTTAGTAATGAGTGGGTAGTGGGTTGATTTATAAACTATATTAATAAATTAAATTATAACCAATAGTTGAACGCCAAGTATTTTAAAAAATATTTAAAGAGTTTAATTTTAAAACAATTAAAGAAGTGGTCAATTTTGAACCCAAAGGTGGATGACAAGGGTATTTTGGAGCCAATAGGTGGATGAAAAGGGCATTTTGGAGCCAATAGGTGGATGAAAAGGGCATTTTAGAGCCAATAGGTGGATGAAGGGTAATTTTGTACCATTTTCAATACTTCAAGGGTATTTTAGGCCCTTTTCCGCTTATATTTTCACTAAGGATTATATTATACGATAATAATTAAATTGATAAATCCTTACATTATCTCCATAGAGTTCATCCAGATTGTTGCTATTTTCATCATCACTAGTGTTGAATGTAGATCCAATACAATCTGCATATAACAAGATTTTGTATATTGAGTAGAGAAAGTATCAGAACTCGAATTTCTGGTTTGCTGATTTGAATACAGAAGTCAACAGAAAAGATCCATCTATCTACAACATGATTTATCAAGTGTCTTCAATAGAAAAATTCTAATAAAAACATACGAATAACATTTCCTTATTTTTTGCTAAAATTAAAAAAAATCTACAAATAATTTAGATTTATATTACTTACCCAAATGAAAGTAATGTTGACAACGAAGCTTTGTTATAGCCCTTTTACCGTTATCGACAACTTCTCTGAGACATAGGGTACAAACACCAGGAGGATTATTTGGAAAAATATTTTTATCCATAGCTATTGAAAATATTCAGAAAAAAAAAATATTTCAACATTATTTATACTAAACTTTCAGCATTAATTGTTATTATCCTCATGTAATTATAAGTCAGAAATAATAAAGACAATTTGCTTATAAAATGAATGTAATAAAAAAGGAAAATAAAAGTGAAGACCAAGCATTTAAAAGAGTGATTACTAAAATTAATTGACCAACTCAAATTATTATTGTGTTAGATTCATTTACTATGACCATTGACCATTATTGATGTTCAAACGGTAAAATAAGACAAAAATTTAAAACTATTGTCTATTCTGTGTTATATAAGACTAGCTTTTTCTTGATGATTGAAATTTTAAATTGTGTGAAAACATTTATCATGATGTTGAATTTAGATAAAAAATTAAAATCATGTTATGAGATAAAAATTACTGATAAATTCATGAAATTAAAACATGTATTATATATATATATATATATATATAAGAATTAAACTATTGGATTCGTATTTCTAATACCTATAACAGTATTCCTTACGTATCGAGTAAGGTTTATGTCTCTCTCTCTTTCGTAAATACACTTATCTTATAATACAATCGAGAACATATGTTTAGTCCTTTAGTCCACAAAAAACGGCCATACTATTAAACAAAAAATATATTGTTTTTGGAATTAACACAAAAAAAAGATAATTCAAATGTGCTTGTATTGCTCACTTAAGATTCGACTTCTAATAATTGACAACTCAATTCTTGTCTTTTTATTTCTCCTTTCGGTCAAGGAAATAAATGATTGAAGGCCTTTTAATTTAAAATCGTGATATATAGGTCTAATTCCTATATTTTGATTAAGAGTTCCTTTATAATCCTCATTCGCGAGTAGCTAAAGAAAAATTTCCTTCTTCCGATGGTAAGTCCTGATGTGAGGCCAAAAAAATATATTTTAATCATTATTTACCTCACATTTATTATTTCTATTTGTTTTTTTAGCATGAATTGTACTGAATAGTGTATTTATTTTGTAGGAAAAAATTGCAATAAAATATAAAAAATTTAGAGCTAAAACAAATTAAAGATGAAATATTGAAGAAGGAAATCAAGAAGGCAACTTAATAGATTAAATTTAATATAACAATATATAATATAGAAAGGGCAAAGATTGTAAATTGCAAATTGCTAATCAGGGAATAGAAAGTTTGCCACGTGTCGTTCTATGAAACAAGGAGCTGCGCACAAATCTTGGAGGCGGCGAACAAAGCTACAACGATTTCCTTTTGGTTTTGTATTCCTAATTTGCTTTGAACTCAATTATTTTATTTAGGGTTTACTATATTTATATATAGTCCATACAAATAATTATTGGAGACATTCAATAATAGGAGAAGGCACTTTGAAAGAGAAAGTCGTCAATACTTTTTAGAGTTCTTTTTCTTCTTTTTCTTTTCTTAGACATTAGTAGCTAAAGACCTTGTTTTGGAGCTGTAGATACGGATTGAATGTTATTTACTAATAGAGTTTTAAATTAATTCTTGGTTATCATTACAAGTTACATCTATATTTTTGTTTTAGTAGTTTGTGTTTGATCACCATGAGATAAATCTATTTTCTAATCTTAAAATCGAGAGAGGAGAGATTAGATAGACCAGAGGATATAGAGAACTTGATCGACCCATTAGATTGAGGTGATTTGCGTTCAGGAGTGACACCTGGACGAACAACTTGCTTGGTTACGAAATAAGATAAAATATAAATGCTCGCCAATTAGTTTTACTTATCCCCGCTCAACGATGTAGTTAGCTATCTAATTGGAGTAGGTGAAGAGAGGTGTGTAGCCCGACCCATACAATTAAAGATATAAACCAGCAACTTGACAACTAAAATTAGTTCTAAGCAAAAAATATTATACATGAAATCCAATATATGCTGCAGCCCTGATATGTTTTAAACTATTGTAAGTAATATTATTATCTTATTCTTGCATTCTTTTATTTTGACATTCTTAAATAAATAATTAGACTAGTATAATTTAGTAAAAATAATTAATTGACAAATCTTTTGAAATCGATAATCTGGTTCTTTTAAGAGCCACTATATTACTTGCTCGACCACGTACACTTGCGTGTGCAATTGGGAGCAACAAGTCCTAACTTAAAAATAATCAGAGAAAGATCAATGGCTTATTTAATAGTGAAAATTATTTCATATTACGTATGTTTCTCCAACACAATTAAAAGTTTCATATTTTCCTCTATCAGTTCTATGAATATTAGAAGCATTTTTTATTGTTCCTATAATATGGATTTGGTATAGATGTATCATTCAATCTTCGTCAAGCCCATTTTGACTCGACTTTTATCCATCTATATATAGGAGAAAAAATAATTTCATCAAATAAAAGATAAATTTAACTCAGTAAATAATATAATTATCGTAGTTATTTTTCAAGCGAATTTTATAAATAGTATGTAACTAAATGATATACTTTAGTTGTAGTTATATTTTTGCCAATAAATTAAATTTTGATGATATGGCTTAGCTAATGAATTTTTTTTTTCTATTTGTGTTAACGATTCAAGAACTATTGATCAAGTTCTTGAAAAAGAAAAAATTCTTCTTGAACTCAAACATGAAAGGAAAGAAAAGGAAACGAAAACAACAAAAAGAAATATATATATATATATATTTCCATGTGAAACTAACTTATCTAATGAGATCAAGGTGAAAGTTTACACTGGTCATGTATCTTTAAGGTACTCGCGATGCAAAAAAGGAAGCCAAAGTTGGTGCTATTGTTGCAAGAATTCAACTCCGAGGTAAATGCACCAATGATATAACCAAGCGGACATGTTTTAACATCTCGTAACTCGTAAAATCCAAGAATAAACTAAGAAACTATAATTTACCACTTTTGGAAAGAAAAAGGGAAATCTAGAAAATTTCCTAAAGTTAAGAATGTGAGTTTTGATCATTTTCAAACGTCCATTACTTCTAGCTCAGGATGAGTTAGAATCAGTTCTTTATATGGTTGGAAATCCCTTGGAAAGATATTAACGGTGTTGAGCTTGCACAATATCGATATCGTATGAGGAGATAAGCTTTTCGAAAGATGGGTTGTTGAATTAAGGAAAGTCCAATCCGAATTTAAATAAGGGTAAACTAGTCTTTTTACCCATTTATTTCCTAATTTGTTTTAAGGGTTTAATTGGGGTAAACATAAGTTTTATTCAGATTGGAAAAGTTATTCTCACGCTTAGGGCTTTGGAGAGTAGAGAAGAGAAAAAGAAGAAGAAGGGAGAAAGATCAAGATTTTTTCAAGAACGCCAAGGGATTCTAGTGGAATTCATTGGGGGTGATCCATAATAAGGTATGTGAGATCTTTCGTGTTGGATTAATTCATACACACATCAATCTTGCTTCAGTTTTTATAGTTTTGGAGTTGTTCATATGATTTGAAATTAGTTTTTGATAAATCTTGTTGAATCCCTTTTTTGTTGAGTTGATTGAATACCTATTTATATTGATTAGTAGTTTTAATGTTGTTTTTGAGTTAGATCTGTTGGGTATTGATAGTATTGTTGATCCTAAGGGTTTGCAGATAGAACTATGGAGGTTTAGACATTATGGGATTTGAAAACGAGTTTAAAAATCCGTAAGACGCACCTGGGCAAGCCAGGCGCGCCGCGCCTGCAGTGCGCCACAAAATGGCCTCACTAGGGCCTGGCGCGGCGCGGTGCGCCACTAGTACAGCCAATCCAACGTTTTTCGTCCAATTTTTAACAGTTTAGTCCGTTTAAGTCCTTCCAAGTTACATTAACACCTTCTAGTGATTCTAATTGCTTCAATGATTTCTAAATATGTAGAAATTATTAAAGAGCTTAAATCATAACCTTGAATCCGTAATTCAGTTCAAGGAGAGCTAAGATCACAGTCAAGGAAGCTAAGAGTCAAGTCTAAAGTTAAGAAGTAAGTTAAAGTAAAGTTCTTAAAGGTTTTCAAGAGTCTTATTTAAACATTTTAACTTTGTTTTAAGACAAGTTTCAAGTCAAGTAAAGAGTTATGTTGAAGTTTTTTTTTGTTCAAAGGTATATGAGGACTAAGTATTCCCAAAGAGACTTAAAATTTTGTAACATTTAAACTAGTAAGGAAACATTGATTTCCGAGGAGCCATAGGGCGAGTTTTTACAAAAGAACTATAGCTTTCTAAAAGAAAAAAACAAGGAAATTATGATTTCCAAAATAGCCTTGAGCTCATGGGTAGAAAAGATTCATACTTTCTAGATGAATCTTTTTCACAGTAGACTAGTGGATCTATTGGGCAGTTCAGGTCTTTATACATTTGGTCGGGTATAGGATGTGCTCATAGCGTGAGGTAGATCATTGTATCATAACTGTAGCTCTAAAGTAATGGTTGTCGGTTAGAGAAACTCCCACAAAAGTCATTGTATTCTTATATACATCAGTTTACTTATATCTTTACATACATACCAGAGTTTACAACATGTTTCATACATTTTTTCTTTATATTGAACTTACTTTTAAATTGTGTTATTGAATGAGTTAAATTATTCATGAGTTGAGCAGAAACAAGGTAAGTGTTCTTTCTTACTCCTTTTAAAGCTTAAGTGTTGTTAGCATTCCAACTCGGATACTCGTACATTCAATTTACTGATGCATGTTGGCCTGTATCGTATTATGATGCATACGAAGGTAACTAGAATCAACATTTGGCGTAATAGACAGACAATGTTAGTTTTCTTTGGTCTTTTATTTCACTTGTAAAGACAATGGACTGCCATTTTTGCTAAGTACTATTTTAAAGTTATTTCTTGAGTTATCTCTTGTGTTTAAGTCTTATGCTGAGTTAAGTAAGTCATGCCAAGGGTTAGCTCAAGGCCAGTAATGGTCATTGGGTGCCGACCACATCCAGGGTGTAGGCTTAGGGCGTGACAAACTTGGTATCAGAAGACAGAGTTCAAAAATCCTAGAAAGTATATGAAGCCGTGTATGTAGAGTCTTTGTAATTGGTGTGAAGTGCGCCACATTTATGATTAGAAGGCTACAACAATTCGGAATTCCTCACTTATTTCATATTTATTTTCGTGCGTTGTATTTTATCTCTAAAAGTCTCTCTCTAATTCGTGCTTGAATGTGTTTCAGATAACCATGCCTCTACGAAGAGCAGCAATTGGTCGTCCAGCTAGGAGGAACGTTGAACCTCAAGAACAGGAATTACCCTATACACCAGAAGTGAAACCACCATGATAAGTTACTAATGATGAGTTCAGAAAGACAATTAGGATGCTGAGTTAAGCTGTGACTAACCAGGTTGGTCAACAAAGAGGAGCTCGACAAGATAGGGCTGACATTCGAGGATTCGAGTATTCTTGAGGATGAATCCCCCAAGCTTCATTGGTTCGAGCAATACTAAATACCCATACAACTTCATTGAGGAACTGAAAAAGGTGTTCGAGGTGATGCTTGTTGGTGACACTGAGAGAGTTGAGCTAGTTGCTTATCAACTCAAGTGCAATGCTAGAACTTGGTTTGATCAGTGGAAAGAGGATAGATATGAAGATACACCACGTTCGAGTTGGACTTGTTTTGAGGAGGCCTTCTTGGACGTTTCTTTCCCCAAGAACTGAGGGACGCCAAGGTACGTGAGTTCCTCACCCTTAAGCAGGATTCGCTAAGTGTGTATAAGTATGAGTTGAAATTCACCCAACTATCTCGTTATGCTACGGAGATGGTTAAGGACATGAGGAGTTGAATGAGTTTGTTCGTAGACGGATAGGGTCACTCTTCAAGCAACGAGGATCGGGTTGCGATGCTTATAGGAGACATGGAAATTTTGAGGTTAATGATCTATGTACAACATGTAGAGGAGGAAAAGTTGAGGGACCGAGAAGATTACATAAACAAGAAATCCAAGAAATGAAATGAGTCTGGGAGGCATAAAGGTGGCTTGAATCGGCCATAATTTCAGAAACAAAAGGGGCATGCACCATCATCTGCTAGTGAACCTACGCCCAGATAAAAAGTTGAGCATCATGTTCAAAACTCCCAAGCTAAGACTGCGTATTCACAGGGTTGTGTGGCACATGGAAGTAGTAAGCCTCATTCCTGCACCAAGTGTGGTAGAAATCACTCTGGTGTTTTTCGTGAGGGCTACACGGGTTGCTTCAAGTGTGGTCAGACTAGACATTTTATAAGGGAGTGTCCAAAGAACAAGAAAGGCAGTCGTATGGGGGCAAGAAAGCTGTGTCTTCATCAGTTGCTTTACTAGTCAGGGCTGCACCTATGGGTGGGAGCTACTTTAGGTGCTGGCCGAAGAGCAAACTGCTTTTATCCTCTCAATAATCACCAAGAACATGAAAACTCGTCAGACGTTGTCACTAGTATGATTCAAGTCTTTGACTTTACTATATATGATTTGCTAGAACCAGGAGAGAGTTTATATTTTGTAACTCCATATGTAGCATGAACTTTGATATTATTTTTGAGCAACTAAGTGAACCATTCACTGTTTCCACACATGATGGTGAATCTATTCTAGCAGAAAGAGGCTATCGTGATTGTCCTGTCTTCGTCAGTCACAAAAGTACCATGACTGATTTAGTTGAGTTAGACATAGTAGACTTCGATGTCATTCTTGGTATGGACTTACTTCATGCCTATTATGCCTCAGTTGATTGTATTTTTGAGTAGTCAAAGGAGCGGGATTCTCTAAAAAGCCAAGGTCGTGGGTGGCCAAGAGGGCCCACTTCGAGACTTGGGATCTCAGCAGGAAATGCGCAGGTTGCAACAAGCCGGCCAGCCAAAGAGAATCAACTAGTTTAGTTCTGATCTGAGTAAGTTTTAGTTTCCAAATGAGTCAGTATTAGAGTAGAAAAGCAGTTCAACAGTGTCTAATGTTCGATTCATTTAGTATCTTAAGGCGAGAAAGTTAGTTTCTAAGGCATGTGTCTATCACTTAGTGATGTACCGTGGTTTCACGGTACTTTCAATGCTTTTTTCCTTAAGTTTAGTGTGTGTCTAGGGCCTTTTTGTAGTAATTTTAATGTATTTTTATCTGTGTTTTGCAGGAAAGTTGTCCGAAATGAAAATGCAAAAGGTTGTGAAAAATCAGTGCAGGAGTGACCCACGAAGCCATCGACATCCCTTCGTCCCATCGATGGACCGTAGGTGGTGATCGTCGATTGGAAGTTCGGACATCTAGAAACAACTCGGGGAAATCTGACTAAGTGTGGGGATACAGAAGGATCTACGGTTCGTCGATCCATCGACGGACCGTCTTGGCAAATCGTCGATTAGATCAGATAGTATTCCCAGTACCCGGTGTTAAAGAAAAGTTAAGTATGGAATGATGAAAGCATTAACGAACTATAAGTGTATCGACGGACCGTGCTGTTGGTCCGTCGATTAGATCAGAGAAGATGCCAAAGTGAAGGACCAACAACATGGACCGTCGATACACTTATGGTTCGTTGATGCTTTCATCATTCCATACTTAACTTTCCTTTAACACCGGGTACTGGGAATACTATCTGATCTGATCGACGATGAAAGCATCAACGAGCCATAAGTGTATCGACGGACCGTGCTGTTGGTCCGTCGATTGGATCAGAGAAGATGCCAAAGTGAGGATTCTGTTGTTTTTTCACTCTAGTGAACCATAAGCATATCGACGGACCGTGCTGTTGGTCCGGTTCACAACTAGGGTTGTAGGAACCATGGGTGATTAACAAAGTAATACTAGCTAAATAACAATTCTAGAATAGGTTCTTGCATGTATTGATAATCTTTCGCTTAGAAATATTTTTAACGAGTGCACGTATTAGAACTCACCTATTTCTACTTGCCGGACCATGGAGGTAGTTAATAGGAAAAGAATTATCAACATAGATTTAGTGGACACTATCTAATAGGATAGTTTCGATTGGTGCATTGTAATAACTAAGTCATACATCGAATATGATGCTTAATATGAAGTAAAGGTAAGGGTTAATAACTTAGACACACGTAGCCGGACCAAGGTATGGGGTGAAATTCTCTAAATGTCTAACCAAGGATTTAGAGATACATAACTTATCACTTTGCATGCAAGACACTAGAAAGATTTTTATAGCTAGGATTACCGCGTTACGAACCTATGGGAAACACTTACACCCTAGTTTCTCTTACAACTTGATAAACACCAAAGTTTTAATCTTGCTACTTGTTTTACTTAGAATCAATTAAGCATTTTTGTTTCACAAAACCCCCATTTAATCAACTATTTTCAGAAATGACTTGACTAAATAGACGTAATTGTATAATAAAGTTAAGTCTAAACCATTTTTCTCGTGGGATCGACCCCAACCTATTTGTTGGGTTCTTTACTTGATACGACCACTTATACTTCTGTAAAGAAGTGTAAATTGAGCGTATCAAATTTTGGCGCCGCTGCCGGGGAAAATGACTTTTAGATTAACTTTAAGCACATTACAAAATTTTAGTCAACAATTTCCTAATTTTACTTTTTTTTTGTTTTTGTCTCTCTCAGGTCTAGCTCTATTGTATGCCAAGTATACAGAGCCGAGGAGAACCAACGCTTCCATACGATCCTGAATTGAACCGGACACTCCTTAGAGTGAAAAACCAACAGAATCCTGGTAATCCTTTTGATGGGATCAATCGTCAACCTCCACCACCGGTAGATGCTCACAATCAAGTGGTTGTTGATAAATCTCTTGATGATGCTTTGAGAAGGCAACCTCCCATCCCACGCCCTCAGGAGTTTTATAGGGGCAACATCAACATCACTGACTCTGATGGGCCTCTTGTCCTACCTTCTCTACCACAGGGTCATACTTTCGTGGTAACTAGTAGCTTGATGTAGATGCTCATCGCTAGAGGGTTGTTTTCGGCTACCATCTGAGAATCCACATGCTCACATCGCCAAACTGAGGTCGGTGTGTAAGAGTTGTGTAGGGAGGCCAGACTTGGACATGGATGTCATCGGGTCAAGAGTGTTCCCTCTCTCACTGACGGGAGAGGCAGCAACATGGTTTACTGAGTTGTCCTATAACTCGATCTATACTATGGACCAGTTGAGAGATGTGTTCCTAGCATGTTACTACCCGGTGTCTAAAAAGCTCAACCACAAAGACAGAGTGAACAACTTTGTGGCATTACCTGGGGAGTCAGTGAGTAGCTCTTGGAATAGATTCACCTCATTTGTAAGAAGTGTCCCAAACCACCGCATTGATGATGATTCGTTGAAAGAGTAATTCTATCGGGGGCAAGTTGACAACAATAAGGCAGTGCTTGATACGATTGCGGGTGGTTCTTATGGTGAGTGTACTTATGCAGAGATCGCAGAGAAGTTAGAGAAAATCTCCCACAATAATAAAGCTTGGAGCACTAGGAAGTTGGATACTGGGAGAAACACCTTTGCAGTACAAGCTACACACAATCCAGCCACCGATGAGATTCGTGAAGAGATGACTCAAATGAGAACTGATCTTTGGTTGGTGTTGCAACATGTTACTGGAGGTGCCGAGAAGGTAAATGCGGTGAATTATTTGACGGAACCACCACTGTCGATTGATGAGTACTACTATAAAGAGGATTCTTATGTAGTGAATGAGCAGATGGGGGGTTTCCGACCGAACGCCCAAGGCTCCAATCAGGAGAATTGGCTCCAAGGTCAAGGAAATCAAGGTCGGAACTATGAAAATTACAACATAGAAGGCCATTATGTTTGATATGGAAATTACAACCGCGATAACAACTTCAATCGGGGTAACTATGGTAAAAAAAACGATCGAAATGGGCCCTATATTCCGCCTCAAAATTAGGAAGTTGATCCTATGGATGGTGGAGGTAGTATGGCGCGAGTTGAAGATATGTTGCAAAAGATGAGGAGGAGGTTTGATGCTAGTGATGAGCACGCCAAGGAGTTAAGAGGTGATTTGGCTAATATTTGGCAAAAGGTGGATGCACATGCAGTCTCTATTAAGCATCTTGAGTTGCAAATGGCCTAATTATCTACTACTGTGAACCCTCGTCAATCGGGTACTCTTCCTAGCAATACCGTCCAAAATACGAAAAATGATAGACATTGTATGGCAGTCACGACTCGAGCAGGTAAGCAAACCATTGATCCACCTATGCCGTCTGGCGTAGAATATGAGGTGAGAAGAGATGATGAGGTAGTAGAAGCTAGTTGTGAGTTGGTAAATGAAGCGGTGAAAGAAGCAGAGGTGCCTCAAAAGGTGGTCACCGTGCCTAGACCACCACCACCATTCCCGCAAAGATTGGTGAAGAAGACTGAGGATGGTAAATACCGGCACTTTCACTATTCCATGTACTATCGGGTTGTTACACTTTGCTAAAGCACTATGTGATCTAGGTGCAAGTATAAATCTCATGCCTCTCTCTATTTACAAAAAATTGGATTTGGGTGACCCAAAGAACACATCGATGCGGTTACTGATGGCCGATCGAACAATGAAGAGACCTATTATGATACTCCATGATGTGTTAGTGAAGGTGGAGTCATTTATATTTCCGGCCGATTTTGTGATTCTTGATTGTGAGGTGGATTTTGAGGTGCCTATTATTCTTGGGAGGCCGTTCCTTGCTACCGGTCGCTCTTTGTTTGACATGGAAAAAGAGTAGATGATGTTTTGATTAAATAATAAAGAAGAAACCTTCAACATTTGTAGGTCCATGAAGAAGAGTGGTGATCTCCAAACGGTATCTGCTATATCTTACAGGGTTGAGAGTACGTCTGAGGTTCAAATCGAAGAGCACCTTGGTGTTGAGGCACTAGCGGCAGTGATCATGAATTTTGTGAGTGATGGTATTGAAGAGTATGTGTCATTGGTTTCGGCACTTGATCGAGGTGAATTTCGGTTCAAACCAAAGAAATAGAAGTTAGACATGAAACATCGCAAGTCTCCACCCGCGAAACCATCTATTGAGGAGATCCCAAAATTAGAGCTTAAAGCTCTACTGCCTCATCTGAGGTATGTATTCTTGGGAAGAGATGAAACTTTGCCGGTAATTATTGCGTCGGATTTGAGTGTGCAACAAGTGGAGTGTTTGGTGGAAGTGTTGAAAAGGTTCAAAAGAGCTATTGGGTGGACTATTGCGGACATTCCTCCCGGTATTTGACCACATAAAATCCAACTCATGCCCGATCATAAGCCAGATATTGAGCACCAGAGACGCTTAAATCCACCTATGCAAGAGGTAGTGAAGAAGGAGATTATTAAGTGGTTGGATGCTGGAGTCATATATCCCATCGCAAATAGTAGTTGGGTATGCCCTGTTCAGTGTGTGCCCAAAAAGTAGGAAATGACAGTGGTTCCTAATGAGAAGAATGAGCTTATTCCAATGAGGCCGGTGACCGGATGGAGAGTGTGTATGGATTACCGGAAGTTGAATGCATGGACTGAGAAGGACCATTTTCCTATGCCCTTCATAGATCAGATGTTAGATAGACTCGCAGGAAAAGGATGATACTACTTTCTTGATGGCTATTCGGGATACAATCAAATCTCTATTGCACCGGAAGATCAACAGAAAACCACCTTTACTTGCCCTTATGAGACTTTCACATTCAAGAGGATGCCTTTTGGATTGTGTAATGCATCAGATAATTTTCAGAGATGTATGATGTCGATATTCTCCGATAAGGTGGAAGACACTATTAAGGTGTTCATGGATGAGTTTTCAGTTGTTGGAGATTTGATCGTTGTTTGAGTCACTTGGCCAAAATTCTCAAAAGATGTGAAGATTGCAACCTTGTGCTAAATTGGAAAAAATGTCACTTCATGGTGAAATATGGTATTGTATTGGTCCATCGCATCTAAAAAAAGGGGATAGAGGTTGATCGACCAAAAGTAGAGGTTATTGAGAGACTTCCTCCGCCCATCTCTGTAAAAGGCGTGAGAAGTTTTCTTGGGCATGCGGGCTTCTATCGGTGATTTATTAAGGATTTATCAAAAATTGCACATCCTCTATGCAAGTTACTTGAGAAGGAATGTAAATTTTATTTTGGTGAATCTTGTCTGAAGGCATTTGGAGAGTTGAAGAAGAAGTTAGTGTCTGCGCCTATTATTATTTCCCCAGACTGGAGCAAACCATTTGAGGTGATGTGTGATGCTAGTAGGGTTGCTCCTGGTGTAGTATTGGGACAAAGAAGGGATAATATCCTTCACTCCATTTATTATGCCAGTAAGACCTTAAATAAATCTCAAAAGAACTATACTGTGACTAAACAAGAGTTCCTTGCTGTGGTATTTGCTTTCAAAAAATTTTGCTCATATTTGCTTGGGACGAGAGTCATAGTGCATACTGATCATTCTGCTTTGAGATATTTGATGGAAAAGAAGTATGGGAAACCAAGGTTGATTAGATGGGTGCTGATGTTGCAAGAGTTTGATTTTGAGGTAAAAGACAGAAAAGGAACCGAAAACCAAGTTGTCGATCACTTATTCAGATTAGAGGATGAAGCTATGCGAGAGTTGGGTGAAAAGGCTGAATTTGATGATACCTTCCCTGATGAGCATGTATTGGCTTCTTCTCATGACTTGATTCCATGGTTCGCCAATTTTGCGAATTATCTGGCTAGTGATATTGTCCCATCGGACTTGTCCTTCCATCAGAGGAAAAAGTTCATGCATGATGTATTCTATTGGGACGAGCCTTACTTATACCGGAGTTGTGCCGATAGGCTTATTCGCCGATGTGTGCCGGAAGTTGAGATGCTAAGTGTTTTGGAGGCATGCCATTCCTCGCCTATGGGAGGGCATCATAGTGGTATCTGGACCGCCCATAAGATTTTGAAGTGTGGGTACTATTGGCCGACCATTCACTAAGATGCTCATGAGTTCGTTAAGTCATGTGATAGGTGCTAAAGAGATGGAGCTATTTCGAGGAGACAACAACTCCCTTTGAATCCCATTCTAGTAATTGAGTTGTTTGATGTATGTGGCATTGATTTTATAGGCCCGTTTGTGAGTTCTTATGGGATGAAATATATTCTTGTGTAGGTGATTATGTGTCAAAATGGGTGGAAGCCATAGCTCTTGCAAACAATGAAGGGAAGAGTGTCACCGCGTTCTTGAAAAAGAACATATTTTCCAGATTTGGCCCCCTAGGGCCATTATTAGTGATAGGGGATCCCATTTTTGCAACAAGTTGTTCAAAAGGTTATTGGAGAAATATGGGGTTCGCCACAATGTAGTCACTCCCTACCATCCACAGATTAGTGGGCAAGTTGAGGTGTCCAACAGAGAAATCAAGCAAATTCTGTCGAAACGGTGAATGCAAATAGAACAGATTGGTCAAGGAGGCTTAATGATGCTCTTTGGGTCTACCGGACAGCATACAAGACTCCCATATATATGTCTCCATACCAACTTGTATATGGGAAGGCTTGTCACTTGTCGGTTGAGTTAGAGAGCAAGGCCATGTGGGCGATGAAGAAACTGAAAATGGATTGGAATGAAACAGTGGAACAGAAACTAAATGGGTTGAATGAGCTTGATGAGTTTCGCCTAAAAGCATACGAAAGTTCATCCCTCTACAAGGAGAAGATGAAGAAGTACCATGACCAAAAGATTGAGAACCGCAAATTTGTGGTTGGGGACTTGGTCCTTTTGTTTAACTCTAGGTTGTGCTTGTCTTCGGGCAAACTCAATCCAAATGGACTGGTCCATTCTTGATCACTAAAGTGTTCCCACATGGTGCGGTTGAGTTGGAGAACAAGGAGGGTGCAAGGTTCACAGTAAATGGGAAACGAATCAAGATTTACTTCCGGCATGCGGAGAGTGCCAATGAAGTGTTTGAGGCATATCACCTTGATGAAATCTTAGTAATCAAGGGTCTTGCGTCATGCCGCGATGTTAAATCAAGCGCTTATTGGGAGGCAACCCAATGTGTATCCTCTAGCCAACAATTGGTTTTTGTTTTCTTTGTAGTAATAGTTGCATTTTTTTGGTTTTACTCAATGTCATGTGTCAATTTTTGTTTATTTCTTTTAGACTGTTGGCTACAGAGTAGTTTAGGGTCCATGCCTAAAAAAAAGTGTCCAGAAAACACAAAAAAAATGACTTATTGGGTGCTCAATGTGCAGGGACCAAACCACATGAATTCTATAGAAATTGGTATGGTGCACAGATCTACGAACCAACCAATGGGCCGTTGTCCCATCGACGGACCGTCGATGGCGTTCATTGATCCCAGGTATGTTTTAAAATTTTGTCTAAAGTTAGGGCACAATCGACGGACCAGTCGACGGACCGTCGACGGGGAATCGTTAGTTCCTAAAACACGTGAACCGAACCGACCTGACCCGACCGACTATATAACAAAATATTCTGACTTAGGGCTTGATAGTCTCTTACAATCTAGGATTGAAATGTGCCAAATCAAAGCCTTAAGAATGACGAATTGGTTTTCTAATTGTTATTGAATGTTGGGTGTATTTGAGTGATGCTTGAAATTGTCCATTTGTGGGGTAAAAAGAATGTTCGAAAAACATATCTCTGACTGACAGTACGAGACCCCGTCTACAGACCGTCGGTTGATCGACGGATCGTCGATGGGGTCTGTAGATAGCTAAACCCTGTATATGCTTAACTCTAGGACGACAGAAGTGGACTACGGTCCATCGATTGATTGACGAGCCGTTCTGCACGTCCATCGATTGGCCGTTCTGCACGTCCATCGATTGATCGATGAGCTATGCTGCACGTCCGTCGTTTTTTGTCAGAAACTTTGCTTTTGTGATTTTCAAAAATTGTTCTAAGTATCAGATGACGGAAGTGGACTATAGTCTGTTAATTGATCGATGGGTCGTTCTGCACGTCCGTCGTTTCTAACTGAAAGATTTATAGAAATATAACTTCTGAAATTTGCTAGGTGTCCATTGACGGGCACTATCGACGGATCGTTAATGAATCGATGATCTATCGTCTGTCTACTAAGTCTACAGTTCTGCACTAACATGTGTCCTATGTTTTCATGTTTTGTTTTGCTTCTATTGAGTGTGGAGGTTGATAACAATGAAACTAACAACTCCCTTTTTCAGGTACTAATGGCCCCCAAACCGGATATTATCTATTCCAGGGGACAGTCCAAGTCCGTCGCACCATCCCGCTGGATGATAGGCTCGTCCAACGATGAGAGTGATGCTGAATACGTTCACCCAGGCACCCAGACCCCGACACCAGCTGCTTGGGCCACTTGGGGCATGCCCAATAAGGTGGCATCCGGCGTATTCACTGCCTCCTAGTCGTATGAGGAGCTCACAATGACCGACACACAGTCTGGGTCTGCCTCTAGTTCTGAAAGAGCGTCTGGCTCCGAGGAGGCTTTCGGTTCTGAGTTGGCTCACTCTACAGGGTTGAATGAGGCCACTGCCTCCGGTTCTGGATCACAGGGAGCCACTCTCCCGGATGTACCTGCCCACCATGCCTCATCTGATGAGGCCCAGAGTTCAGAGTCTTCCCCGGCACCCCGATATGAGGACCCTGCGCCGGTTGCTGATTAGCCTAATCGGTGGTGCGTAGATGGCCAGTACCAGATTTATAGGGATGCCAAGTTTCTGAACGACAGGGGGGTGATGACACAAACTTTTATAGTTGAGCGGCGGGTTCTTACAGGGAGCCTACTCACAGTCCCTGCGATACATTATCTATTCACCCACCACCAGCTCGAGTTGACGGCCAGGAGTGTAGGCATTACAGTGAGGAGATGGTGTGAGAGTTCTACGCCTCTTACATAGCGACTCTCCGACGTTCTTTGGACAGGAGGTCTAATCCCGTCAAATAGGCACCACTCAGTGATGTTCAAGTTCGTGGCTGCCGGGTGGATATCTCTTTGCCTGCCATTCGCCGCTTCCTATACGATGAGGATACCGATGCCGGAAGGATCCCCCTCACCCTGAGTATGAATACAGGTGGTATGTGGTCAACAAGGGCCATTTCCAGCGAGATAAAAATTTGAGAGAGACCACCAAGAGGTGGATTGCCTAGCAGATATCCGTAGACCGTGAGGGCGCAGACTGGGTACTGAACCCAGAGGCCTTATCAAGAAGGCCAACCTCACGTTTGCAGCCAAGTTCATCTGGCTTTTGGTCCGCCACTGCCTATCCCCCACAGCTGCAGATAACATACTTACCTGGGATAGAGCGATCTTGGTAGCTACTATGGTCGCCGGGTTTGAGATTGATTTTCTGAGATTGTTGTTGTCCGTCATCCATTATAGGGATTTTAAGTCCTCTACAACTTACGCTTTTGTCTGTATGATTTTTCAGTTGTGCAGGACTGTTGGAGTGCCCGTTTGTCACATAGATGACCTCCGTACTCCTACCGGGACAGTGGATATAGGTCTCATCAGGGATGATGCCAATGAGGCGGCACCATATAGAGGGCCCATATTGGATGTGCAGCCATTGGGTGAGAACCTGGCGAATACGGTAGAGCAAGCCCAAGGGGCTGATCATGCTGCTTCAGATCCTACCGAAACTACCCCGGTTGAGTCTGCTCCTAACACTAGTAGGGCACCGAGTTTCTCCCGGACTACACCACCACCAACAACATTGGTTCCAATTGCTAGCGTCCATAAGCTAGAGGCCTAGATGTCCACTATGTTGCACCATATCCAACCTTGGATGCAGAAGTCCATTGCCGAGGCTGAGGACAGGACTGAGAAGAAGGTTGCTCAACAGACGGAGATGAGGATTCAGGTGGTCCACCAGCGCCTTGATGCTTTTGAGTTGAGGGTCCTAGCACTCCCAAACCCCACCATTGATTTGACCACTATTCATGCGGCTTTGGCGAGTATAAAGGCTAATGTGGATGCGATACTTGACATGAGGGTACCCAAGACTGAGGCCTCATCTGTGGAGCTTGCGGAAGACACAATGCTTACTGAACTATTCCAGACCACCACTGCACCTCCGCCTCTGCCACGTGAGCGTGTCAAAAGGCACCGTTGCAGCCACACCAATGAGAGTGAGGGTGCTCGGGCTAGAAAGAAGGAGCGATTATATATGGAGGCTGCGAGGAGAGTCTCATTAGTTGAGGAGGAGGCCCGTCATATGAGGGCTCGTGAGTTAGCTTCTGGGCATCTAGCTCCAAAATGGAGGTCGTTGAGTGGAGCACCACTAAGGGTGCAAATATTGTTGCGGACACTACATATGGTGTCCCTACTACTGATAGAGCGGGTTTCGAGAAACCGAACCCTCCTGCTTGTTGATCTTTGGCGCTATGCTCCTCAGGTTTGCTTCACCTACCACTCTATCTTTATATTTCTTATGCATTGGGGACAATTGTATGTTTTTTTGTTGGGGGTGGGGTAAATGGAAAGTGAGTGCTAGGGTGAAGTCTGAGTAACCCAACTCACGATCCTCTCTTGGTGGTTTTCTTGCCTGTGTTCTTTTGCCCCAAGAGACTGATTACTTTAATGTTTAATCGGCATGTGTAGTATCTTGTACAAAGTATGAATGTGAAATCTGAAGCATGATGGCTAAATATGAATGATATCCCGTTCAAAAAAGAATGCTTGCATGATTAGGTATAATGAATGTTGAACGTGTTGGCTCTGAGCATGACATAGAAATGCACCACTGCATGTCCCTCAATCTAACACTCGAAATAGGTGTCCAATAATCTGATAGGGTAATGAAGTGTCAAGAGAGTGTGAGGAAACTTGATTGTTCCACTTTTGGTACCTAGCTAGAACTTGCCCGGTTAGTCCTGCAAAAAATAATCTGTGTTAGACATTTAAGAAAAGATCATAGGCCCTTGTTCAAATTAGTCAATCTTTAGCCTAAATAAAAGAAAACCGGATGAAATCGATCCCCTTTTGATCCAAATATTTGAGCCTATAATAGACCTTTCTTTTCTACACCAACTTATCTTCCCTGGGTATAATGTGTTGGCCCTGGCCCTCCTTGGACATGTGCACCTCAACTTAGTCCAAAAGCATAAGTTGAGGGTGGATAATGTAGAAAATGACCTCTTCTTGGCCCTGACCCAACCTTGGGCTTTTTGTACCTCAACTCATGGCAAAGTCGTAAGTTGAGGGTGACTATTATGAGTAATGTCCCAAAAAGTGGGGATGAAAAGAGGAATGTGGAAAAGAAAAGAAACAGTAAAAATGAGAAGTGACTCAGTCAAAACAATTATCAATTGAATAAAAAAAAAGAAAAAAAATTAGAAAAAGAGTGGTTAAGGAAAAAAGAGAGCAAGAAGTCACTTCCAAAAAATGGAAAGAAAAGAGAAAACAAGGCAAAGATGACAACAAAAGAAAAAGTTGGGCATAATAGACAATGAAAGAGGTAGGACACTTAACCTTAATGTCAAGGAGGTCAACAAGTCACTAAAATGTACCCATATGTACCACACCTGACCCTAAGCCCAATTTACAAGCCAAGAAAGTCCTATCGTGATCCTAAGAGTCTAATATGGTGAACTTAAAGCAGTGAAAATAAGGGCAAGCCTATGGCAACAAGTACCAATTAGGTGAGAAGTTGTTTTGAGCGTGAGTGTTGAATAATGATCCTTATACTCAAATTTAAAATCACTGTGCGAAAAAGGAGGATATTTTTTTTTAAGTGAGAGCACTAGTTGCAATATTGGAAAGTTGGTATCTTGGTGAGAGATAAAATAGTAGAGGTATCAGTGCGTGGTGAGGCTGTGTCATAGTCTGATCCACATGAATGATCCTAGTGAGCCTAAAGTAAAAGCATGCACTAAAGCAATGAAAAAAAAAGTCAGGATTGATAATCATTTGATTGTGAAAGCTTAAGAGAGAACACTTTTGTACAAAAGTGTAGTGGTGAGTCATAGTGCATCGCTTGAGCACAAACAACGAATTTAAGTTGAGGGTGTTGACGTACCTTGGTTTCACGGTACTTTCAATGCTTTTTCCTTAAGTTTAGTGTGTGTCTAGGGCTTTTTTGTAGTAATTTTAATGTGTTTTTATCTGTGTTTTTCAGGAAAGTTGTCCGAAACAAAAATGCAGAAGGCTGTGAAGAATCAGTGCAGAAGTGACCCACGAAGTCATCAATGACCCGTCGTCCCATCGACGGACCATATGTGGTGACCGTCGATTGGAGGTTCAGCCATCTGGAAGCAACTCGGGGAATCTAACTAAGTGTGGGGCAATGAAAGGATCGACGGTCTGTCGGTCCATCGACGAACCATCCTGGAAAGTCATCGATCAAATCACAGAGTAGTCCAGTACACGGTGTTGAAGAAAAGTTAAGTATGGAACAACAAAAGCATTGACGGACCATAAGTGTATCAACGGACCGTGTTGTTGGTCCGTCGATTGGATCAAAGAAGATGCAAAAGTGAAGACTAAAGAAAAATCTAAGTCTGGACCGACGGAGGCAGTCAACGGTCCTTCGTTCCATCGACGAACTGTCAGTGGATTCGTCGATTTAAGATGATTTTCTGGACATCGAATATGATGCTTAATATGAAGTAAATGTAAGGGTTAGTAATTAGATACACGTAGCCAAACCAAGGTACGGGGTGAAATTTCTAAATGCTGGACCAAGGATTTAGAGATACATAACTTATCACTTTGCATGCAAGACAATAGGAAATAATTGTTATAGCCAGGATTACGAACCTATGGGGAACACTTACACCCTAGTTTCTCTCACAACTTGATAAACGCCAATGTTTTAATCTTGCTACTTATTTTACTTAAAATCAATTGAGCACTTTTGTTTCACAAAACCCCCCCTTTAATTAACAGTTTTCAGGAAGGACTTGATTAAATAGACATAATTGTATATTAAAGTTAAGTTTAAAACATTTTCCTCGTGGGATCGACCACATCCTACTTGTTGGGTTCTTTACTTGATACGACCGCTTATACTTCTGTAGAGAAGTGTAATTTGAACGTATCACTTAGTCTAAGTTAATGACTCTAGTGTTGAGATATCTCCTATTCAGTCAGTTCCAGTAGTGGAAGAGTTCCAAAAATTCATTCCTAATGATCTTCCCGGAGTCCATGTTGAGAGAGAGAGAGAGACTTCGGCATAGATGTTCTTCTAGATACTCATCCTATATTTATTCCGCCATATAGAATGGCACCAACAGAGTTAAAAGAACATTTGAAAGACATGTTGGATAAGGGCTTCATTCGACCAAGTGTCTCACCTTGGGGCGCTCATGTCTTGTTTGTGAGAAAGAAGGATGGTTCCCTTAGGATAAGGTGACCATCAAGAATAAGTATCCTCTTCCAAGGATAGATGATCATTTTGACCAGCTTCAGGGTGCTTTCTCCTTCTCGAAAATTGATCTCAGATCAGGATACCATTATTTGAAAATTAGGGAATGTGATATTCCAATGACAACTTGTATAACCATATATGACATTATGTGTTTCTGGTCATATCCTTTGGTTTGACCAATGCGCCTTCAACATTCATGGATCTTATGAACAAAGTCTTCATACCTTATTTAGACCTGTTTGTTATTGTCTTCGTTGATGACATACTAGTATATTCAAGGAATGAAGAAGATCATGCTAGTCACCTTAGAACAGTTCTTCAGACCTTGAAAGATAAGGAGTTATTTGCTAAGTTCTCCAAGTGTGAGTTTTGGTTTAAGTCTATGACATTCTTGGGACACATAGTTTCCAGTGATGGAATTAAAGTAGATACCCAAAAGATAGAAGTAGTTCAAACCCACGAATCCAACTGATATTAGGAATTTCTTGGGTTTGGCTGGATAATATAGAAGGTTTATTGAGGGGTTGATCTCTTTTTCGACCAAGATGACTCAGAAAATAGTTAAGTTTCAATGGTCTAAACCTCGTGAAAAAAGCTTTCATGAGTTGAATTAGAGGTTGACTATTGTTCCGGTTTTGACTTTACTAGAGGTTACTCAAGGTTTTGTGGTGTACTGTGATGCATCAAGAGTTGGTTTGGGCTGTGTGTTAATGCAGAATTTCTATTGGGGATCCTTTTTTGCCTTTTCGCTTACACTAGTTGATTTTCTACGAAACAACGGAAGCTCTGGTTGCTCAAGTAACTGAATAACATTATTGATGGAATGTGTGCGTCCACTAACAGTCAATGGACCAGGTCCTTTGACACAGTAAGAACAGAATATAAGTACAAACAGTAGTTAGCATCTAATTTATGTCAACGAACCAGGTCCCTTGACTCAGCAAGAATAGTAGCTGAACAAATGCAAAAATTAAATGGATGTAAGTAAAATTTGCACAATGATTTTACATGAAAACCTCCTTGCTCAAGGGAGTAAAACCACAACCTCTCACACAGGATTTTCAACCGTCTTTATTAATTTTCTCAAGCAAAAGTGAAACCCGATCACAACAAATATGAGAAAAAGTTATTAGTCTCATAACTAACTTATAACTCTATAACTTATTGAGCCTAAGAAGGTACCACACTGCCCATTAAGCTATCACCACTTGACAACTTAGAATTTGACTAAGCAACACACAGGTTGCCCACTAAACCACCTCACTCCGAATGACTTAGACTTTGACTAAGCGGATACAACACCGCCCACTAAATCAACTAGCTCCTAGATGACTTAAAATTTTGACTAAGCAGCAAACAATTCTACCCACTAAAGCAATTACCTTTTACTAATTTAGACTTTTACACACACAAACAAATATCTTAATCCTTTTTACTAGGAACAAATTTACAATATATGCACAGAAGTATAACTCCTAAGACACACTCTGATGCTTGCAACTTGATCAGTTCCTTGTTGTGCTTTCCATAAAATACTTCTTGAAAGTGAGTTTTTGCAAGTATTCTTTAGAATTTTCAAGTTGCAAAAACTATAAAATGATAGGCAAAAAACTCAAACTCAAAAAATATGCTTTAGTAATCTTATAAGATGTCACGACTGGAATCTAAACCCAGACGAGACCGGCGTCGTTGACCTCTCAGAGGTCGCAAACAAGCCTACTTACGTCATACTTACTTTACATAGGTTAATTTTAGCGGAAAATTTGAAATTTTTTGTTCTTTAAACATGCTGGCTAAACATTCTTAACATTTTTAATCGTTCATCATCAACTATCTAACATTAAAGAGATAAACAACTGAAAGAAATAGTTCATTAAGTCTTAATTGTATAATTTCCAAAATGGCCCAATACAAAGTCTGAATAAAGAAAAGGAAAGAAACGCTAGTGGAACATGCTCCACTAGCTCAACTCTAAAACTACGCTAGAATATAAAACAGTAGCATCCTCGAAAGCATGAGGACCTACCAAACTCCGGATGAATGCTGACGTTCGGATAGCTGCAACAATGATCATGCAACTCTACCGACCACCTGTGCCTGTACCTAAAATAGTATAGATGTATAGGGTTAGTACACACTTGTACTAAGTACGGGTATATGCAAGCACACACCAAGGACATGCATGAGAAGGAATAGCTCTTTCCTAACGACATGATTTTTGGAAGTCAAGTCAGTAGACTTGCCAAACTGAGATTATGAAAGTTAGTGAACTTTCCAAATTGAGTTAGGAAGTTCATGCCATGGGAGTAACATGCATCATTATAAATATCGTATTGCACACAACACATAACATCTTCATATAGCACATATCATAGCACATAACATATAACACAATAGCTTCTTTCGTATCATTCATTCATATGCCATGAGACCTTGGAATCATGGACTTAACATTAAGACTTTCCAAAATGAGGGCTCAACATATGTGACCTCAACTAGGGAGTCTTCATTAGCAAACACAGAGTCTGCTTCATTCATTCATACGTACTTCATTGCATTTCATTCATAGGCCAATGTAAACACCAGCTATACCTAGGGTGTAGTTTAAGACTTTCATCGGGTTTTCTGTGCAATGATCAGGAATAACATAATGTCATTACCTGAGTCTAGCTCACCTCTTGATTATCCTATCCTAACACCTTCGGTATCATTCATTTCTTTATGTGCTTCATTTGAGGCTGGCCTCATTCATTCATTGGGAACTTTAACTTTAACCGACATAGACCATGTGAGCATCATGAAATCCAGTGTCTCCCCCACACCGAAAAGAGGTGGAATCACCGGCGAAAGTGACCCAATAAACATGACAGCATACATGGGAATTTAACCCCGCCAGATCCCTATATTGGCAGTATAGGTTTAAAGACTTGGAGATGTATGGAGAACCATACCCGGCAAGCCGGACAGTCTCATCTCATGAGAGTTACGTGAACCTTTGCCCTTCCCAAAAGAAGGCATCACCGCTCATAGCTAGCCTATCGGTGCTCAGTATAAAGTTCCATTACGTTCAACTCATACGTCATGGAAGTTGGCTTCTAGTATGAGGACAATATAGCTCATTAGATAATTTCTCATCTCATCATTAGTATTAAGTGTGTTAAGCTCAATACTTTCATTAGAGTGTCCATAGAGACTGGTCTTTTCATTATCTTACACTCTCATTGGTGAGTACGTATTGGTAACATTTATTTAGGTTCATTTGAGATTTCTCTCATCATATTCATTAGCCTCATATCATGTTGTCACCACATTCTTCATTATTGGCACCTTTGCTTTTCATAGTTACTTACCTCTTATTACGTGAATGTTTATTTCATCATTTCATAGTTTATCTCATCATATGCCTATACACTTGGCCACTTAGTGTATCTTACACTCATACTTAGCCCTCCTAGGGTTCATTATTTCATTACATACATCTTAGGTTTACTTACTTTTGAACGTATGTTAGACTTATGTGTCTATACATACAAGCCATAGGGCTTCATTCATAATTCGTTAAGTGATTCTCACTTTCCTAAGATTATGTAGTACAAGACTTATGTATCTTGTATATATGCCAAGATCTTAATTTTTTTATCTAAGTAGATGGCATTATTCTTGGATATTTTACTCACGTATGACTTATGCATCAATACGAAATTTTGGGCAAGGGAACCCAAATCTTGAATCACTAGGATACCATTTATATTTTTCATTAATTTTATTTCTAATATTCATAACATTAGACTCTAAATTAAATCTCAACATTTATATTGAAAGATAAATTTTTCTATTTTAATTTCACTCTTAATTAACCAAAGGGTTGGGGGTTCGAGCCCCCACAACCTCTTTGATTTTATTTAATTAGATTCACTACAATGGGGAGGTTGTGGGTTCGAACCCCCACAGCCTCATTTTATTTTTTTAATTAAATTTTGCCTTCCCCTTTCCAGCCTTGACGTCGTGGGTTTGATTCCCACGCCTAACATTTTCTTTTCTTTATTTTACTCTTCTTTCACTCGCTGCTTGGAGGTCGTGGGTTCGATTCCCACGCCTCCCATTTATTTATTCATTCTTTCCCTCTCCTTTCCCAACCAGTAGCCCCCATTTCGATCCCCCTTAACCCCACTTCTTTAATTTCATTTTTTTTGTAGCTTAACAAGGTGAGGTCTCGGGTTCAAACCCAGCTGACCTCACTGATTTTTCTTACATTTTTACACAGTACGTAGTGCACCCTTTTTGACCGAAAACTCATCACCAAATGCTGGAATTTAGTTAAATTTTCCAGCCTTTACTTAACAACATTCATACATTGGTTTTGAGGTACTTTCACGATTCGTTTAACACATTCTTAGGTGTTGATTCATTGTTGTTTTAGCTTAGATTTTTCCACTTAAAATCAGTCACTTACACCTCATATGAACATCACGAATTACAAATTTCATGCACGTTAATTTCAGCCATTAAACCAACCACTTTAAGACTTCAAAATGGATAACAACAACAACAAACGTTTACATATTGCATCACATCATTTTCGATTGACATCATTGAACATACTTGCTAATTTTAAATACAAAATCACAAGGAATATCATATTTCTCACTTAACTACCAGCAATCATACCAACAACATGATTTCTAACCTAATTAAGATTGAAATCGGAAGGAGACTAGGGACAAGGAGTTCAACATTCAAGGGGATAGCCCTAGTTTCATATGTCGACTTTTGTAGAAAGAAATTCCTCTTGGAGAAAGGATTCCAAGAGAGAAAACTAATACCTTGTTGTAGCTTTCCACACCTTCCAAGTGCTGCTCAAATCCTCCCCTAAGCCTTCAACACAATCCCGTCGAGAAGATGATGCAAAGTTTTCGTTTCTTAAGTTAGCTTGCTTGTTGTATATATTTTTTTTGTAAGTTATTTGAGTGTAGAGAACTTTTGATTGATTTCTAATGTTTTATCTTCTATTTTTGCAGCCAAGAACAACAGTTTGGACGAGAGAGAGAGATTTAGGCATGAGAGAGAGAGTTTGTGTGAGATAGTGCCTCTTAAAACTAGGATAGTTGGCAAGACTTAGTCAATTTTAAAAAAACATTAATTAATAAGTAAATAAATAATAAATAATAATAAAATCTGATTTTCCTTTTTACATCAGCCATTAATTATAAATTTATTAAATTAATTCACCAATAATAAAAAAATCATATTAAATCATTGCTCCCACCTAGGTTCGAACTTGGGTGGAGCAAGACTTCATTTCAAGAGACCAATTTCGGCTCTCTATCCCCAAATTGCCCATCCACCTTATTAATTAATTAATTATATATATTTAGGGTAATTACGATATTACCCTAGCCTGGTAAAAGACCATTTTACCCTTAGACCCTCAAAACTTAAAATTTCTTCTTTTTAAGTCCGGTAAAGATTCCTTCGATTAAATCTTCATTTTCGAGAGCCTTACTTGGTTGGTTCCAACCTTTACAAGCTCAACTAACTCCCCAAGTTAGTTGGCTTGGTCGTAGTAAGGGTTCTGAGGTCTGGTTCTACGCGTATCAATCCGTGTGAACCTTGGTCTAATCGCAAGCATTCTTGACACCTTAAACATTTAGCTTATTCATTTTTTTAAGGTTGTTACATTATCCCCCCCTTAGGAACATTCGTCCCTGAATGACACTACCACTTCACATCGTAATGTCAGTCAGATCATAATAAAATCACTATACATAGTCAAACAATAGCAACAAAACACGGAGAGATAAGGAAACATAGGTTTAAGAGTAGGAAGTCTAACCTCAAGAGCTGAAAAGGTGAGGGTAGCAGGCTCTCATGTCGGCCTCAGCCTCCCACGTAGCACCCTCAACAAGATGATTTCTCCACAATACCTTCACTGTGGCAATTTCTTTGTTCCTCAGCCGCTTGACCGGTCTGTCTAAGATCTCAACAGGTACCTCCTCATAAGACAAGTCTTCACCAACCCCCAAACCTTCAACAGGTAAGATTGATTCTGGATCACCTAGGCACTTCTTCAACATAGAGACATGAAAGACTGGATGAACAGAAGCTAGCTTTGCAGGCAATGCTAACACATAGGCCACCTCACCCACACGCTGTAGGATCTCATATGGCCCAACATACCTCGGACTCAGCTTCCCTTTTCTACCAAATCTCATTACCCCTTTCATAGGCGATATTTTCAAGTAAACCTGGTCACCAACTTCAAACTCTAAGGGCTGTTTTCTGTTATCAGCATATGACTTCTGCCGACTGTAAGCAGTAGTCAACCTGTCCCTAATCACTCTGACCGTCTCTAAGGCCTCATGAATGATCTCCGGACCCAAAATGGATGACTCTCCAACCTCGAACCACCCAACTGGAGATCTACACCTCCTATCATACAGTGCCTCGAACGATGCCATCCCAATGTTGGAGTGATAACTATTATTATACGAAAACTCTATCAAAGGCAGATGGTCATCCCAGTTACCTCTGAAGTCGATCACACACGCTCTCAATATATCCTCCAATGTCTGTATGGTACGCTCTGCCTGCCCATCTATCTGAGGGTGAAAGGCAGTGCTAAGCTTCACCTGCATGCCCAAGCTCTTCTGGAAAGATCTCCAGAAATGAGAAGTAAACTGAGCTCCTCTGTCTGAAATAATATACAAGGGAATCCCATTCCATCTCACAATCTCATCAATGTAGAGTCTCGCATAATCCTCGGCTCCGTAAGTAGACTTCACAGGGATAAAGTGGGCAGACTTAGTCAATCTGTCCACAATAACCCATATAGAGTCATGCTGCCTTCTAGTCCTCGGAAGCCCAACTACGAAGTCCATATTAATGGCCTCCCATTTCCAAGTCGGAACCTCAATAATCTAAGCCAGACCACCAGGCTTAAGATGTTCTGCCTTGACTTGCTGACAGTTAGGACACTTGGCTACGTATTCTGCAATGTCCTTCTTTATACCATCCCACCAATAAATCTGCTTAAGTTCATGATACATCTTGGTGGAACCTGGATATGAAATATCTGGAACCATGGGCCTCTGCAATAATTCTGGTCCGTAAATCATCCACATCTGGTACACAAATCCTGTCCTGATACCTAAGTATGCCATCACCTCCCAAAGCGAAAGACTTATTCATCTTCATCAGCACTGAGTCCTTCAGCTCCATCAACACAGGATCTAGATGCTGGCCCTGCTTGACTTCCACTACCAAGGATGATTCAGAACTAGGATGAACTAAAACGTCCCCACTAATGGAGTCAACTAACTGTACACCCAGTCTGGCCAATCTTTGTACATCTTTCACCAGCTCCTTCTTCTCATCCTCGACGTGAGCTGTACTTCCCATGCTCATCCTGCTCAAAGCATCAGCTACAACATTGGACTTACATGGATGGTAGTGCACATTCATGTCATAATCCTTTAACAGCTCCAACCATCTCCGCTGACGTAGATTCAATTCCCTCTGTGTGAACACATATTGGAGACTCTTATGGTCCGTGAACACATCCACATGCACTCCATACAGATAATGCCTCCACAGCTTTAGTGCAAATACCACAGCTGCTAACTCCAAGTAAGGAGTGGGATAATTCTTTTCATGAACTTTGAGCTGTCTGGAAGCATAGGCTATCACCTTAGCAGCCTGCATAAGAACACAACCCAATCCAACCCTAGATGCATCACAATAAATCGTGTAGTTTTCACCACACTTAGGTAGCGTAAGCACCGGGGATGAAGTGAGTCTGTACTTGAGCTCCTGGAAACTCTTCTCACAATTCTCCGTACATTCAAACTTGGCTTTCTTCTTCGTCAAAGCTATTAGTGGGGCAGCAATGGAAGAAAAGCCCTCCACAAACCTGCGGTAGTAACCAGCCAATCCCAGAAAGCTACGGATGTCTGTGGGAGTAAGGGGCTTTGGCCAGTTCTTAGCAACTTTAATCTTCGTGGGGTCCACTTCTACACCTTGATCGGACACAACATGGCCCAAGAAGGTCACTGATCTTAGCCAGAATTCACACTTGCTGAATTTGGCATACAATTGATGCTGTCTAAATACCTGCAAGGTTAGTCTCAAATGTTGTTCATGCTCTTCCTTGGTCTTAGAGTAGATGAGAATGTCATCAATGAATACTATGACGAAAGAGTCAAGGTATTCACGGAAGACCCTGTTCATGAGATCCACAAATGCAGGAGGTGCATTCGTGAGACCAAATGACATGACTAGAAACTTATAGTGACCATAGCGGGTACGAAAGGCTGTCTTTGGGATATCTCCATCCCTAACCCTAAGCTGATGATACCCTGAACGAAGATCAATCTTAGAGAAGAAACTAGACCCTTGAAGTTGATCGAACAAATCATCTATTCTGGGGAGTGGATACTTATTCTTTATAGTGACTTTGTTGAGCTGCCGATAATCGATACACATTCTAAGGGTCCCATCTTTCTTCTTGACAAACAAAACTGGAGCGCCCCAAGGGGATATGCTCGGCTGAATAAAACCCTTATCAGTGAGATCTTTTAACTGCAGCTTCAACTCTTTGAGTTCTGCTGGAGCCATTCGGTAAGGAGAAATTGAGATTGGTTTCGTATCGGGTTCCAAATCGATACCAAAGTCAATCTCTCGAAGGGGAGGGACTCCAGGTAAATCTTCAGGAAACACATCTAGGAACTCATTCACTACAGGCACTGAGTCTATTGAAGGAATGTAATGATCTAAATCATTAACACTCACAAGATGACACAGTAACCCCTTGGACATCATTTTATTGGTCTTTAGATTTGAAATCAAGGGATTAGGACGACTCGAATTGTACCCCTCCCAGACTAACTCTTCTTCATTAGGAAAATGAAATCTCACTACTCTACTACGACAGTCCAAGCAAGCATAACCACTGTGAAGCCAATTCATGCCAAGAATAATATCAAAATCATGTATGAGTAACTTAATCAAGTTTGCACACATGGTCTACCATTTAGAACTATTGGGCAATCCTTGTATACCCTATCAGTCCTTACATTTTCTCCTAAAGGCGTACTAACCACTATAGGATCATGCAGAACTTCAGGTAATACTCCAAAAGTAAGGGCAAGCAGAGGAGTTACAAAGGAAAGAGTAGACCCTGGATCAAGTAAAGCATAAACAGAAGTTGAGAATACTTGCAGCATACCTGTAACCACATCAGCGGATTTCTCCTGCTCCTCCCTTCCCTTCAGGGCATAGAATCTGTTCCTCTTGGGAGGCTCGGCTGTTGCGGCACCCTGTGGGTTAGGCCTAGGCTGATCATTACCTCCAGCCTGACCTCTGTTCTGTGGACAATCTCTGACCATGTGTCCACTCTTACCACAACCGAAGCAGGCAGTTGTGCCCTGTCTGCACTCTCCATTGTGAGCTCGGCCACACTTAGCACAATTCTTCTTAGGACGCTGCATCTCACCTCCATTGCCCTTCTTGGGCTCAGGTCTGCCTCCTTTAGGTATAGCACCCCTCTGAGGATTAGAATTCCCAAAACTCTGTTGCCCCTTTTTTAACTTTGGCTGCTCACGGACGCCAAAGTTGTTTCTGTGGCCTCCATGACTGGGACCTGCCTGATCTTGAGGCCTAGGCCTCCTAGCATCACGAATACCTCTATTTCTGCGGCTGTCCTCTACCTACTGGACATGCACCATCAACCTGGAAAGGTCCATGTTATCATGAAGCATCGCAGATCGACACTCCTCCTCCAGGCCTCCTAGTATATATATTTAGGATAATTACGATATTACCCCTAGCCTGGTAAAAGACCATTTTACCCTTAGACCCTCAAAACTTAAAATTTCTTCTTTTTAAGTCCGGTAAAGACTCCTTCGATTAAATCTTAATTTTCGAGAGCCTTACTAGGTTGGTTCCAACCTTTCCAAGCTCAACTAACTCCCCAAGTTAGTTGTCTTGGTTGTAGTAAGGGTTCTGAGGTCTGGTTCTACGCGTATCAATCCGTGTGAACCTTGGTCTAATCGCAAGCATTCTTGACACCTTAAACATTTAGCTTATTCATATTTTTTTAGGGTTGTTACATAAGATCCATTGATTCTAAGTATTGTTCTACCTTGAAGATGGTTTTTCCCCTTTTATCTTGTGTGTTTTGTTTTGCCAAAAATCTTGTGTTTTTGTTGTTGGAGAATATATTACATTCAAATGGACACAAACCCTTGGAACGAGGCTATTGGCTGAGAGTCTGCTGTCATGAAATGTTGTGCACCAACCACATCAGAGTTGACAGCTTTTTGACATCTATCTTTTCGTTCTTTTCTCATACGCAAACTTTCCGGTACCAGGTCCCTTGTTGAGTTCTTTGAGAGTTCCAGAAGAGACTTGTTGGCTGACCTTTTACTTTAAATGAATGACTTTAACATGGTGTTTGTCATGTTGAAAATATCAACCATATGAAGTTATTACCCATTGTACAAACACCCTGGTCCATTCTGATTAGTTTGGTACACTGGCGTATCACCAACCACTAACTAACAAGACAACTTTACAGTTGTAACCCATTATGCATCTAATGGAGAGACCTCTGTTGGGGACCAGATTCCTGCATTTGTGAGGATAATCAAAACACCTAGAATATAACAATTTCCCCCTTTTTGAAGAAGACACACAAATAATCCTTATACTGAGTTTATTCATTCATTACCCCTTTCATCAGTCTCAATATCAGATAACCCTTTCATGGATCTGGTCCTTTGTTGAACTCTACATTTGTGAGTATCATCAAAACACCTATAATATAAAAAATTTCCCCTTTTTGATGATAATACACAAATATTCCTCACATGAGTTTATCCATTCATTTTCCCTGTCGTCAGTCCCAATACCAAAGATTTGGTCCCTTATTAGAAATCTGAGTCTTTCCCCCTTTCAACAGTTCCCATATCAGCATATCTCTTGAGTTAAATAGATTGATCTCCTTTTTCCATCTTCCCCAAGTTTTTCAAATCAACGAAATAGCATTTTCCCCCTTTTTGATGATGACAAATTTTCAACTTCTTCCCCCTATCGGCAAGTCCATGTCCCTTTCAAGTAGTATTTCTTCCCCCTATCGGTGTGACCATATCATCACTGATCTCATACTAGACTATGTCATTATTAATCGCATACCAGACCATCATCATTGATCTCATACCCTAAAAATCTTCCCCCTTTTGACATCATAGAAAATGGTTAAAGTAGTAAACCAAGTGCAAGAAATGTAGTTCAAGCAAATTCATGGCCACTTGGGAAACATTGAGAATGAGTAAAAACGCATAAATTAATGAGACAAGTCATTACAAACAAGAATTTTTTTAATTCACAAATAAAAAATCAACCATCGAAGCATTGCAAACATCATTATGAAGGAGAACCAAGAAAATTCCCACAGTGTAGATAGAAAAGAGAAAGGATGACTGACATGATACTTTAGGATGAGAGGGGATATCTTAGGAGCAAGGGATGGAAAGAATAGTATTAATAGAACATATCCCTTAGCATGGTTTTGGAAACTTCTCTTAAGGTTCAACATGTTTTGCTGCCAACCTTTTTTGTTCTATTGTACCTGGTCCTACGATTGTTCCTCTATAAGCTAAGCCTTTAACCAACTATTTTAGTATCTCTATTGGCAAGAGCAGATTTCATAGCTTTCAAATCAATCCTGAGTTTCTCATGACAGAAAGATTAGCAAGTTGAAACTTACTTAAGGCCTCCGAGATGAATAGGTCAATAACTAAGGGATCATATCAAAACAAAATTCATTTTAAATTTTTTAATTTTTTTTTATAAAGTGAGACACCCTCTTATTCAGAATACATTGAATTCTCATAGTATCCACTTTTTCCCTTTTGAACATCATCTTTTCCACCTACTTCATTCTTCTTGCTAGACCTGATCCCTCTTCACACTCAAAAATTCCTTTTAACAGAAAATTCTCCAATAGGAACAAAAGATTCAAATATTTGAAGTGTTTTTGAGTGAATAGTAAAAAGGTTTTGAAGCTTTCTAATTTTTGGAAGGGGAGCTGGAGTTATCTAGGGGTATGGAAAGAAATATGGAGTACAAGGGAATTGGAAGCAAGTGTTATCTTGGTATTCAAAAGATGGCACAACGATCAGACATGTGACAATTGCAATGGTTCTCATGCATAATTTAAAATTCAATGTTCAGAGTGTTAACTTTTGAGAATGGACCAGGTCTCTCTGTAGGTTGAATGTTATTGCATAGACCTGTGTCGGCCTCCCTTTTCCTTCAACCCTTTTGCCATGTGTGTATACCTACTGAAGGTATGAAACTGAACTTGATAAAATATATGTAACTAAAAAACAAGGATACCTTCTCCCTTTGCATAGTCATGAGACGTTTGATTGCTTCAGGAAGGATCCGGTTTCAACATTCCCAACTTCAGCTTGAGTATATCATCCATTTCGTCTAAGAGCTTCAAGATACTGCATGATCTACAAGATTTGAACACTTCAAGCTTCACCTGCTACCTACTATGCCTCAGTTGTTGAAAGAGTAATTGAATCTTAACTTTTAGTTCCCCATGAGCGAGAGATCAACCTATAACATAACTCATTCATGAGGTACTCTTTCTATCAATGGGACATACATCATGATCAACATTACCTTGTTCCTTCAAGTGAAAAAGTCTCTTGATGGACAGAATAGAACCAGTTCCATTTCTCCAAATGTGTTAGGATTCTCTGATCAACTTTCAAATGTGATTCCATTGGACAACCATGGAATCTTTCATGAATCCTAACACTTGCATCGTTTATATGGACTATATCTATTGGCACCCAACATCGAGTTGGTCCCGATGGAGTATCAGTTGACTTGGCTTCCATATATGAAACTTTTTCAATAGCTAAGCTAGAACTAAGTCCCTATTCTTAAAAAATGGTCCTTGCTAAGGACTTTGGTAAAGATGTCATCCACTTGATCTTCCATTTTTCAAAGCTTTAGAAGTTTGCTTGATCCACAGCTCCAAGAAGAAATTTAATTCTTCCATCATCCTCACTTAACAACTCACTACTCATGAGTGCAACAAACTCTTCACCCAACACCTCAAAAAAAAAATCAAAGATGATATCATCGATGTATACTTGAATGGTCAGCAAGTTAATTCAAAAAAGAGAATTTTGTCAAATTTACCTCTTTTGAAACCATTTCTGAAGAGGGACTTGGAAAACCTATCATCTTGTTGGGGAAATAGGTGTCATGTTTTGCTTCTTTGAGACTAATTCACCTTTGTATTCCTTGCTAGCTTCTAACCTTGATCAGTTTCTTTCATTCCGCCTTCACAATTGTTTGAACCATCTTTCTGAATTTGAAGCAGCTCTTCCATCTCAAAAGCTTCTTGGTTTCGCAGTTTCTCAATTCTTTTGGACTCATAAAAAAACACATGAACACCTTCCATACGCACAATAAGCCTTGCTGGAGGAGGCATATCCCACAAATACTCTTTCAACATTATTGAGATAAAACTTCTAATATAATCATTTTGGTTATAAGAACATGCCCTATTCACCACTTCAATTGGAACATTCTTTGGAATATTGACAACCTGCTAATTCTACTTGAAGGGTATTCTGATCTGCCTTCTTTTAACACAAGTATCACAAACTTTGTCATTTACAAATTTTATTTTAGGCAGACCATGGACCAAGTCCTTTGATATAAGTTTGTTCACAGATAAGAGCTCACATGACTAAGTCTCATGTATCATGTATCATAGTTCTCACCTTGATCACTAAGGGAAGTAAGAATGTTTAAACGAGCAGTGTTAAGATCAACATTACATATTCTTGCATCTCTTCCTTGTTAGCATCATCATCCGAGAGATCAAGTTGTGACCACCCATTTATCTTGTAAGAGTTTAACTCAATTTTCTTTATCACAAATCTGTGAAACACTTAGAAGATTGTACTTCAACTCATTGACCTAGTACACAACTTTAAAAGAGTGGTCCAAGAACTTACAAATTCAGCCTACATCAAGAATGTATCATTATTTGTCATTACTAGAAGAGACACCTTCATCTTGAAGTGTCTTAAGAGAGAGGAGGTTTCTTTTTTTCTCTTTTCAGTCATGTTCTTCGAGCATGTACTATTCATAACCCAACACTGACTGATACTACCTCCTCACACTTGCATAGAATATCACTTTTTAGTATTGGGAACCCATTTGAGATGGAGTTCCCAGAAAGCAGATAATGGAGTGATAAGATAATATTTTGTCCAATGAGGTAGACTGATTTTCTTTAAGTTAGGACCAGAAGCACGAACAGGTCCTTTTTACTGCCTATTCATCTGTGACCATGTCCCTTCATCTGTTTGTTCCTATGTTTGAATAGTTTGAGGAACTTTCTTGAGCTCATCCAAGTTGGACACTCCTTCTTTAGATGACCATCACGCCAGCAGTGCAAACATAGTAGATTGTTAGCAACAACAACATTTTTATGAGACGATTGTATTAAAAATCTACCTTCTTACAACCCAACCCTCTTCTTCTGTTGTTACCCTGGCTAATTTCATTTGTAAGCATTTTAGTGGAAGTTGTCTTAAGGGATTTGTTCAGTTCCTCTTTTACACTGACCATGTCCCTTTCCATCTGATCATTTCTCTCCAAGGCTAGAGAAAGTCTAGTTTCAACAGTGTTCAGACTAGCTTATAGTTCTATCTGCAAACTACTAGCCTCCTTTATTTTTCCAGATTTCTCATTCATTAAGCTCAATTATTTCTTGAGTTCTAGATTTTCAGTTTCTAGACATGTGAATTGTTCTTCAATAACTGAAATGTGAGCAGTCAATGCTATCTTTTCTTCGCAAAACTTGTCTAGATTATTGTTCATAGAGTCATTTTCAGTTGTTAACTCTATAACAATGTCAATCAGAACATCAACAAGATTTCTCAACCTTCTAACAGAATAGACACTCAATCTTTGTTTAAGATCAAGGAGAGTTACCTTTTCTTCATCTTTCTCGACATCAGATTTTTCCATGAATGTGAACATGCCATCAAACACATTCTCGACATCTTTAACAGCTAGCATGGATGCATCTTAAGGACATTCTGATTCATTTGAATCACTTGAGGAGTTACCCAAGACAACAAGAGCCTTTTTCACAACATGATTAACAGTGTCTCTTCTGTTTGACTTGTCACAGACCTTGTCCTTGCTTTTGTTCTTGTGTCCTCCAAACTTGACACATTTTTTGTGCTTACCATTTTGCAAAGGGCATTCTCTAAGGAAGAGGTCTGGCTTACCACACTTGAAACACACGTCATTTGAGTTTTTAGCCTTGTCAAGAATTCTTTTGTTCATGAGAGCTCCATGTTTTCTCACAATTTTTTGAAATATTCCAGTGAGATAGCCCATGTTCTCATTTATTTCAGGTACTTCACTTTGTGACACCTTGAGAGCAAGTGATTTGTCCTTTTTTGCATATTTCTTCCGAGTAGCTTCATTAATCAGATCCGACCGTTTGTCATTGCCCTTGAGAATGATACAATTATTTTTGCTGTGCATTTCATCTTCAAAATAACTAAAGGCATTTTCCCATATTGCAAGGACTTTCTTCACTACACGATCTGCATTATCCCTTCCCTTAGCATTGCCAGGGATCTGGTCCTTTCGCCTTTAATTGACATCTTGACTCATGCTTGTTGCTCTGAGAGTCTTTCATAAAGTGCCCTGGATTTTCGAACTTATGACAGAGGTCATTTACGTTTGCTGTTCTGTTGGAGTTTCCCTTCTTTTGTAGCCATACATGTTTTTTGACTATTCTTTTAACACTTTTAGTTAAATTAGTCATCTCCTCTTCATCTTCAAAAGAATCATTTTGAGATATCTTAAGTACTACTAACTTCTTCTTGTTTCTGTCTTCATCGTACTCTCTAATAGACTTGTGAACCTCTTGAGTTAGATCTATATCACTCACTTCTTTAGTAGGAGCATAAGGACCCTCAATACTTAGTGGAGCTTCCATTTCTCGCAGGAATCTCTCTCTAGGTGTTAACCAGATAAAGACCGCCGGCTCTGATACTAATCGATGGAATGTGTGCGTCCACTAACAGTCAATGGACCAAGTCCCTTGAAATAGTAAGAACAGAATGTAACCACATACAATAGTCATCATCTACTATACGTCAACAAACCAGTTCCCTTGATTCAGCAAGAACAGTAGCTGAAACACATGCAGAAAGTAAATCGCTCTAAGTAAAATATGCACAATGATTTTACGTGGAAACCTCCTTGCTCAAGGTAGTAAAATGACGACCTATCAAGTGAAACCCGGTTACAACCAATGTGAGACCCGGTTACAACCAATGTAAGAAAAAATTATTAATCTCACAACTAAATGATAAATTTATCACTTACTGAGCCTAACCAGATACCACACTGTCCACTAAGCTATCACCACTAGAAAACTTAGAATTTGACTAAGCAACACTGGTTTTCCACTAAACCACCATGCTCTAGATGACTTAGACTTTGACTAAGCGGATACAACACTGCCCACTAAATCAACTAGCCCCTAGATGACTTAGAATTTTGACTAAGGAGCAAATAATGTTGCCCACTAAATCAGTTACCTTTAACTGATTTAGACTTTTACACACATAAAAAAATATCTGAATCCTTTATAGACTAGGAAAAAATTTACAATATATGCACGGAAGTATAACTCTTAAGACACACTCTGATGCTTGCAACTTGATCAGGTCCTTATTGTGTTTGACGGAGAATACTTCTTGAAGATGAGTTTTTGCAAGTGTTCTTGAGAATTTTCAAGTTAGAAAAACTATAAAATGATAGACACAAAACTCAAACTCATAAAATATGTTTCAGTACTCTTATCAGATCCTTTTGTTGAGTATGAATATTGTTATACCTTGAAGATGGCTTTTTCCCTTTTTATCTTGTGCTTTATTTTGCGAAAATCTTTTATTTTTGTTGTTGGAGAAGAGACTACATTCAAATGGACACAAACCCTTGAGACGATGCTTCTGGTTGAGAGCCTGCTGTCATGAAAAGTTGTGCACCAACCACATCAGAGTTGGCAGCTTTTTTACAGCTGTCTTTTTGTCCTTTTCTCGTACGCAGACTTTCCTGAACCAGGTCCCTTGCTGTGTTCTTTGAGAGTTCTGAAAGAGACTTGGTGGATGACTCCTTCCTTTAAATGAATGACTTTAAAATGGTGTTTGTCATATTGAAAATATCAACCAAAAAGGTTATTACCCGTTGGACAAACACCCTGGTCCATTCTAATTGGTTCGGTACACTGGCGTCTCACCCAACAGTGACTGACGAGACAACTTTACAGTTGTAACCCATTATGCATCTAATAGAGAGAACTCTGTAAGGACCAAGTCCCTGCATTTGTGAGGTTCATCAAAACACCTAGAATATAACAATTATTCCAAGGGAATGATATACCCTCCTTTTGCTGATATATGAAAGATCTCAGCTCACATAGTTGCTAGTGTTGCAGCCAAAGCATATGAACTTGGTCAGTGCATTTCCTTTCCTTTTCTTGTATCACCTTTTCTCTCGTTTTATTTAACTTATATATTAAACAATTTGGTCATTTGTACTTCAGGTGTGGCAACACGTCTTCCTCGACCTGCAGATTTTGTGAAGTATGCTGAAAGTTGCATGTATACTCCTAACTACCGAAGCTACAGATGATTGAATTGATCATATCACCAAGGGTATTCTTGTATGCACCAGAGAGTTAATATAGTTCATTTCGATCTTTCTTTCTTATAAGCTTGTGTTGTGAATTAACCTTTATTTTTTGTTCATAAATTGGGTTTGTTGTTTAGTAAACTTGTTATTGAGTGTGTTGGCATGTTTCCAAAGTAGTTTGTTTTCATAGCCATAAGAGCAATAATAATTTGAGGAGCCGTGAAGGTGAATAAATTGAGTTGTTAATGTTATACAGAATTTTATGTTAGTTCTTTGTATCTGAATCTACTAGATTTTATAACGTATTATTATAATTTCACAAGTGAGGTATGGGAAAGTAGGATGCTCACAAACCTTATTTCTACCTTTGTGGGGTAGAAAGATGATTTGAATTGAACATACAAATTACAAGAACTTTGAAATCCTCATTACTTAGAATACTTTAGGTGTTATGTGATTATAACATTATTCATCACATTAATTAATACAACATATATGTCTCAGACTCTAGGCTTTATAGGTCTCTAGGATTTATAGAAGAGCTATAACCATTATCATAAAACTTAGACCAAAGCATAACACCACCATACTTAGGTGAACTATTAATTGCCGGTAAAACCTAAGAAACATATATGAATCTTTTCAACATACTTCCAACAGCTCCTGGAGTGGCGGGCAATCCTAGAAAAATCTTTTCAACTTGAATCGCGGTCCATTTATTCCAATAACTCTTAAGATTTTCTGCTCTACCAGCAAAGTATTGACATGGTGGATTGTTGTAGAATTGAATCCAAACGTATTTGAATAGGCCAGTAGAGAGTGCACCATTTAACCATGAATCAGGGAATGGACATTGTGGAGCTGCAGTTAAGTATACTTTCCTTTGTTAGCTAAATCTTGAGAGGGTTGTTGCTAGTTCATCCCAATGATGTGTTGTACCTCTTTCTATATCAAAATCAATTCCATCTAAAATTGCATCACCTAGTGGACGTGAAATTAATTGACCTCCAAGATAATTGTTCCATAAATAGTTAGCTACATTCCTGCAGGGTATATATTTGACAACTAATTAGCTCTAAACTCGTCAAAAAACATTACTAGAAACAAAGGTTTTTCCTTCCCCGCGAATCACCGAGAAGTTTGTCTTATTTCTCACCCTTTTTAGATAACTAGAAAAACATGTGGTGGAAAACTGATTATCACTGAAATAGTGGAAAACTTTCTAATTTTTTCATATGAAACTATTATTATTGTTTTTTCACACTAATTTAGTCAAAATATAGAAACAACCACTAAACATTTATTAGTTGGTACTCTTTCATTTTATATGATGGTGTTTGATTAGATAAGGAGTTCACGAATGAAAGAACTTCTTTTGAAATATGGTAAATATATTATTAGAAATATGGTTTTAAGTTTGTAGACATTTCTAAAGTTATAAGAATGGCATGAATATAAAATAAGGAGTGTAAAGTTATTTTTTCTTTAATTATATTAAAATATTACTCTTTGTAGAATAAATTAAAAAGAAAGGGTGCCATGAAAAAACACAAAGTGACAACATATTTGGTTGATGAAGAAATTTTTGATAGGAAACATTTCCCCATCAATGAACCCTACAGGTCAACTATGAAATAGTTGGTAACTCGAACTCTCTTATTCGTTTTTGGAAATTCTTTTCATTCAAAATTCAGTAACTCAAAAGAACTAGAACATTTACCTATAAATATTAAAATTCTGACTCAACCTCTCGATTAGCTGAGCTAGTTATTCCTATATCATATGTTTAAACAATAAAAAATTAATCAACTCTTTAGTTTTTACTAATACAAATCTTACCTAGCATCATCAGCAGAAGAAAGTGAATAACTTCCACCACCACCACCAAGTGAAAGCATAACTTTGATACCTCTACTTTGACATGCTCTAATGTCACTACATATATATATATATATATATATATATATATATATATATATATATATATATATATATATATATATATATATATATATATAGTGCTATTCTTAACGTGGAATATAATTATGTAATTATAAAAATTATTATTATTATTATTATTATTATTATTATTATTATTATTATTTTGTAGAGATATTCATTAATTAATAAATTAACAAATATCAGTTTAAAGAATATTTTTAAATTTAATGAATATATCTTATACCCTCCCCCTGAAAATAAGGGATAATAAAGTTGAAGAAGAATTAAAAAAAATTGAAAGAAAGAGAGTGAATCTCTTGTAACCATCTAGTGGTTTAAAATTGAAGTGAATATAAATAAATGTTGTTTTGGACAGTGTTTTTTTATTGGAAAGGAAACTTTTTTTGGTTAGTGAAATTTCTTGAAACCATATAATGGTTTAAGACTTTTCTTTTAGTGATTTTACTTTAGATGATACTCTGGGTGCAAGAAAAAAACTGTATTTACCCTATTCATCCTTCCCATCCCTGTGAAATTACAACCTGAAAAAGTAAAATCGTACCAGGTCTTGCCAAAAGAATGTTCTGCCAAATATATTTTCCATAAATAATGTGTGAAAAGATCTTATTTGTCCCATTTCATTTCTTTCAACTAACCCCTAATCATTTCAGTATGAACCACTTTCCTCCTTATGATGATTTTACGCAAGCCTACCACTTTACTCGTGTTGGGGCACAACAATAACAAACTAGTATAATGAAAATCATATGAGATCAAAATTATATCATTCGATAAAATACTTAATGGACTTCATATGAAATAAACAAAATAGTTTGAACATATGTATAAGTAATAATTCAACAATTTTCTAAGGCTTAAAAGCGATTAATCCAACAATTCAAAACAATAAATAAAACTACCACCCACAAATATCATATTTGATGATCCATCAATGCATCTTGCATAAAGAAGGACGATAACGAAAACATCACCAAAATGGACGAACTTCACCAGATGAATTAGGCATGGCCTGGGTAAGCTCCAAACATGGTAACAGATTGTTACGAGCTTGCTCATTTGAATTGGATGATTCATCATTTATAAGATCAGATTCAACGCTTAAACTCGAAGAAGAGACTTGTATTCGAGAAACCATATCAGGAGCAATTGGAGGAGGAGGAACATGCAATTGTTGAATCCCTCTATTTTCAATCGCAAAGTACTCAAATTAATTAACATATATATGACTCATGGATAAATTAATTGCAAAATAATATTTTCCACCTTTCTCCAAAATAAATAATGTTTAGTAAAGAGAGTTGTGCTTTATAATTTGAACAATATATGAATAATATTAGACACATTGCACATAATTATAAAGGTTTACAAGACTATAACGTTATAGTGAGATGTTCCAATACTAATTAAAGCAAAATATTTAATAGAAACATGTTTTAAGGCAAATTTTTGAAACTAATGCAATAATTCCAAAACGGAATAACTATGAAATCATTCCACGTTAAACCTCCATTAACTACTACTAATCGTTTGAATGGACCAAAAATATGACATAATGGCAAAATTAAATGATTTTAAAATAGTTAAAAGGAAAAATTTAAAACTTTTCTCAAAAAAGAAAATATAAATATCATATAAATATTCTTTAAAAAGCATAGGCTAAAATAGTTTAATGAAAGAATAAACTTACTCATTTTGTTGAAGAATGGAGCTTTCATTCATAGTAATGTTGCGGCCTTTGTTGAGTTGGAAAATAGTTGAAGGTGCGCTTGTTGGTGAATCATTATCAATCACTTGCCTTTTAAAATAATAATCAACACCACAAAAGTTATATTAGAAACACATTAATTGAATATTAATCATGTACAAACATTATTTCGAAAACTTTATTTTAATAATATTTAATTATATATTTCTTTTCTTATTTTGCAACCTTTAACATGCTATATATCTATCATCTAAGTGAAAAATGTAAATTCTATCGTATTAGCATGAGATCTTTATTAGACACACCTTCTATTAAGAAAAATATATTTAAATAGTCATACATTATAAATCGAGTTAAATATTATGTAATACCTATATATTAAAAAAAAAAAAAGAGCTAAATTTTAAGGAATATTTAGGAGTTTAGCTTATTATCAACATATATGTGCATTTCTTTTATACATTTTAGTAAAGATTGACTTTTATTCATTAACATTAGTTCAATTCATTTCAAACTAATTTTATTTCAAACTAATTTTATTTTAACACACGTAAATTAAAAACTAATGAAAAAATATATATATATAAGGTTACTAGGATTTTTTTTAATAAGTGCTTATTACCCCATATTGTTAGCACCTCCAAAATGTCTTATATTACAATCGAGTATCATATGTTTAGTCCTTTAGTCCACAAAAAACGGCCATACTAATTAACAAAACATATATTGTTTTTGGTATTAACACAAAAAAAAGGTAATTCAAATATGCTTGTATTGCTCATTTATGATTCGATTTCTAATAATTGACAGCTCAATATATCTTGTCTTTTTATTTCTCCTTTCGCTCAAGAAAATAAATGATTGAAGTTTTTTTAATTTAAAGTCGCGTTATATAGGTCTAATTCCTATTATTTTGATTAAGAGTTTCCTTATAATCCTCATTCACGAGTGGCTAAAAAAAATTTCCTTCTTCCGATGGTAAGTCCTGATGTTAGGCCAAAAAAATATATTTTAATCATTATTTACCTTACATTTATTTTTTATATTTGTTTTTTTAAGCATGAATTGTACTGAATAGTGTATTTTATTTGTAGAAAAAAATTGAAATAAAATATAAAAAATTTAAAGCTAAAACGAATTAAAGATGAAATATTGAAGAAGGAAATCAAGGAGGCAACTTAATATATTAAATTTAATATAACAATATATAATATAGAAAGGGCAAAGATTTCAAATTGCAAATTGCTAATAAGGGAATAGAAAGTTTGTCACGTGTCATCCTATGGAACAAGGAGCTGCGCACAAATCTTGGAAGCGGCGAACAAAGCTATAACAATTTCCTTTTGGTTTTGTATTCCTAATTTGCTTTGAACTCAATTATTTTATTTAGGGTTTACTACATTTATATATAGTCCATACAAATAATTATTGGAGACATTCAATAATAGGAGGAGGTACTTTGAAAGAGAAAGTCGTCAATACTTTTTAGAATTCTTTTTCTTCTTTTTCTTTTCTTAGACATTAGTAGCTAAAGACCTTGTTTTGGGGTTGTAGAGACGGATTGAATGTTATTTATTAATGGAGTTTTAAATTAATTCTTGGTTATCATTATAAGTTACATCTATATTTTTGTTTTAGTAGTTTGTGTTTGATCACCATGAGATAAATCTATTGTCTAATCTTAAAATTGGGAGATGAGAGATTAGATAGACCAGAGGATATAGAGGACTTGATCGACCCATTAGATTGAGGTTATTTGTGTTCAGGAGTGACACCTGGACGAACAACTTGCTTGGTTACAAAATAAGATGAAATATAAATGCTCGCCAATTAGTTTTACTTATTCCCGCTCAACGATGTAGTTAGCTATCTAATTGGAGTAGGCGAAGAGAGGTGTGTAGCCCTACCCATACAATTAAAGATATAAACCAGCAACTTGACAACTAAATTAGTTCTAAGCAAAAGATATGATACATAAAATCCAATATATGCTGCAGCCCTGAGATTTTTCAAACTATTGTAAGTAATATTATTATCTTATTCCTGCATTCTTTTCTTTTGACATTCTTAAATAAATAATTAGACTAGTATAATTTAGTAAAAATAGTTAATTGACAAATTCTTTGGAATCGATAATCTGATTTTTTTAAGAGCCACTATATTACTTGCTCGACCACGTACACTTGCGTGTGCAATTGGGAGCAACAAGTCCTAACTCAAAAATAATGAGAGAAAGATCAATGGCTTATTTAATAGTGAAAATTATTTCATATTACCTATGTTTCTCCAACACAATTTAAAGTTTCATATTTTCCACTATCAGTTCGATGAATATTAGAAGCATTTTTAATTTTTCCTATAATATGGATTTGGTATAGATGTATCATTCAATCTTCGTCAAGCCCATTCTGACTGGATTTTTATCCATCTATATATAGGAGAAAAAATAATTTCATCAAATTAAAAATAAATTTAACTCAGTAAATAATATAATTATCGTAGCTATTTTTCAGCGAATTTTATATATAATATATAACTAAATGATATACTTTAGTTGTAGTTATATTTTTGCCAATAAATTAATTTTTAATGATATAGCTTAGTTAATGAATTATTTTTTTCTATTTGTATTAACGATCGAAGAACTACTAATCAAGTTCTTGAAAAAGAACAAGTTCTTCTTGAACTCAAACATGAAAGGAAAGAAAAGGAAACAAAACTAACAATATATATATATATATATATATATATATATATATATATATATATATATATATATATATATATATATTTCCACGTGAAACTAACTTATCTATTGAGATCAAGGTGAAAGTTTACACTGATCATGTATCTTTAAGGTACTTGCAATGCAAAAAGGATATAAAGCTAAAGTTGGTGCTATTGTTGCAAGAATTCAACTCCGAGATAAATGCACCAATGATATAACCAAGCGGACATGTTTTAACATCTCATAACTCGTAACAGCCAAGAATAATCTAAGAAACTAAAATTTACCACTTTTGGAAAGAAAAAGGGAAATCTAGAAAATTTCCTTAAGTTAATAATGCGAGTTTTGATCATTTTCAAACGGCCATTACTTCTAGCTCAAGTTGAGTTAGAGTCAGTTCTTTATATGGTTGGAAATCCCTTGGAAAGATATTTTCAACGGTGTTGATCTTGCACAATTTTGATATCGTATGAGGGATATAAGACTTTCGAAAGTTGGGTTTTTGAATTAAGGAAAGTCCAATCCGGATTTAAGTAAGGGTAAACTTGTCTTTTTACCCATTTATTTCTTAATTCGTTTTAAGGATTTAATTGGGGTAAATATAAGTTTTATTCAGATTGGAAAAGTTATTCTCACGCTTAGGGCTTCGGAGAATAGAGAAGAGAAGAAGAAGAAGAAGAAGAAGGGAGAAAAATCAAGATTTTTTCAAGAACGCCAAGGGATTCTAGTGGAATTCATCGGGGGTGATCCATAATAAGGTATGTGAGATCTTTCGTGTTGGATTAATTCATACACACATCAATCTTGCTTCAGCTTTATAGTTTTGGAGTTGTTCATATGATTTGAAATTAGTTCTTGATAAATCTTGTTGAATCCCTTTTTTGTTGAGTTGATTGAATACCTATTGATATTGATTAGTAGTTTTAATATTGTTTTTGAGTTAGATCTGTTGGGTATCAATAGTATTGATGATCCTAAGGGTTTGAGTATAGAACTATGGAGGTTTAGGCATTTTTGGATTTGAAAACGAGTTGAAAAATCCGTAAGACGCACCTGGGAAAGCCAGGCGCGTCGCGCCTTTAGTACACCACGCGGCGCGCCACTAGTATGCCCAATACAGCGATTTTCGTCCAATTTTAATAGTGTAGTCTGTTTAAGTCCTTCCAAGTTACATTAATACCTTATAGTGATTCTAATTACTTCAAATGATTTCTAAACATCTAGAAATCATTAAAGAGCTTAAATCATAACCTTGAAATCATAATTCAATTCAAGGAGAGTTAAGATCACAATCAAGGAAGCTAAGAGTCAAGTCTAAAGTTAAGAATTAATTTAAAGTAAAGTTCTTAAAGGTTTTCAAGAGTCTTATTTAAACATTTTAACCTTGTTTTAAGACAAGTTTCAAGTTAAGTAAATAGTTAAGTTGAAGTTTTTTTCTTCAAAGGTATATGGGGACTAAGTATTCCAAAGAGACTTACAATTTTGTAACATTTAAACTAGTAAGGAAACATTGATTTCCGAGGAGCCATAGGGCGAGTTTTTACAAAAAGAACTATAGCTTTCTAAAAGAAGAAAACAAGGAAACTATGATTTCCAAGATAGCCTTGAGCTCACGGGTAGAAAAGATTCATACTTTCTAGATGAATCTTTTTCACAGTAGACTAGTGGATCCATTAGGCAGTTCAGGTCTTTATACCTTTGGTCGGATATAGGATGTGCTCACAGCGTGAGGTAGATCGTTGTATCATCATTGTAGCTCTAAAGTAATGGTTGTCGGTTAGAAACTCCCACAAAAGTCATTGTATTCTTACATACATCAGTTTACTTATATCTTTACATACATACCATAGTTTACAACATGTTTCATGCAGTTTTTATTTATATTGAACTTTCTTTTAAATTGTGTTATTGAATGAGTTAAATTATTCATGAGTTGAGCAGAAACAAGGTAAGTATTCTTTCTTACTCCTTTTAAAACTTAAGTGTTGTTATCATTCCAACTCGCATACTCGTACATTCAATTTACTGATGCATGTTGGCCTGCATCGTATTATGAGCAGACGAAGGTAACTAGGATCAACATTTGGCATAATAGACAGACAATGTTAGTTTTCTTTGGTCTTTTATTTCACTTGTAAAGACTTTGCCATTTCTGCTAAGTACTATTTTAAAGTTATTTCTTGAGTTATCTCTTGTGTTTAAGTCTTACGCTGAGTTAAGTAAGCCATGCCAAGGGTTATCTCAAGGCCAGTAATGGTCATTGGGTGCCGGCCACATCTAGGGTATAGGCTTAGGGCGTGACAAATTTGGTATTAGAAGACAGAGTTCAAAAGTCCTAGAAAGTCTATGAAGCCGTGTATGTAGAGTCTTGTAATTAGTGTGAAGCGCGCCACATTTATGATTAGAAGGATACAACTATTAGGAATTCCTCACTTATTTTATATTTCTTTTCATGCGTTGGATTTTATCTCTAAAAGTCTCTCTATAATTCATGCTTGCGCGTGTTTCAGATAATGATGCCTCTACGAAGAGCAGTAATTGGTTGTCTAGCTAGGAGGAACATTGAACCTCAAGAACAGGAATTACATAATGCACCTGAAGTGAAACCACCCTGAGAAGTTACTAATGATGAGTTCAGAAAGACAATTAGGATGCTGAATCAAGCTATGACTAACCAGGTTGGTCAACAAAGAGGAGCTTGACAAGATGGGGCTGACAATTCGAGGATTTGGGAATTCTTGGGGATGAACCCGCCTAGTTTCATTAGTTCGAGCAATACTAAAGACCCAGAGAACTTCACTGAGGAACTAAAAAATGTGTTCGAGGTGATGTTTGTTAGTGACACTGAGATAGTTGAGCTAGCTACTTATCAACTCAAGTGCAATGCTAGAACTTGGTTTGATCAGTGGAAAGAGGGTAGAGATGAAGATACACCACGTGCGAGTTGTACTGGTTTTGAGAAGTCCTTCTTGGGGCGTTTATTTCCCCAAGAACTGAGGGACGCTAAGGTACGTGAGTTCCTCACCCTTAAGCAGGATTCACTAAGTGTGTATAAGTATGAATTGAAATTCACCCAACTATCTTGTTATGCTCCGGAGATGGTTAAGGACATGAGGAGTAGGATGAGTTTGTTCATAGATGGATAGGGTAACTCTTCAAGCAAAGAGGACCGAGTTGCAATGCTTATAGAAGACATAGAAATTTTGAGGTTAATGATCTATGTACAACAGGTAGAGGAGGAAAAGCTGAGGGACCAAGAATATTACAGAAACAAGAAATCCAAGGAATAAAATGAGTTTGGGAAGCTACCGGTAGCTTGAATCGGCCATAATTTTAGAAACAAAAAGGGCATGCACCATCATCTGCTAGTGCACCTACGCCCAGAGAAAAAGTTGAGCATCATGGTCAGAACTCCCAAGCTAAGACTGCGTATTCACAGGGTAGTGTGGCGCATGGAAGTAGTAAGCCTCCTTTTTGCACCAAGTGTGGTAGAAAGCACTCCGGTGTTTGTCGTGAGGGATACACGGGTTGCTTCAAGTATGGTCAGACCAGACATTTAATAAGGGAGTGTCCAAAGAACAAGAAAGGCGGTCGTAATGGGGGCAACAGAGCTCTGTCTTCATCAGTTGCTTTACTAGTCAGGGCTGCACCTATGGGAGCTACTTCAGGTGCTGGCGGAAGAGCAAACCTCTTTTATCCTCTCAACAATCGCAAAGAATATGAAAACTTGTTAGATGTTGTCACTAGTATGATTCAAGTCTTTGACTTTACTATATATGATTTGCTAGACCCAGGAGAGAGTTTATATTTTGTAACTCCATATGTTCCATGAACTTTGATATTATTTTTGAGCAACTAAGTGAACCATTCTGTGTTTCCACACATGATGGTGAATCTATTATAGATGAAAGAGTCTATCGTGTCAGTCATAAAAGTACCATGACTGATTTAGTTGAGTTAGACATAGTAGACTTCGATGTCATTCTTGGTATGGACTGACTTCATGCCTATTATGGCTCAGTTGATTGTATTATCGAGTAGTCAAGTTTCAGTTTCCAAATGAGTCAGTCTTAGAGTAGAAGTGCCTAAGGATCGATTCATTTCGTATCTGAAGGCGAGGAAGTTAGTTTCTAAGGCGTGTGTCTATCACTTAGTGATGTATCGTGGTTTCACATTTCTTTCAATGCTTTTTCATAAGTTTACTGTGTGTCTAGGGCCTTTTTGTAGTAGTTTTAATGTGTTTTTATCTGTGTTTTGAGGGAAAGTTGTCCGAAATGAAAATGCAAAAGGCTGTGAAAAATTAGTGCAGAATTGACCCACAAAGCCGTCGACGACCCTTCGTCCCATCGATAGACCGTAGGTGGTGACCGTTGATTGGAAGTTTAGACACCTGGAAACAACTCGGGGAAATCTGACTAAGTCTGGGGATACAGAAGGATCGACAGTCCGTCGGTCCATCGACGGACCATCCTGGAAAATCATCGATCAGATCAGATAGTAGTCCCAGTACCCGTTGTTGAAGAAAAGTTAAGTATGGAATGACAAAAGCATCGATGGACCATAAGTGTATCGACGGACCGTGCTGTTGGTCCGTCGATTGGATCAAAGAAGATGCCAAAGTGAAGGGTGAAGAAAAAGCTAAGTTTGTATCGACAGAGGCAGTCGACGGTCCGTCGTTCCATCGACGGATTGTCTGTAGAGTGGTCGATTGAAGCCGTGTTTTCTGGACAAACTTTCCTTATTTGTTTTCCTTTTATATTAGGACAATGTCTTTATAAATAGGGTGTAAAACCTCGTTTTTGGGGTTGGATTCTTTATTATTTTTCATACTTTTGTTCTTGGAGATTTGACTTTGCAACTTGACAATTTATTGAAGTTTCCGAAATCGATTATCAAGTGAATTTTGTTGTTTCAAGTGTTATTTATGAATTTTTTTCAAACTTGTCAAAGTAAGTTCATGAATTATTGTTTAACAACTATGAATTGTGTTCTTCTAGGCATGGATAACTAAAACAACAACTAGGGTTGTGGGAATCATGGGTGATTAACAAAGTAATACTAGCTAAATAACAATTCTAGAATAGGTTCTTGCATGTATTGAAATTCTTTCGCTTAGAAATCTTTTTAACTAGTGCACGCGTTAGAACTCACCCTATTTCTACTTGCCGGACCATGGGGGTAGTTAATAGGAAAAGAATTATCAATATAGACTTAGTGGACACTATCTAATAGGCTAGATTCGATTGGTGCAAAGAAATAATTAAGTCATACATCGAATATGATGCTTAATATAAAGTAAAGGTAAGGGTTAGTAACTTAGACACACGTAGCTGGACCAACGTACGGGGTAAAATTCTCTAAATGTCGAACCAAGGATTTAGAGATAAATAACTTATCACTTTGCATGCAAGACACTAGGAAAGAATTGTTATAGCTAGGATTAACGCGTTACGAACCTATGGGGAACACTTACACCCTAGTTTCTCTCACAAATTGATAAATACCAAAGTTTTAATCTTGCTACTTGTATTACTTAGAATCAATTAAGCACTTTTATTTCACAAAACCCCCCCTTTAATTAACTGTTTTTGGAAAGAACTTGACTAAATAGACGTAATTGTATATTGAAGTTAAGTCTAAACCATTTTTCTCGTGGGATCGACCCCAAACTACTTGTTGGGTTCTTTATTTGATACGACCACTTATACTTCTATAAAGAAGTGTAATTTAAGCGTATCAAATTTTGGCACCGCTGCCGGGAAAAGTGACTTTTAGATTAACTTTAAGCACATTACAGAATTTTAGTCAAAAATTTCCTAATTATACTTTTTCTTTTTGTTTTTATCTCTCTCAGGTCTAGCTCTAGTGTATGCCAAGTATACGGAGCCGAGGAGAACCAACACTACCATACGATCTTGAACTGAACCGAACACTCTGCAGAATGAAAAACCAACAGAATCCTGGTAATCCTGTCGATGGGATCAATCGTCAACCTCCACCACCGGTAGATGCTCACAATCAAGTGGTTATTGATAAACCTCTTGATGATGCTTTGAGGAGGCAACCTCCCATCCCACACCCTCAGAAGCTTTATAGGAGCAACATTAACATCACTGACTCTGATGGGCTTCTTGTCCTACCTCCTCTATCACAGGGTCATACTTTCGTGGTAACTAGTAGCTTGATGTAGATGCTCAACGCTAGAGGGTTGTTTTTGGGCTACCATATGAGGATCCACATGCTCACATTCCCAAACTGAGGTCGGTGTGTAAGAGTTGTGTAGGAAGGCCAGACTTGTACATGGATGTCATATGGTTAAGAGTGTTCCCTCTCTCACTGACGGGAGAGGCAGCAGCATGGTTTATTGAGTTGCCCTATAACTCTATCTATACTTGGGACCAGTTGAGAGATGTGTTCCTAGCATGTTACTACGCGGTGTCTAAAAAGCTCAACCACAAATACAAAGTGAACAACTTTGTGGCATTTCCTGGGGAGTCGGTGAGTAGCTCTTGGAATAGATTCACCTCATTTGTAAGAAGTGTCCCAAACCACCGCATTGATGATGATTCGTTGAAAGAGTACTTCTATTGGGGGCAAGATGACAACAATAAGGCAGTGCTTGATACGATTACGGGTGGTTCTTATGGTGAGTGTACTTATGCAGAGATCGCACAGAAGTTAGAGAAAATCTCCCGCAATAATAAAGCTTGGAGCACTAGGAAGTCGAATACTGGGAGAAACACCTTTGCAGTGCAAGCTACACACAATTTGGCCACCAATAAGATTCGTGAAGAGATGACACAAATGAGAACTGAGCTTAGGTTGGTGTTGAAACATGTTACTGTAGGTGCGGAGAAGGCAAATTCGGTGAATTATTTGATGAAACCACCACTGTCGGTTGATGAGTACTACTATGAAAAGGACTCTTATATAGTGAATGAGCAGACGGGGGGTTTTCGACTGAACACCCAATTCTCCAATCAGGAGAATTAGCGTGAAGGTCAAGGAAATCAAGGTCGGAACTATGAAAATTATAACATAATGCCATTATGTTCGAGAAGGAAACTACAACTGCGACAAAAACTTCAACCAGGGTAACTATTGTAATGGAAACGATCGAAGTGGGCCCTATGTTCCGCCTTAAAATTGAGAAGTTGCTCCTAGGGATGGTGGAGGTAATATGGCGTGAATTGAAGATATATTGCAAAAGATGATGAGGAGGTTTGAAGCTAGTGATGAGTACGCCAAGGAAGTGACAGGTGATTTGGCTAATATTGGGCAAAAGGTAGATGCACATGCAGTCTCTATTAAGCATCTTGAGTTGCAATTGGCCCAACTGTCTACTACTATGAACTCTCGTCAATAGGGTACTCTTCCTAGCAATACCATCCAAAATACGAAAAATGATGGACATTGTATGACAGTCACGACTCGAGGAGGTAAGAAAACCATTGATCCACCTATGTCATCTGGCGTAGAAGATGAGGTAAGAAGATATGATGAGGTAGTAGAAGCTAGCTGTGAGTTGGTAAACGAAGCGGTTAAAGAAGCAATGGTGCCCCCAAAGGTGGTCCCCGTGCCTAGACCACCACCACCATTGCCGCAAAGATTGGTGAAGAAGACTGAGAATGGTAAATACCGGCGTTTTATTACCATGTTGAAACATCTTTCCATCAATGTCCCTTTGATAAAATCTCTTGAACAAATGTTTGGTTATGCCAAGTTTATGAAGGATATGGTTACAAATAAGAGATCGGTAAGTTTTGAGGATGATGATCGAATGCAACATTATAGTGCTATTGCTACAAGGTCTCTTGTGCAAAAGAAGGATGATTCGGGAGCTTTCACTATTCCATGTACTATTGGGGTTGTTACACTTTGCTAAAGCACTATGTGATCTAGGTGCAAGCATAAATCTCATGATGGCCGATCGAACAGTGAAGATGCCTATTATGATACTCCATGATGTGTTAGTGAAGGTGGATTCATTTATATTTCCGGTCGATTTTGTGATTTTTTGATTGTGAGGTGGATTTTGAGGTGCCTATTATTCTGGGGAGGCCGTTCCTTGCTACTGGTCACGCCTTGGTTGACATGGAAAAAGCGCAGATAAGTTTCGATTAAATAATAAATAAGAAACCTTCAACATTTGTAGGTTCATGAAGAAGAGTGGTGAGCTCCACACGGTATCTGTTATATCTTACAGGGTTGAGAGTACGTCTGACGTTCAAGTCGAAGAGTGACTTGGTGTTGAGGCACTAACGGCAGTGATCATGAATTTTGTGAGTGATGGTATTGAAGAGTATGGGTCATTGGTTGCGTCACTTGATCGAGGTGAATTTTGGTTCAAACCAAAGAAATTGGAGTTAGACATGAAACATCGCGAGTCTCCACCCGCGAAACCATCTATTGAGGAGGTCCCAAAATTAGAGCTTAAGGCTCTACCGCCTCATCCGAGTTATGTATTCTTGGGAAGAGATGACACTTTGCCGGTAATTATTGCGTCGGATTTGATTGTGCAGCAAATGGAGTATTTAGTGGAAGTGTTGAAGAGGTTCAAAAGAGCTATTGGGTGGACTATTGCTGACATTCCTCCCGGTATTTGTTCACATAAAATCCAACTCATGCCTGATCATAAGCCAGATATTGAGCACTAGAGACGTTTGAATGCACCTATGCAAGAAGTAGTGAAGAAGGAGATTATTAAGTGGTTGGATGCTGGAGTCATATATCCCATAGCAGATAGTAGTTGGGTATGCCCTGTTCAGTGTGTGCCCAAAAAGGGGGGAAATGACAGTGGTTCCTAATGAGAATAATGAGCTTGTTCTAATTAGGTCGGTGACCGGATGGAGAGTGTGTATGATTTATCGGAAGTTGAATGCATGGACTGAGGAGGACCATTTTCCTATGCCCTTCATGGATCAGATGTTAGATAGACTCGCACGAAAATGATGATATTGCTTTCTTGATGGCTATTCGGGATACAATCAAATCTTTATTGCACCGAAAGATCAAGAGAAAACCACCTTTACTTGCCCTTATGGGACTTTCACATTCAAGAGGATGCCTTTTGGTTTGTGTAATGCATCGGCTACTTTTCAGAGATGTATGATGTCGATATTCTTTGATATGGCGGAATACACTATTAAGGTGTTCATGGATGACTTTTCAGTTGTTGGAGATTCTTTTGATCGTTGTTTGAGTCACTTGGCTAACATTCTCAAAAGATGTGAAGATTGCAACCTTGTGCTAAATTGGGAAAAATGTCACTTCATGGTGAAAGAGGGTATTGTATTTTGCCATCGCATCTCAGAAAAAGGGATGGAGGTTGATCAAGCAAAAATAGAGGTTATTGAGAGACTTCCTCCACCCATCTCTGTAAAAGGTGTGAGAAGTTTTCTTGGGCATGTGGGCTTCTATCGGAGATTTATTAAGAATTTCTCAAAAATTGCACATCCTCTATGCAAGTTACTTGAGAAGGAATGTAAATTTTATTTTGGTGAATCTTGTCTGAAGGCATTTGGAGAGTTGAAGGAGAAGTTAGTGTCTGCGCCCATTATTATTTCCCCAGACTGGAGCAAACCATTTGAGGTGATGTGTGATACTAGTAGGGTTGCTCTTGGTGTGGTATTGGGACTAAAAAGGTATAATATCCTTCACCCCATTTATTATGCCAGTAAGTCCCTAAACGAAGCTCAAAAGAACTATACTATGGCTGAACAAGAGCTCCTTGCTGTGGTATTTTCTTTCGAGAAACTTCGCTCCTATTTTCTTGGCCCGAGAGTCATAGTGCATACTGATCATTCTGCTTTGAGATATTTGATGTCAAAGAAGTATGGGAAACCAAGGTTGATTAGATGGGTGCTACTGTTGCAATAGTTTGATTTTGAGGTGAAAGACAGAAAAGGGATCGAAAACTAAGTTGTCGATCACTTGTCCAGATTAGAGGATGAAGCTATTCGAGAGTTGGGTGAAAAGGCTGAAGTTGATGATACCTTCCCTGATGAGCATGTATTGGTCGCTTCTCATGACTTGATTCCATGGTTCGCCCATTTTGCGAATTATCTGGCTAGTGATATTGTCCCATCGGACTTGTCCTTCCATCAGAGGAAAAAGTTCATGCATGATATGAATTTGGGATGAGCCTTACTTATACCGGAGTTGTGCCGATAGGCTTATTCGTCAATGTGTGCCGGAAGTTGAGATGCTAAGTGTTTTGGAGGCATGCCATTCCTCGCCTGTGGGAGGGCATCATAGTGGTATCCGGACCGCCCATAAGATTTTGTAGTGTGGATACTATTGGCTGACCATCCACCAAGATGCTCATGAGTTCGCTAAGTCATGTGATAGGTGCTAAAGAGATGGAGGTATTTCGAGGAGACAAAAGCTCCCTTTGAATCCCATTCTAGTAATTGAGTTGTTTGATGTATGGGGCATTGATTTTATAGGCCAGTTTGTGAGTTCTCATGGGATGAAATATATTCTTGTGTCGGTGTATTATGTGTCAAAATGGGTGGAATTCATAGCTCTTGCAAATAATGAAGGGAAGAGTGTCACCGTGTTCTTGAAAAAGAACATATTTTCTATAATTTGGCACCCCTAAGGCCATTATTAGTGATGGGGGATCCCACTTTTGCAACAAGTTATTCAAAGGGTTATTGGAGAAATATGAGGTTCGCCACCATGTAGTCACTCCCTACCATCAACAGACTAGTGGGCAAGTGGAGGTGTCCAACAGAGAAATCAAGCAAATTCTGTTGAAACGGTAAATGCAAATAGAACGGATTGGTCAAGGAGGCTTGATGATGCTCTTTAGGCCTACCGGACAGCATAATTACACAATTCATATTGTTAATGGAAGAATTCATGCACTTACTTTTATGAAAACGAATAGTTTCCAAGAATTTAACTTGAATAGTCAACAAAATCACCAACAATCAATTCCCGAAAAAGTATCTTAATTCCTAAAATCGAGAATTCAATACTATAATAGAAGAACTAAAAACTAAAAATTATCCAGAAAGTCTAACCCCAAAAACGAGGTTTTTCCAACTATTTATAATAAAAACAAAATCTAATCAAAGAAGGATTCTATTTACTAAAAATCTATCCAAACGCGTCTGGGTCGACGGACCACGTGACGGACCGTCATGGACACGACGGACCGTCATAGCCTCCGTCGTCCCATACTTCACACATTCTTCTATTGCTTTCTTTATTCCCCTCGACGGACAGGTATGACGGATCGTTTCAAGCACGATGGCCCGTCGAGGGTCTTCGTTCCAAAATACTTGAACTTCTTGGAATTTGGGTACTGGGACTACTTCTCTGATCATCACGACGAACAAGCAGGACGGACCGTCGTGGCTATAACGGTCCGTCATGGACTTCCGTAATCCCACACTTAGTCAGACTTCCCCATTTTCCTTCAGCAACTTCTCCCTTCACTACGATGCTACGGACCGTCACAGCCTCGACGGACCGTCATGGATTCCGTAGGTGGTCTCTTCTGCATTTCTTTCTCAAAAACTTCCGCGTTCATCCTTGGACAGATTTTCTGCAAACAAAGAGAAACATACATAAAAATCAATACAAAAAGGCTTTCGACACACACTAAACTTAAGGAAAAAGCATTAAAAATACCGTGAAACCACGGTACATCAACACCCTCAACTTAAATTCGTTGTTTGTCCTCAAGCGACGCACTATAACTCACTACAAAATCTTTGTACCAAAGTATCTATATTTTAACTTTCGCAATCATTTGGCTATCAGTCCCGATTATTCTCATTATGTTCATGCATGGTATCACTATTAGGCATTGACTTGTGTATAATCAGACCATGACATAGACTTCACTACGCAATGACACCTATCCTCTTCAATTTCTCACCGAGATGCTAATATTTCTGGTATTACAACTCCTGTCCTCACTTCAAATAACATCCTCATTTTTCACACAATGATTTCAGTTTGAGTATAAGGATCACTTTTCGACACTCACTCTCAGAACAAATTCACAACTCATTTATACATATTGCCATAGGCTTGCCCTTACTTTCACTACTTCAAGTTCGCCATACAACTCTTAGGATCACAATAGGACTTTTTTTTTTTTAGATTGTAACATAGGCTCAGGGTCAGGTAGGGTATATTTAGGTATACTTTAGTTACTTGTTGCCCTCCTTGACATATCGGCTAAGCGAACCACCTTTTTATCATTTTATTTCGACCTATTACTCAATTTTCTTTTCTCTTTGCTGTTTTCCCTTTCTTATCCTTATGTGTAAGTGACTTTTCTCTTTTCTTGTGTTTATTTTGCTTTTTATTCATATTATTATATTTTTTTTATTTTATTTTTTATTTTTTTAGTCACTTCTGTTTTATTCTTTCTTTCTCTTCATTCTTTCAACCCCACTTTCCGGGGTTTTCCTTATAACAGCCACCCTCAACTCATGATTTTTCCATGAGTCAAGGTTCACAATACCCATGGTTGGGTCAAGGCCAAAACAAGGTTGCTTTCTGCATTAGCCACCCTCAACTTATGCTTTTGGCATAAACTGAGGTGCACATGTCCAAGGAGGGACCAGGGCCAACACATTGTTCCCAGAGAAGATCATTTGGGGTGAAAAATAAAGATATATTTGAGCTCAATTCATTTGGAGCAAAAAGGGATTAACTTCATTTGGTTTTCTTTTATTTTTAGGCTCAAGATTGACTATTTTGAACAAGGGCCTATGATCCTTTCCTAATTGATTGATTTGACTCACTTTTAGCAGGACTAACCGGGCAAGTTCTAGCTTAGTATTGATGGTGGACATTCGAATTCACCTCACACTCTCTTGACATTCCTTGTATTCCCAGATTATTAGACACCTAGTTCAAGTCTTAGATTCAGGATCATGCAGTAGTGTATCTTTATTTCATGTTTCAAACCACACAATTATCACTTACTATGCCTAGACATGCATCATTTTGATTATTGAGATATCATATTTATTTTAGCCATCATGCTTCAGATTTATACTATGTACATAAGATATGACATGCCGGTTCAACAATAAAAGTAATTAGTCTTTTGGGGAAAAAGAATACAGGCAAGAAAACCCCAAAAGAGGATCGTGAACTTGGGCTACTCAGAATTCACCCAAGTACGCACTTTCCATTTACCCCACCCCCAACAAAAAGATATGCAATTGTCCCCAATGCATGGAAAAGCTAAACTATGCGAAAGGTAAGTGAAGCAAACCTGAGGCGCTAAGCGCCGGTGATCAGCAAGTTGGTTGGTCCGGTTCACCGGAACCAACTGCCTGCGTAGTCCAGACATCCTCAGTAATGTCCTCAGTATCAACAGCACTATCAGTAGTGCCTCCCACAGAATCTACAATGTTGGAGCTCGACGCCCCGGCAGCTAACTCTACAGCCCTCAACTTATGGGCCTCCTCGTCAGCAATCGAGGCTCTCCTCGCAGCCTCCATCTCACGGCGCTCCTTATTCCTCGCCCAAGCCTCATCCTCCTCTCGACCCCTGCGTCTATTGGCATGCTCTCATGGGGGAGGTGGTGGAACATCAGAAGTGGCAAAAAGAGCAGCCATCACTGTGTCATCAGCAGGCTCTGCAGAAGGGGCCTCAGACTCAGGTACCCTCGCCTCTAGGATCGTATCAAGATCAGCCCGCAGACTCTCAACCGCAGCCTGAAGGGTCGACATGTCCACTGGAGGTGCTGGTCGGGCTAGCACTCGCAACTCAAAAGCGTCTAAACGCTGATGTACCTATGCGATCTTCCTCTCTGTGTGCTGTGCCATCTTGCGCTCCATGCGCTCCTCTGCCTCAGCAATAGTTTCTGTATCCAAGGCTGGATGTGATGCAGAAGTGTAGCCATCTGTGCCTCGAGTTTCTGGACCCTAGCAAATGGGACCAGAGTGGTGGAAGGAGCCGAGCGAGAAGAGCTCGAGACAATGCTACTACCCGAGATAGACTCGACCGGGGTAGTGTCAGTGTGTGCAAAAACAGCCTGGGAAGCCGCATGAGCATGCTTTATGGTATCGGCCAGGTTCTCACCGAGTGGGACCACCTCCGGGCGGGGCCCTCTGTATGGGGCCAACCCATTGGCCTCATCCCTAATGAGGCCGATGTCAACATTTCCTTGCCGGGTCCTGAGCTGGTCAATGTGCCAAATGGTCACATCTGCGGATCTGCACAAAGAGAAAATCATGCAAGGAAAAGGGTAAGTAGTGGTGATCTTGAAAGCCCTCTCATGCATGACCGCTTGGAGAAGCCAAGCGAAATCAACCTCGAACCCTGCCATCATTGCGGCCATCAGAACTGCACCATCCCAGGTGACTATATTATCTGCAGCAGTGGGGGAGAGACAATGGCGGACTATAAACCAAAGAAACTTGGCAGTAAAGGTCAAGTTGGCCTTCCTGATGGCTCCCTTCGGCTCCATCACCCAATCCGCAGCATCTCCATCAATAGACAAGTGCTGGGCCATCCACCTCTTGGTGGTCTCTCTCAGCGAAGGCTCGCGTAAGAACCGGCCCTCTTTAACAATTTGCCACCGGTAGTCGAACTCGGTGGTGAGAGGTGACCTGGTGGTGTCAACATCCATGCCGTATAGATATCGGCGGATGGCTGGTAGGGAGATGTCGACCTGTATGCCGCGTACTCGGACGTGCTCAAGTGGGGCCTATTTGGCGGGGGCAGACCGCCTATCAATCTGTGATCGGAGAGTTGCCACATAAGAGGCATAGAACTCTCGGACTAACTCCTCACTGTAGCGGCCCAAATAACGAGCCATCCACTCCAGCCGGTGTCTGGTAAAAAGAGTGTGAATATCTGGCATGGTGGGGAGACTTCCCGTGAGGACCCACCTCTCTAGTGTAAGGGTCCGTGTCATGACGCCTTTGTCATTGAGAACCTTGGCGTCTAAGTATACTTTGTATTGCCCGTCGACACACCACCGGTTGGGCTGATCGGCAACCGAGGCAGGGACTCCAGTTGGTGAGCCAGGGGTGGAGTCAGTGCTGTCAGCCTCATCATCCGAGGTAGACTGTGTAGCTGTGGCGGGGGCAGAGGCTTCTGTGGACTCGGAGGCTTCCTCTGACCACGAAACTCCTAAGGAGCCAGATGCTCCTTCGTCTTGGACAGCTGACCTAGAAGGTGTGCTGGTCAGTGTGCGCTCTTCATCAGACTGGGAGGCAGTGACTATACTGGGCGCCACCTTCTTGGGCGTGGCTCTCGGTACACGTGGAGCTCGTGCTGTAGTAGCAGTGCCTGGGGGCACGTACTCTAGATCATGCTCATCATCAGAGCCTATCACCAATCGGGCAGACAGGGCGACAGATTTAGAATGCCCACGTAGGTAAACGCAATCTTGTTAAGGTGCCATGAGAGGTAGTACCTGTAACGAATCATCATTAGTACTAGAAGGAGCAAACATGACAAGAAAAAAAAATGAGACAATAATACACATAAATTCAAACCAGTGATAACAGCTCTGAAGTAGCAGTAAGGCACGACGGACCTGGTGACGGCCCGTCATGCGTATGACAGACCGTCCTGCGGTCCGTTATGTAATACTTAGTAATATAGAGTATCAAAAGGAAGATCTCTGACTGATGCGACGGTTGTTCAGGACAGGCCGTCGTGGGTATGACGGTCCGTCACATGTGTTCGTCAGTGGACACTTAGTAAAAGTGTTGAGACCCTTAGGAAAGGGGTCTCTGACCGATGCGACGGTTGTTCAGGACGGGCCCTCGTGGGTATGACGGTCCGTCATATGTGTCCGTCAGTGGACACTTAGAAAAACTGTGGAGACCCCCTTTGGACAGGGGTCTCTGACCGTTGCGACGGTTGTTCAGGACGGGCCGTCGTGGGTATGACGGTCCGTCACATGTGTCCGTCAGTGGACACTTAGAAAAAGTGTGGAGACCCTTTGGACAGGGGTCTCTGACCATCACGACGGTTATGCAGGATGGACCGTCGTGGGTATGACGATTCGTCACATGTGTCCGTCAGTGGACACTTAGAAAAAGTGTGGAGACCCTTTGGACAGGGGTCTCTGACCGTCACGACGGTTATGCAGGACGGACTGTCGTGGGTATGACGGTCCGTCATATGTGTCCGTCAGTGGACACTTGGAGAAAGTGTTGAGACCCTTAGGACAGGGGTCTCTGACCGTCACGACGGTTGTGCAGGACGGACCATCGTGGGTACGACGGTCCGTCATCGGGTTTTCGTGCTGTCATTCAAGACAGAACTGGGGATGCCACATTCACCCCATGTGATTCAAATAAAATACCCAACATTTCTCTAACGCTCTTTAACCTAAATACCTATCAAATTTACAAGTATAAAGCCTTAATTACTCTAGTTTTATCCAGGCATTTTGTGGAATTAATAACCTAGGTTCGACAATATATGGTCAAAAATCAAAGCCCCACATGCGAATAGTAAATAAAAAAAACAAAAAGAAGAGTAAATGGGTAGAGTTTCAGCAACACATACCTTGGAAGAGGAGAAAACAACCCAGAAGTGATGTACCGTGGTTTCACGGTATTTCTAATGCTTTTTCCTTAAGTTTAGTGTGTGTCGAAAGCCTTTTTGTGTTGATTTTTATGTAAGTTTCTCTTTGTTTGCAGAAAATCTGTCCAAGGATGAACGCGGAAGTTTTTGAGAAAGAAATGCAGAAGAGACCACCTACGGAATCCATGACGGTCCGTCGAGGCTGTAACGGTCCGTAGGTAGCATCGTAGTGAAGGGAGAAGTTGCTGAAGGAAAATGGGGAAGTCTGACCAAGTGTGGGATTAAGGAAGTCCATGACAAACCGTCATAGCCACGACGGTCCGTCCTGCTTGTTCGTCGTGATGATCAGAGAAGTAGTCCCAGTACCCAAATTCCAAGAAGTTCAAGTATTTTGGAACGAAGACCCTCGACAGGCTGTCGTGCTTGAAACGATCCGTCATACCTGTCCGTCGAGGGGAATGAAGAAAGCAACAGAAGAATGTGTGAAGTATGGGACGACGGAGGCTATGACGGTCCGTCGTGTCCATGACGGTCCGTCACGTGGTCCGTCGACCCAGACGCGTTTGGACAGATTTTTAGTAAATAGAATCCTTCTTTGATTAGATTTTGTTTTTATTATAAATAGTTGGAAAAACCTCATTTTTGGGGTTAGACTTTCTGGATAATTTTTAGTTTTTAGTTCTTCTATTATAGTATTAAATTCTCGATTTTGGGAATTAAGATACTTTTTTGGGAATTGATTGTTGGTGATTTAACTCCGAAAGTTGAATCTGTTAGTTGTTCATTTTTATTTAGTTAATCCGTTTCATTAATTTAGAAATAAAACCCCCCTTTTTGTCTTTTGTTTTCTCGGAAAATAGTTGGCTAAATAATAGTAATAATAGAATAAAGTTAAGTCTGAACTATTTTCCTTGTGGGATCGATCTCAACCTCATTAGTTGGGTTCTTTACTTGATACGACCGCTTTACTTCTTATTTGAGAAGTAAATTTGAGCGAATCCACGACGGTCCGTCCTGCACAATCGTCGTGACGGTCAGAGACCCCTGTCCTAAGGGTCTCAACAATTACTCCAAGTATCCACTAACGGACATATGTGATGGACCGTCATACCCATGACGGTCCGTCCTACACAACCGTCGTGACGGTCAGAGACCCCTGTCCTAAAGGTCTCCACACTTTCTCTAAGTGTCCACTGACGGACATATGTGACGGACCGTCATACCCACGACGGTCCGTCCTGCACAACCGTCGTGACGGTCAGAGACCCCTGTCCTAAGGGTCTCCACACTTTTACTAAGTGTCCACTGACGGACATATGTGACGAACCGTCATACCCACGACGGTCCGTCCGGCACAACCGTGGTAACGGTCAAAGACCCATGTCCTAAGGGTCTCCACACTTTTTCCAAGTGTCCACTAACGGATACATGTGACGGACCGTCACACCCACGACGGTCCGTCCAGCACAACCGTCATATCAGTCAGAGACCTTCCTTCTGATACTCTATATTACCAAGTCTTACATGACGGACCGCAGGACGGTCCGTCATACGCACGACGGGCCGTCACCAGGTCCGTCGTGCCTTACTGCTACTTCAGAGCTGTTATCACTAGTTTGAATTTATGTGTATTATTGTCTCATTTTTTACTTGTCATGTTTGCTCCTTATAGTACTAATGATGATTCGTTACAGGTACTACCTCTCACGGCACCTAAACAAGATCGCGTTTACGCACATGGGCGTTCAAAATCTGTCGCCCCGTCTGCCCGATTGGTGATAGGCTCTGATGATGAGCATGATCCAGAGTACGTGCCCCCAGGCACTACTACTATAGCACGAGCTCCACGTGTACCGAGAGTCATGCCCAAGAAGGTGGCGCTCGGCGTAGTCACTACTTCCCAGTCTGATGAGGAGCGTACACTGACCGGCACACCTTCTGGGTCAGCTGCCCAAGATGAAGGAGCATCTGGCTCCTTAGGAGTTTCGTGGTCAGAGAAAGCCTCCGGGTCCGCAGAAGCCTCTTCCCCCGCCACAGCTACACAGTCTGCCTCGGATGATGAGGCTGACAGCACTGACTCCACCCCTGGTTCACCAACTGGAGTCCCTACCACGGTTGCCGATCAGCCCAACCGGTGGTGTGTCGACGGGCAATACAAAGTATACTTAGACGCTAAGGTTCTCAATGACAAAGGCGTCATGACACGGACCCTTACACTGGAGAGACGGGTCCTCACGGGAAGTCTCCCCACCATGCCAGATATTCACACTCTTTTTACCAGACACCTGCTAGAGTGGACGGCTCGTTCTTTGGGCCGCTACAGTGAGGAGTTAGTCCGAGAGTTCTATGCCTTTTATATGGCAACTCTCCGATCACAGATTGATAGGCGGTCTGCCCTCGCCAAACAGGCCCCACTTGAGCACGTCCGAGTACGCGGCATAAAGGTCGACATCTCCCTACCAGCCATCCGCCGATATCTGTACGGCATGGATGTTGACACCACCAGGTCACCTCTCACCGCCGAGTTCGACAACCAGTGGCAAATTGTTAAAGAGAGCCGGTTCTTACGAGAGCCTTCGCTGAGAGAGACCACCAAGAGGTGGATGGCCCAGGACTTGTCTATTGATGGAGAGGCTGCGGATTGGGTGATGGAGCCGAAGGGAGCCATCAGAAAGGCCAACTTGACCTTTACGGCCAAGTTTCTTTGGTTGATAGTCCGCCATTATCTCTCCCCCACTACTGCTGATAATATAGTCACCTGGGATCGTGCAGTTCTGATGGCCGCAATGATGGCAGGGTTCGAGGTCGATTTCGCTTGGCTTCTCCAAGCGGTCATGCATGAGAGGGCTTTCAAGATCACCACTACTTACCCTTTTCCTTGCATGATTTTCTCTTTGTGCAGATCCGCAGATGTGACCATTTGGCACATTGACCAGCTCAGGACCCCGCAAGGAAATGTTGACATCGACCTCATCAGGGATGAGGCCAATGAGTTGGCCCCACATAGAGGGCCCCGCCCGGAGGTTGTCCCACTCGGTGAGAACCTGGCCGATACCATAGAGCATGCTCATGCGGCTTCCCAGGCTGTTTCTGCACACATTGACACTACCTCGGTCGAGTCTATCCCGGGTAGTAGCATTGCCTCGAGCTCTTCTCGCTCGGCTCCTTCCACCACTCTGGTCCCATTTGCTAGGGTCCAGAAACTCGAGGCACAGATGGCTACACTTCTGCATCACATCCAGCCTTGGATGCAGAAACTATTGCTGAGGCAGAGGAGCGCATGGAGCGCAAGATGGTACAGCACACAGAGAGGAAGATCGCAGAGGTACATCAGCGTTTAGACGCTTTTGAGTTGCGAGTGCTAGCCCAACCAGCACCTCCGGCGGACATGTCGACCCTTCAAGCTGAGGTTGAGAGTCTGCGGGCTGATCTTGATACGATCCTAGAGGCGAGGGTACCTGAGTCTGAGGCCCCTTCTGCAGAGCCTGCTGATGACACAGTGATGGCTGCTCTTTTTGCCATTTCTGATGTTCCACCACCTCCCCCACGAGAGTATGCCAAGAGACGCAGGGGTCGAGAGTAGGTTGAGGCTTGGGCGAGGAATAAGGAGCGCCGTGAGATGGAGGCTGCGAGGAGAGCCTCGATTGCTGACGAGGAGGCCCATAAGTTGAGGGCTGTAGAGTTAGCTGCCGGGGCGTCGAGCTCCAAAATTGTAGATTCTGTGGGAGGCACTACTGATGGTGCTGTTGATGCTGAGGACATTACTGAGGATATCCAGACTACGCAGGGAGTTGGTTCCGGTGAACCGGACCAACCAGCTTGCTGATCGCTGGCGCTTAGCGCCTCAGGTTTGCTTCACTTACCTTTCGCGTAGTTTAGCTTTTCCATGCATTGGGGATAATTGCATATCTTTTTGTTGGGGGTGGGGTAAATGGAAAGTGAGTACTTGGGTGAATTCTGAGTAGCCCAAGTTCACGATCCTCTTTTGGGGTTTTCTTGCCTGTATTCTTTTTCCCCAAAAGACTGATTACTTTTATTGTTGAACCGGCATGTCATATATTATGTACATAGTATAAATCTGAAGCATGATGGCTAAAATAAATATGATATCTCGATAATCAAAATGATGCATGACTAGGCATAGTAAGTGATAATTGTGTGGTTTGAAACAGGAAATAAAGATACACTACTGCATGATCCTGAATCTTAGACTTGAACTAGGTGTCTAATAATCTGGGAATGCAAGGAATGTCAAGTGAATGTGAGGTGAATTCGAATGTCCACCATCAATACTGAGCTAGAACTTGCCCGGTTAGCCCTGCTAAAAGTGAGTCAAATCAATCAATTAGGAAAGGATCATCGGCCCTTGTTCGAAATAGTCAATCTTGAGCCTAAAAATAACAGAAAACCAAATGAAGTTAATCCCTTTTTGCTCCAAATGAATTGAGCTCAAATATATCTTTATTTTTCACCCCAAATGATCTTCTCTGGGAACAATGTGTTGGCCCTGGTCCCTCCTTGGACATGTGCACCTCAGTTTATGCCAAAAGCATAAGTTGAGGATGGCTAATGCAGAAAGCAACCTTGTTTTGGCCTTGACCCAACCATGGGTATTGTGAACCTTGACTCATGGAAAAATCATGAGTTGAGGGTGGCTGTTATAAGGAAAACCCCGGAAAGTGGGGTTGAAAGAATGAAGAGAAAGAAAGAATAAAACAGAAGTGACTAAAAAAAATAAAAAATAAAATAAAAAAAATATAATAATATGAATAAAAAGCAAAATAAACACAAGAAAAGAGAAAAGTCACTTACACATAAGGATAAGAAAGGGAAAACAGCAAAGAGAAAAGAAAATTGAGTAATAGGTCGAAATAAAATGATAAAAAGGTGGTTCGCTTAGCCGATATGTCAAGGAGGGCAACAAGTAACTAAAGTATACCTAAATATACCCTACCTGACCCTGAGCCTATGTTACAATCTAAAAAAAAAAAAGTCCTATTGTGATCCTAAGAGTTGTATGGCGAACTTGAAGTAGTGAAAATAAGGGCAAGCCTATGGCAATATGTATAAATGAGTTGTGAATTTTTTCTGAGAGTGAGTGTCGAAAAGTGATCCTTATACTCAGACTGAAATCATTGTGTGAAAAATGAGGATGTTATTTGAAGTGAGGACAGGAGTTGCAATACCAAAAATATTAGCATCTCGGTGAGAAATTGAAGAGGATAGGTGTCATTGCGTAGTGAAGTCTATGTCATGGTCTGATTATACACAAGTCAATGCCTAATAGTGATACCATGCATGAACATAATGAGAATAATCGGTATTGATAGTCAAATGATTGCGAAAGTTAAAATATGGATACTTTTGTACAAAAATTTTGTAGTGAGTTATAGTGCGTCGCTTGAGGACAAACAACGAATTTAAGTTGAGGGTGTTGATGTACCGTGGTTTCACGGTATTTCTAATGCTTTTTCCTTAAGTTTAGTGTGTGTCGAAAGCCTTTTTGTGTTGATTTTTATGTAAGTTTCTCTTTGTTTGCAGAAAATCTGTCCAAGGATGAACGCGGAAGTTTTTGAGAAAGAAATGCAGAAGAGACCACCTACAGAATCCATGACGGTCCGTCGAGGCTGTGACGGTCCGTAGGTAGCATCGTAGTGAAGGGAGAAGTTGCTGAAGGAAAATGGGGAAGTCTGACCAAGTGTGGGATTAAGGAAGTCCATGACAAACCGTCATAGCCACGACGGTCCGTCCTGCTTGTTCGTCGTGATGATCAGAGAAGTAGTCCCAGTACCCAAATTCCAAGAAGTTCAAGTATTTTGGAACGAAGACCCTCGACAGGCCGTCGTGCTTGAAACGATCCGTCATACCTGTCCGTCGAGGGGAATGAAGAAAGCAACAGAAGAATGTGTGAAGTATGGGACGACGGAGGCTATGACGGTCCGTCGTGTCCATGACGGTCCGTCACGTGGTCCGTCGACCCAGACGCGTTTGGACAGATTTTTAGTAAATAGAATCCTTCTTTGATTAGATTTTGTTTTTATTATAAATAGTTGGAAAAACCTCATTTTTGGGGTTAGACTTTCTGGATAATTTTTAGTTTTTAGTTCTTCTATTATAGTATTAAATTCTCGATTTTGGGAATTAAGATACTTTTTCGGGAATAGATTGTTGGTGATTTTGTTGACTATTCAAGTTAAATTCTGGGAAACTATTCGTTTTTCATAAAAGTAAGTGCATAAATTCTTCCATTAACAATATGAATTGTGTAATTATGAACATGGGTAACTAAACCTCATAGCTAGGGTTGTGGGAACCATGGGTGAATAACAAGGTAAAAATCTAACTTAAATAACAATTCTAGAGTGGTGTCTTGCATGTATTGATAATTCTTTCGTGTAGAAGTCTTTTTAACGGATGGCCAACGTTAGAACTCGCCTTAATGCTACTTGCCGGACCAAGGAGGTAGATAATAGGAAAAGAATTATCAACATAGATTTAGTGTAGACTATCTAATAGGCTAGTATTGGTTGGTACGAGTTAATAACTTAGTCAAATACCGAATACGATGTTTAATATGAGGTAAAGATAAGGGTTAGTATAGCAACACACGTAGCCGGACCAAGGTGCGGAGTGAAATTCTGTAGATGCCAGACCAAGGATTTAGAGATACATAACTTATCACTTTACATGCAAGATATTAGGATAGAATTGTTATAGTTAGATTTACCAAGTTAGGAACCTGTGGGGAACACTTAAGCCCTAGTTACTTTTATAATTTGATTTAACTCCGAAAGCTGAATCTATTAGTTGTTCATTTTTATTTAGTTAATCAGTTTCATTAATTTAGAAATAAAACCTCCCTTTTAGTCTTTTGTTTTCTCGGAAAATAGTTGGCTAAATAATAGTAATAATAGAATAAAGTTAAGTCTGAACTATTTTCCTTGTGGGATCGATCTCAACCTCATTAGTTGGGTTCTTTACTTGATACGACCGCTTTATTTCTTATTTGAGAAGTAAACTTGAGCGTATCACCGGTGCGTGGTGAGTCTGTGTCATAGTATGATCCACATGAATGAGCCTAGTGAGCCTAAAGTAAAAGCATGCACTAAAGCAATGGAAAAAAAAGTCGGGATTGATAACTATATGATTGTGAAAGGTTAAAAGAGAATACTATTGTACAAAAGTGTTGTGGTGAGTCATAGTGCGTCGCTTGAGGACAAACAACGAATTTAAGTTGAGGGTGTTGACATAACGTGGTTTCACGGTACTTTCGATGCTTTTTCATTAAGTTTAGTGTGTGTCTAGGGCCTTTTTGTAGTAATTTTAATGTGTTTTTATCTGTGTTTTGTAGGAAAGGTTTCCAAAACAAAAAATGCAGAAGGTTGTGAAGAATCAGTGCAGAAGTGACCCACGAATCGACGGTCCATCATCCCATCGACGTACCGTCATCCAATCGATGGACCATAGATGGTGACGGCCGATTGGAGGTTCAGACATCTGGAAGTAACTCGGGGAATCTGACTAAGTGTGGGGCTACGAAAGGATCGACGGTCTGTCGATCCACCGACGGACTGTTCTGGAAAATCATCGATCAGATCAAAGAGTAGTCCAGTACCCGGTGTTGAAGAAAATTTAAGTATGGAATGACGAAAGCATTGACGGACCGTAAGTGTGTCGACGAACCGTGTTGTTAGTCCGTCGATTGGATCAGAGAAGATGCAAAAGTGAAGACTGAAGAAAAATCTAAGTCTGGACCGACGGAGGTAGTCAACGGTCCTTTCGTTCCATCAATGGACCATCTGTGGAGTCGTCGATTGAAGCCGTTTTTTCTGAACATCGAATATGATACTTAATATGAAGTCAAAGTAAGGGTTAGTAACTTAGATACACGTAGCCGGACCAAGGTACGGAGTGAAATTCTCTAATTGTCGGACCAAGGATTTAGAGATACATAACTTATCAATTTGCATGCAAGACACTAGGAAAGAATTGTTATAGCTAGGATTACCGCGTTATGAACCTATAGGGAACACTTACACCCTAGTTTCTCTCACAACTTGATAAACACCAAAGTTTTAATCTTGCTACTTGTTTTACTTAGAATCAATTAAGCACTTCTGTTTCACAACCCCCCCCCTTTTAATTAACTGTTTCTGGAAAGGACTTGACTAAATAGACGTAACTGTATATTGAAGTTAAGTCTAAACCATTTTCCTCATTGAATCGACCCCATCCTACTTGTTGGGTTCTTTACTTGATATGACCACTTATACTTCTGTAAAGAAGTGTAATTTGAGCGTATCACTTAGTCTGAGTTAATGACTCTAGTGTTAAGATACCTCTTATTCAGTCAGTTCCAGTAGTGGAAGAGTTCCAAAAAGTCATTGCTGATGATCTTCCCGGAGTCCCTGTTGAGAGAGAGATAGACTTCGACGCAGATCTTCTTCCAGATACTCATCCTATCTTTATTCTGCCATATATAATGGCATCAACAGAGTTAAAAGATTTGAAAGAACATTTGAAAGACATGATGGATAAGGGCTTTATTCGATCAAGTGTCTCACCTTGGGGCGCTCCTGTCTTGTTTGTGAGAAAGAAGGATGGTTCCCTTAGGATGTGTATAGACTACTGCCAATTGAGTAAGGTGACCATCAAGAATAAGTATCCTCTTCCAAGTATAAATGATCATTTCGACCAGCTTCAGGGTGCTTCCTCCTTCTCGAAAATTGATCTCAGATCAGGATACCATTAGTTGAAAGTTAGGGAATGTGATATTCCTATGACAACTTTTAGAACCATATATGGCATTATGTGTTTCTGGTCATGTCCTTTGGTTTGACCAATGCGCCTTCAACATTCATAGATCTTATGAACAAAGTCTTCATACCTTATTTAGACCTGTTTGTTATCGTCTTCGTTGATGACATACTAGTATATTCAAGGAATGAAGAAGATCATGCTAGTTACCTTAAACAGTTCTTCAGACCTTGAAAGATAAGGAGTTATTTGCTAAGCTCTACAAGTGTGAGTTTTGGTTTAAGTCTGTGGCATTCATGGGGCACATAGTTTCCGGTGATGGAATTAGAGTGGATACCCAAAAGATAAAAGCAGTTCAGAGTTGGCATAGACCCACGAATCCAATTGATATTAGGAATTTCTTGGGTTTGGCTGCCTAATATAGAAGGTTTATTGAGGGGTTGATCTCTTTTTCGACCAATATGACTCAGAAAATAGTTAAGTTTCAATGGTCTAAAGCTTGTGAGAAAAGCTTTCAGGAGTTGAATTAGAGGTTGACTACTGTTCCGATTTTGACTTTACTAGAGGTTACTCAATGTTTTGTGGTGTACTGTGATGCATCAAGAGTTGGTTTGGGCTGTGTGTTAATACAGAATTTCTGTTGGGGATCTTTTTTTGCCTTTTCTCTTACACTAGTTGATTTTCTATGAAACAACGAAAGCTCTGGCTGCTCAAGTAACTGAAGAACATTATTGGTGGAATGTGTGCGTCCACTAACAGTCAATGGACCAGGTCCCTTGACAGAGTAAGAACAGAATGTAAGTACAGACAGTAGTCAGCATCTAATTCATGTAAACGGACCAGGTCCCTTGACTCAGCAAGAACAGTAGCTGAAACAAATGCAAAAATTAATTGGCTGTAAGTAAAATTTGCATAATGAGTTTACATGAAAATCTCCTTTCTCAACGGAGTAAAACCACAACCTGTCACACGGGATTTTCAACCGTCTTCACTAATCTTCTCAAGCAAAAATGGAACCCGATTACAACAAATATGAGAAAAAGTTATTAATCTCACAACTAACTTATAACTCTATCACTTATTGAGCCTAAAAAGATATCACACTTCCCACTAAGCTATCACCACTAGACAACTTAGATTTTGACTAAGCAACACACAGGTTGCCTACTAAACCACCTCGCTCAAATTAATTAGATTGACTAAGCGGATACAACACCGCCCACTAAATCAACTAGCTCATAGATGACTTAGAATTTTGACTAAGCAGCAAACAATGCTACCCACTAAATCATTTACCTTTTATTACTTTAGACTTTTACACACACAAACAAATATCTGAATCCTTTATACTAGGAACAGATTTACAATGTATGCACGGAAGTATAACTCCTAAGACACACTCTGATGCTTGCAACTTGATCAGGTCCTTGTTGTGCTTGCCAGAGAATACTTCTTGAAAGTGAGTTTTTACAAGTGTTCTTTAGAATTTTCAAGTTGCAAAAACTATAAAATGATAGACACAAAACTCAAACTCAAAAAATATGCTTCAGTACTCTTATCAGATCCATTTATTATAAGTATTGTTCTACCTTGAAGATGGCCTTTTCCCTTTTATCTTGTGTGTTTTGTTTTGCCAAAATCTTATGTTTTTGTTGTTGGAGAAGAGACTATATTCAAATGGACACAAACCCTTGGAACGAGGCTATTGGCTGAGAGCCTACTGTTATGAAAAGGTGTGCACCAACCACATCAGAGTTGGCAGCTTTTTGACAGCTGTCTTTTCGTTCTTTTCTCGTATGTACACTTTTGAGGACCAGGTCCCTTGTTGCTTTCTTTGAGAGTTTTGGAAGAGACTTGTTGGCTGACTTTTTACTTTAAATGAATAACTTTAATATGGTGGTTTTCATGTTTAATATATCAACAATAAAGAGTTATTACCCATTGGACAAACACCCTGGTCCATTCTGATTAATTCGGTACACTAGCGTCTCACCAACCACTAACTAACAAGACAACTTTATAGTTGCAACTCATTATGCATCTAATGGAGAGACCTCTGTCGGGGACCAGATTCCTGCATTTGTGAGGATGATCAAAACACCTAGAATATAAGAGAGAGGAGGGTTTTTTCCTCTTTTTTCAGTCATGTTCTTAGAGCATGTACTATTCATAAACCAACACTGACTGATACTACCTCCTCTCACTTGCATAGCATATCACTTTTTAGTCTTGGGAACCCATTTGAGATGGAGTTCCCAGAAAGTAGATAACGGAGTGATAAGACAATCTTTTGTCCAATGAGGTAGACTGATTTTCTTTAACTTAGGACCAGAAGCACGACCAGGTCCTTTTTACTACCTATTCCTCTATGACCATGTCCCTTTTTCTGTTTGTTCCTATGTTTGGAACAGTTTGAGGAACTTTCTTGAGATCTCATCCAAGTTGGACACTCCTTCTTTAGATGACCATCACGCCCGCAATGCAAACATAGTAGATTAATAGCAATAACAACATTTTTTACGAGACGATTGTATGGAAAATTTACCTTCTTACAACCCAACCCTTTTCTTCTGTTGTTACCCTGCCTGATTTCATTTGTAAGCATTTTAGAGGAAATGGTCTTGAGGGATTTGTTCAGTTCCTCTTTTACACTGATCATGTCCCTTTCCATCTGATAATTTCTCTCAAAGGCTAGAGCAAGTTTAGTTACAATAGTGTTCAGACTGGCTTATAGTTCTATATGCAAACTACTAGCCTCCTTCTTTCTTTTTCCAGATTTCTCATTCATTAAGCTCAATTATTTCTTGAGTTCTAGATTTTTCAGTTTCTAGACATGCCAATTGTTCTTCAATCACTGACATGTGAGTAGTCAATGCTATCTTTTCTTCGCTAAACTTGTCTAGATTGTTGTTCATAGAGTCAGTTTTTCAGTTGTTAACTCTATAACAAAGTCAATCAGAACAGCAACAAGATTTCTCAACCTTCTAACAAAATAGACACTCAAGCTTTGTTTAAGATCAAGGAGAGTTACCTTTTCTTCATCTTTCTCGACATCAGATTTTGCCATGAATGTGAACATGCCATCAAACACATTCTCGACGTCTTTAACAGCTAGCATGGATGCATCTTCAGGACATTCTGATTCATTTGAATCCGAGAAGTTACCCAAGAAAACAAGAGCCCTTTTCACAACATGATTAACAGTGTCTCTTCTGTTTGACTTGTCACGGACCTGGTCTTTGCTTTTGTTCTTGTCTCCTCCAAACTTGACACATTTTTTGTGCTTACCATTGTGCAAAGGGCATTCTCTAAGGAAGTGGTCTGGCTTACCACACTTGAAACACACGTCATTTGAGTTTTTAGCCTTGTCAAGAATTCTTTTGTTTATGAGAGCTCCATGTTTTCTCACAATTTTTTGAAATATTCCAGTGGGATAGCCCATGTTCTCATTTATTTCAGGTACTTCACTTTGTGACACCTTGAGAGCAAGTGATTTGTCCTTTTTTGCATCTTTCTTCCGATTAGCTTCATTAATCATATCCGACCGTTGTCATCGCCTTTGAGAATGATACAATTATTTTTGTTGTGGATCTCATCTTCAGAATAACTAGAGGCATTTTCCCATATTGCAATGACTTTCTTCACTACCCGATCTGCATTAGCCCTTCCCTTAGCATTGCGAGGGATCTGGTCCCTTCACCTTTCATTGATTTCTTGACTCATGCTTGTTTCTCTGAGAGTCTTTCATAAAGTGCCCTGGATTTTCGCACTTATGACAGAGGTCGTTTACGTTTGCTGTTCTGTTGGAGTTTCCCTTCTTTTGAAGCCATACATATTTTTTTTACTATTCTTTTAACACTTTTAGTCAAATTAGTCATCTCTTCTTCATCTTCAGAAGAATCATTTTGAGATATCTTAAGCACTATTAACTTCTCTTTCTTTCTGTCTTCATCGTACTCTCTTATAGACTTGTGAAACTCTTGAGTTAGATCTATATCTCTCACTTCTTTAGTAGAAGCGTAAGGACCCTCAATACTTAGTGAAGCCGCCATTCCTCGTAGGAATCTCTCTCTAGGTGTTAACTAGATAGAGACCGTCGGCTATGATAAAAATTGATGGAATGTGTGCGTCCACTAACAGTCAATGGACCAAGTCCCTTGAAATAGTAAGAACAGAATATAAGAACATACAATAGTCATCATCTACTATACGTCAACGTACCAGTTCCCTTGAGTCAGCAAGAACAGTAGCTGAAACAAATGCAGAAAGTAAATCGCTGTAAGTAAAATATGCACAATGATTTTACGTGGAAACCTCATTGCTCAAGGTAGTAAAATGATGACCTGTCAAGTGAAACCCAGTTACAACAAATGTGAGACCCGGTTACAACAAATGTGAGAAAAAGTTATTAATCTCACAACTAAGTGATAAATCTATCACTTACTGAGCCTAACCAGATATCACACTGCCCACTAAGTTATCACCACTAGAAAACATAGAATTTGACTAAGCAACACAGGTTTCCCACTAAACCACCACGCTCTGGATGACTTAGACTTTGGCTAAGCGGATACAGCACTGCCCACTAAATCAAATAGCTCCTAGATGACTTAGAATTTTGACTAAGGAGTAAAAAATGTTGCCCACTAAATCAGTTACCTTTAACCGATTTAGACTTTTACACACATAAAAAATATCTGAATCCTTTATAGACTAGGAAAAAATTTACAATATATGCACGGAAGTATAACTCTTAAGCACACTCTGATGCTTGCAACTTGATCAGGTCCTTGTTGTGTTTGACGGAGAATACTTCTTGAAGATGAGTTTTTGCAAGTGTTCTTGAGAATTTTCAAGTTATAAAAACTATAAAATGATAGACACAAAACTCAAACTCATAAAATATGTTTCAGTACTCTTATCAGATCCTTTTGTTGAGTATGAATATTGTTATACCTTGAAGATGGCTTTTTCCCTTTTTATCTTGTGCTTTGTTTTGCGAAAATCTTGTATTTTTGTTGTTGGAGAAGAGACTACATTCAAATGGACACAAACCCTTGGGACGATGCTTCTGGTTGAGAGCCTGCTATCATGAAAAGTTGTACACCAACCACATCAGAGTTGGAAGCTTTTTGACAGTTGTCTTTTCGTCCTTTTCTCGTACGTAGACTTTCCTGGACCAGGTTCCTTGCTGCGTTCTTTGAGTGTTTCGGAAGAGACTTGCTGGATGACTTCTTCCTTTAAATGAATGACTTTAACATGGTGTTTGTCATGTTGAAAATATCAACCATAAAGAATTATTACCCGTTGGACAAACACCCTGGTCCATTCTAATTGCTTCGGTACACTGGCGTCTCACCCAACACTGACTGACGAGACAACTTTACAGTTGTAACCCATTATGCATCTAATAGAGAAAACTCTGTGGGGGACCAGGTCCTTGTATTTGTGAGGTTCATCAAAACACCTAGAATATAACAGTTATTCAAAGGAAATGATATACCCTCATTTTGATGATATATGAAAGATCTCAGCTCACATAGTTGCTAGTGTTGCAGCCAAAGCATATGAACTTGGTGAGTGCATTTACTTTCCTTTTCTTGTGTCACCTTTTCTCTCGTTTTATTTTACTTATATATTAAACAATTTGGTCATTTGTACTTCAGGTGTGGCAACACGTCTTCCTCGACCTGCAAATTTTGTGAAGTATGCTGAAAGTTGCATGTATACTCCTAACTACCAAAGCTACAGATGATTGAATGGATCATATCACCAGGGGTATTCTTGTATGCACCAGAGAATTATAATAGTTCGTTTCGATCTGTTTTTCTTATAAGCTTGTGTTGTGAATTAAGCTTTATTTTTTGTTCATAAATTGGGTTTGTTGTTTAGTAAACTTGTTATTGAGTGTGTTGGCATGTTTCCAAAGTAGTTTGTTTTCATAGCCATAAGAGCAATAATAATTTGAGGAGCCGTGAAAGTGAATATATTGAGTTGTTAATGTTATACGGAATTTTATGTTAGTTCTTTGTATCTGAATCTACTACATTTTGTAACGTATCAGTATAATTTCACAAGTGAGCTCTGGAAAAGTAGGAGGCACATAAATCTTATTTCTACCTTTGTGGGGTAGAGAGATTATTTGAATTGACATACAAATTACAAGAACTTTGAAATCCTCATTACTTAGAATACTTCAGGTGTTATGTGATCATAACATTATTCGTCACATTAATTAATACAACATATATGTCTCAGACTCTAGGTTTTATAGCTCTCTAGGCTTTATAGCAGAGCTATAACCATTATCATAAAACTTAGACCAAAGCATCACACCACCATACTTAGGTGAACCATTAATTGCTGGTAAAACCTGAGAAATAAGAACATCAGATGGTATAAAACCACTTCCAGCAGCTCCTGGAGCGACGGGCAATCCTAGAAAAATCTTTCCAACTTGAATCGCGGTCCATTTATTCCAATAACTCTTAAGATTTTCTGCTCTACCAGCAAAGTATTGGCATGGTTGATTGTTGTAGAATTGAACCCAAACGTATTCGAATAGGACAGTAGAGAGTGTACCATTTAACCATGAATCAGGGAATGGACATTGTGGAGCTGCAGTTAAGTATACTTTCCTTTGTTGGCTAAATCCTGAGAGGGCTTTTGCTAGTTCATCCCAGTGTTGTGTTGTACCTCTTTCTATATCAAAATCAATTCCATCTAAAATTGCATCACCTAGTGGACGTGAAGTTGATTGACCTCCAAGATAATTGTTCCATAAATAGTTTGCTACATTCCCATAGGATATATATTTGACAACTAATTAGCTCTAGATTCGTCAAAAAACATTATTAGAAACAAAGGTTTTTCCTTCCCCGCGAATCACCGAGAGTTTGTGCTATAGAACATAATTTTTCCACTTATTTCTCACCCTTTTTAGCTAACTAGAAAAACATGTGGTGGAAAACTGATTATCACTGAAACAGTGGGAAACTTCCTAATTTTTTCATATGAAACTATTTTTTTTTCCACACTAATTTGGCCAAAATATAGAAATAACCACTAAACATTTATTAGTTATTACTCTTTCATTTTATATGATGGTGTTTGATTGGATAAGGAGTTCACGAAAGAAAGAATTTCTTTTTGAAATATGGTAAATATATTCTTAGAAATATGGTTTTACGTTTGTAGACATTTCTAAAGTTATAAGAATGGCATGAATATAAAATAAGGAGTTTAAAGTTATTTTTTCTTTAATTATATTAAAATATTACTCTTTTTAGAATAAATTAAAGAGAAAGGGTGCCATAAAAAAAACAAAGTGATGACATATTTGGTTGAATGAAGAACTTTTTGATAGGAAGCATCTCCCCATCAATGAACCCTACATGTCAACTATGGAATAGTTGGTAACTCAAACTCTCTTATTCTTTTTTGGAAATTCATTTCATTCAAAATTCAGTAACTCAAAAGAAAAAGAACATTTATCCATAAATATTAAAATTCTGACTCAATCTCTCAATTAGTTGAGCTAGTTATTCCTATACCATTTGTTTAAACAAAAAATAAAAAATCAATCAACTCTTTAGTTTTTACTAATACAAATCTTACCTAGCATCATCAGCAGAAGAAAGTGAATAACTTCCAACACCACCACCAAGTGAAAGCATAACTTTGATACCTCTACTTTGACATGCTCTAATACTATTCTTAACGTGGAATATAATTATGTAATTATAAAATATTATTATTATTATTATTATTATTATTTTGTAGAGATACTAATTAATCAATAAATTAACAAATATCAGTTTAAAGTATATTTTTAAAATTTAATGAATATACCTTATCCCCTCCCCTGAAAATAAGGGATACTAAAATTGAAGAAGAATTAAAAAAATTGAAAGAAAGAGAGTGAATCTCTTGTAACCATCTCGTGGTTTCAAATTGAAGTGAATATAAATAAATGTTTTTTTGGACAGTGTTTTTTTATTAGGAAGGAAATTTTTTTTTGGGCAGTGGAATTTCTTGAAACCATATAATGGTTTAAGACTTTTCTTTTAGTGATTTTACTTTAGATGATATTCTGGGTGCAAGAAAAAACTATATTTACCCTATCCACCCTTTCCATCCCTGTGAAATTACAATCTGAAAAAGTAAGATCGTACCAGGTCGTGCCAAAAAAATGTTCTGTCAAATATATTTTCCATAAATAATAAGTGTTAAATGATCTTATTTGTCCCATTTCATTTCTTTCAATTAACCCCTAATCATTTCACCGTATGAACCACCTTCCTCCTTATGATGCTTTTACGCAAGCCTACCACTCTACTCGTGTGGGGGCACAACAATAACAAACTAGTATAATAAAAATCATATGATATCAAAATTATATCATTCGACCAAACACTTAATGGACTTTATATGAAATAAACAGAATAGTCTGAACATATGAATAAGAAATAATTCAACAATTTTCCAAGGCTTAAAAGCGATTAATCCAACAATTCAAAACAATAAATAAAACTACCACCCACAAATATCATATTTGATGATCCATCAATGCATCTTGCTTGAAGAAGGACGATAACGAAAACATCACCAAAATAGACGAACTTCACCAGTTGAATTAGGCATGGCCAGGGTAAGCTCCAAACATGGTAACAAATTGTTACGAGCTTGCTCATTTGAATTGGATGATTCATCATTCAGGAGATCAGATCCAACGCTTGAACTCGAGAAAGATACTTGTGTTCGAGAAACAATATCAGGAGCAATTGGAGGAGGACGAACATGCAATTGTTGAATCCCTCTATTTTCAATCGCAAAGTACTCGAATATATTAACATATGACCCATGGATAAATTAATTGCAAAATAATATTTTCCACCTTTCTCCAAAATAAATAATGTTTAGTAAAGAGAGTTGTGCTTTATAATTTGAACAATATATGAATGGTATTAGACACATTGCACATAATCATAAAGGCTTACAACACTATAATGTTATTGTGAGATGTTCCAATACTAATTAAAGAAAAATATTTAATAGTAGCATGTTTTTAAGGAAAGTTTTTGAAACTAATCCAATAATTCCAAAATGGAATAACTATGAAATCATTCCACGTTAAACCTCCATTAACTACTACTAATCGTCTGAATGGACCAAAAATATGACACAGGGCAAAATTAAATGATTTTAAAATAGTTAAAAGGAAAAATTAAAACTTTTCTCAAAAAAGAAATTCTTCAAAAAGCATAGGCTAAAATAGTTTAATGAAAGAATAAACTTACTCATTTTGTTGAAGAATGGAGCTTTCATTCATACTAATGTTGCGGCCATTGTTGAGTTGGAGAATAATTGAAGGTGCGCTTGTTAGTGAATCATTATCAATCACTTACCTTTTAAAATAATAATCAACACTACAAAAATTATATTAGAAACACATTAATTGAATATTAATCATGTACAAACATTATTTCGAAACTTTATTTTAATAATATTTTATTATATGTTTCTTTTCTTATTTTGCAACCCTTAACATGCTATATATATCTATCAACTAAGTGAAAAATGTAAATTCTATCGCATTAGCATGAGATCTTTATTAGCACACCTTCTATTTTGAAAAATATATATTTAAACAGTCATACATTATAAATCGAGTTAAATATTATGTAATACCGATATATTTAAAAAAAAAACTAAATTTTAAGGAATATTTAGGGGTTTAGCTTATTATCAAAATATATGTGCATTTCTTTTATACATTTTAGTAAAGATTGACTTTTATTCATTAGCATTGGTTCAATTCGTTTCAAACTAATTTTTTTAACACACTTAAATTAAAAAATAATTAAAAAACAAGCATATATATATATATATATATATATATATATATATATATATATATATATATATATATATATATATATATATATATATATATAAAAGGTTACTAGGAAAAAATTTTATAAGTGCTTATTACCCCATATTGTTAGCACCTCCAACTTCAGTTGATTGATGATCGTTCTCCTCTTCAAACAAATATGACTGTTGAAAATTTCAAATAGATAATTTTTTAATTAGAATTAATAAAGATAAAAAAATTAAATATTTATACAATTACATTTATAAAAAATTTAATAGATCTGAATTAAAAAGTAAAATCTTTGGTAAAATAACCCTTAAATTTGAATGTAGACACTTTTACCAGCCTACAACTTATATTTACACTAAGGATTATATTAGTACGATAATAATTAAATTGGTAAAATCTTACACTATCTCCATAGAGTTCATCCAGATTGTTGATATTTTCATCATCACTAGTGTTGTTGTTATCATCATCGTCGTCGACTTCAACGTCTCCACAACGTATCCATCTCCCTCCTTCATCGACAAGACAGTTGGGGCACATCGTTGTACCCTTAACATTGAATGTAGATCCAATACAATCTGCATATAACAAGATTTTGTATATTGAGTAGAGAAAGTATCAGAACTCGGATTTCTGATTTGCTAATTTAAATACAGAAGTCAACAGAAAAGATCCATCTATCTACAACATGATTTATCAAGTGTATTCAATAGAAAAATTCACATTTGCTTATTTTTTGCTAAAATTAAAAAAATAAATCTACAAATAACTTAGATTTATATTACTTACCCAAATGAAAGTAATGTTGACAACGAAGCTTTGTTATAGCCCTTTTACCGTTATCGACAACTTTTCTGAGACATAGGGTACAAACAGCAGGAGGATTATTTGGGAAAATAATTTTATCCATAGCTATTGAAAATATTCAGAAAAAAAAATATTTCAGCATTATTTATACTAAAGTTTCAGCATTAATTGTTATTATCCTCAGGTAATTATAAGTCAGAAATAATAAAGACAATTTGCTTATAAAATGAATGTAATAAAAAAGGAAAATAAAAGTGAAGACCAAGCATTTAAAAGAGTGATTACTATAATTAATTGACCAGCTCAAGTTTACTACGACCATTGACCATTATTGATGTTCAAACGGTAAAATAAGACCAAAAAATTTAAAACTATTTTGTGTTATATATGACTACTCTTTTCTTAGAGTGTGTTTGGTATTTTTCAATTTTCTCATGTTTGGTTGGGATAAAAATTTCGGAAAATGTTTTCCAAATCAACTCATTTTCCTCAAAATTGAGGAAAATGACTTCCCTTCAAAAATTAAGGAAAACATTTTCCAAAACTCTCCTCCAATTTCAAATTACATTTTTTTTGGAAAAACATCAATTTTAAATTTTATTTATTTTTTCACCCGATCCCTGACCCCCCCCCCCTCCCCAAAAAATTAATTTTGTTTTTTAAAAATATTTTCAACTTCAATTTTTTTGTTTTTAAACTCCTAACCTCCCCCACCCCCCCCCACCCCCCCACCGGCTAGGCCCCTAACCAGCCCCCCACCCACCCCCACCCCCCCAAAAAGTTAAATTTGTTTTTTAAAAATACTATCAACTTCAAATTTTTATTTTCACACTCCTACCCCCCCCCCCCCCTGCCCACCCACTACCACACCCCCCCACCCCACACCACACACCACACACACCACCCTCCAAAAAAATAATTTAGTTTTTAAAAATATTTTCAATTTCATAAATTATTATCTACTCTAGTAAATATAAAAGATGTCTCTCGAAAATATTTTCGACTCACTAACCAAACATGAGAAAATAAGCCCAAAATCTACTTGTTTTTCAGGAAAACATTTTCCTTCATACCAAACACACCCTTAATGATTGAAATTTTAAATTGTTTGAAAATATTTATCGGGACGTTGAATATAGATAAAAAGTATAAATCATGTTATAATATAAAATTTTCTGATAAATTCATGAGATTAAAACATGTATATTTGTGTTTGTGCTCGCAAAGGTTTTTTGTTGTCTTAATTAAACGATCATTACGTTGTATATAAGAATTAAGCTATCAGATTCGTATATTTAATACTAAAAACTTAGTCTTCCTTATGGAAGTAAGGTTAATGTCTCCCTCTTCCGTAAATATACTTGTCTTATATTACAATCGAATATGGTCTGTCTAGTACTTTAGCCCATAAAAAATGGTCATACTATCAAATAAAAACTTATGTTGTTTTTGGTATTAACACAAAAGAGCTATTCAAATATGCTTGTATTGCTCACTTACGATTCGACTTCTGACATATAATTGATAGCTCAATATACACTACAAGACATTTAACTTTTTACGACCACTTCTTAGCGAAAGGAAATGAATCTGGTCGTTATAAGTATACCTATAACGATCAATTATTTTTCCTATTGTTAAAACTTATATTTTGCTAAATATTAACAAAGAAATAATATTTTATCTATAAAGAACTTATTATCTGGTTGTTAATGCCCTAATTTTCTCACGGGACTTTTCCCATTTTCCTTAACCCCTCCTCCCCTCAAAAATAAAATATTAGCAGTTGACTAAAATTCATCACATCTTAGGGTTTCAATTTGGATCGGTTCTTCTTATCACTATAGAAGAATCTCTAATCTTGCAAATTTCTTCTCAATTATGCTTGCGATAAAGAAGCTGATGAATAAGCAGATACAAATTATCCTATTTCTTACTAGATTCGCACGAGATTGATCACTTCATCAGGTATTTTGTTATGATCTTGGCTTTGTTAAGTGACCAATCTAGGGTTTTATTTATGTTTGTATTGGAGATACATCTCGATTTATGCTTTCTTTTCGTTCAATTGGAGATTGTTATATGATTAAACAAATTTTAAATTCCGAGAGATGAAAATTTTGTTTGACACCTCTTTCTGCATCAACTATGTAGTTTCTTTCGAGGTAAGATTCAAAATTTACCTTTTATAGGTTAATTTCGGTTCAAATTAAGAGGGTAATGATTAATGATCATAGTTCTTACGTCTATGGGCAATTGCATTATTGATTTCAATTGTTGACACCCAATTTTGACCCTCCCCGGTAGGAATTAATTCATGAGCTTCTTAAACTCTCAAACAATTTAAAATAATTAGTTTTATAAATTTACGAAAAATATAAAGTTTGCGTTATTTTAAATAATTTTTGTCGTTTCTTAAAGTTTTTAGATAATATCTATATTTTACATAATTATGCATATAAGTATATTTTATGATTATTCAAAAATTATCTCAAAATATTTTAAATTTAGTAAGTAGTCTTTTAAATTAGTTTAGTTTAAATCAGGGTTATATTTTTTTATTTTTTATTTTTGAATCACTAAGTTTACGATTAAATTAATTATTTTATTTTTTGTTAAGATTAAGAAGCTCGCAAAATTAATTTATGTGAATTCATCCTATTACTTTAAACCATTCAAATAGACAAATTTTGGACTTTTGCATTTGGCCGACATTGCTTCCCACATCTATTTTGAATCAAAAATTGGTCCTATATAAGCCCGTCCTCATTGCACCAAAAAAAAAAAAGAGGATATAGAGAGTAGACCAAAGAGTACCCAGAAAATTTTTTGGGAATTCTTGGTTCCATAGTTTAAAATTTTTAAAATATTTTTCGCGGTTGTTCGAGTTTGGAGAGGTGGTGGAATCGTCTCCGTCAAACTCGTAGTCTCGGTTCGCTGCCCAGAATCAGGTAATTTTTTTTTTTTAATTATTATTATTATTTTTTCTTTTAGTTTGCTTATGTTTCTTTAGGAATTTATTTGTGTATTAGTTGTAGTTTAGGAGTTATGGTAATGTTCTTAGTATAATCTGCATTCTAGTAGCCTATTTAATCTTTATTTTATTTAGTTCAATATCTGTGTAAACTTGTTGCTTTAAGATATTTCGATCTAGCTGCCATTTGTTTTCTACTTGATTTTATAATCAGAATTACTATTTATATAATGTGGTGTTGTCCTATTCTTATGATTGAATCTTCTAGGCATTACGTTTATATACAAAGGAAGTGACGTAATATAGTCAATTCGAATGAGTTCTGGTTTGTTTTGGTTGATCTTAATTTTTTTTTGTTTTATATATGCATATATGTATACATATATATAATTTGTCAATTACCCAATTTGCTAACTATTTGGATCTTGAGTTTAATTAGTATTAACATTTAGTTGTTATAACTGTCATACTTTTATGTGTGTATTAATTTGCCATAGCAAATTGGATTCGTTTCACATCGTGTTTGAGATGTGCCTAATTTCATCACTTTATGGCTAATTCATTTTTATTTTATTGCATGTGAAACTCTCCTCGAGTCCTCACGGACTTTAATCCATCTTGTTGCGGTTTCTCATCGAGCCATAAAGGCTCCAAAATATATTCCTCGAGTCGTCCAGCCCCTCTAATTGGTGTACAGGTCGAAAGCAGTAAAGTCATTGCTGGAAATTAATTTTTCAGCCCCCCCAAAAGTTGAAGAACAGGTTGATATACCGGCTGTATACACTGATATACAGTCGGAAAATACAATATACAGGTGCAAAAAATAGAAAAATGCAGGAAGGAAATACAGGGGGTAAGTTTAAGAGAAAATACAGAATTGGCAGGCCCAAGAATGAATCGTATACAGTCAATATACACTGATATACGACAAGTGTATACAAAAACGAGAATTGGGTTAAAACCCCAATTTCCAGCAAAATTGGCCCAAAAGGGGGGCCCAAATTCATCTTCTCCTTTACTCCTTTATTATTTAATTGTTATTATTATTATCTTTTTATTAACTCTAAATTTAGAATTATTAAATAACTTAATTAATTCCCCAAGAGATGAACTATATTCTTTATGTTAGTATGTTTAAATAAATTTCATTTTTGTTAACACTTGATTTTTGTTTATTTGAAAACTTTTACTTAACTTTTAATTAACTTAAAATAGTCTCTATGCTTAATTGACCAATTTGATTTAAAATATTATTGTAAAAAAAAATACGTCAAATAAGTTTTAACAAATCTAGTCTTGTTAAAATTCTAATCACTTGTATTATATTCAAATGTTTCAATTAAGATTCCATTTTCTTATAAAAAAAAAATTATTCTCTTAATTATTTTTTCAAGATAATCGAGTTTTGTAAATTAATAATATTATTTCTATATTAAATTTTTTTTAAAAATAGTCAAAATAATTAACCTAAGTCGTAGGATAACCGCATGTTAGCGGACGCTTCAAATGCCTTAAAAACCTTCTTGAAGCGTAAATAAGAACCTCTTACCCATTTTCTCTCAATTTATTAAGATTTAATCTGTTAAAATCTTTTTTAAATTAAGTTTTCTTAATTTCTTTAAAAAATTAAGTGGCGACTCTTTTCTAAGTATTTTTCTCAAATTGTTTTATACTTAGAAACATTTCAAAAAAAGTGATTTTTCTAAAGATAGGTAAAATTACGGCATAACAGAAATGGCGACTCTGCTGGGGATTTAATAGGTTCTAACCATAATAGATTTAGGTTAATTATTAATGTTTTTAGCATATGCTTACTTGTTTGCTTATATTGCATGCCTAATGCCTTAATTTTTATACTTATGTGATATAAACTGTTTATTTGTTATTATTTTCATAAATTGTATATTTGTTACTGCTTTATAAACTGTCATTCCGTTCATATTTCTCCACTTATTGGAAATTCACACTATCACACGTACACGCGAGGTGTGCTTTGTGCACCCGCAAACTTCTTTCAAAATTCTCAAAGTTAGGAGAGTTGGCATATGCGCGGGGTGTCCGGATCTTTTTCCGTGTAACCGCGTAGCCTTCTCACTCGAGTTGTCCACTCGGGAACCTTGTGTTTAGAAAGCCAAATCTTAGAAAACATAAGATAGAGCTAAATCACCCCTCAGTTTAAGTCATGCATGCATATGCCTTAGGGGGATCGATTTTGGGTATCGATTTCACATTTAAGAAGTCCACCCTTACGTCGACGGATTTCACGATCCAACGACCAAAAGCATGTTTTGTGCAACTTGATAATGATAGACGGACTCAAGCCTAAATTTGACATAGTGAGTACGATTTAATAAAAACTCGATTTGTCACAAATTAATGGCTCGGATCAATCTATCATAATCACATTCTTTGATTCATTAGGCCTACCCTTGGCGAAAATGGGTCACATATCTATTAAGAACGCACAATAACTGTTTATGTGTTATAACTGCTTATGTGAAAATGTTGATTTATTTGAAGATATTGTAGCTCACTCCACTTCTAATAATTTTTAGAACCCCTAAGCATAAATATCAAGTCACTATCAAAAGTGCGTCCAAATATTCTTCGAATCTTTAGTTTCCCCCCAAAAAAAATATATATTCAAAACTCTCTTTCAAATCCTAAATCTTACTCTCTCATCTAAAAAAAAAGGTGTAAATTTCCCATCTCAAATCAAAAAGAGATTCAAAATGGTCGAACTACGTAGGACCTGAATTCTCCCCGTGATATACGTAGGCAGTCTTTCAAGATTCGGTCCATATATTTGGAATTTTCTATTTTTTCCGCTCTCCCAAGCAAATTAGAGTTTCCTCTCAGTCAAAACCAAAAGTATGTAAATTACATTGAATCCACGCAAGTTAACTTTTCCAATTCACTATTCCCAAAATTAAATAGACAAATTCCTGTCTATTTAGTCACCTTTCTATATCAGTGGGCTCGTTTATCTTCAAATGAAGCAACTCTTATGTGTTTGTGATCATGTGTGTGATATTTTGTATTATTTATCATCTACAAAAACTAACACATTTGTCTTTTGAGTTATTTTTCTTTTAAGGTACATAAAACTGATCTGTGTTGAGAAAATGGCTGAACATCCATACTTCACAAGGTCCCAAAGATTCCTTCTTTGACCAAAGTTCATCAAAAGGCAAAGAAAAGGTGGTTGAAAATATCGAGAACACTGATTTGAGCAAAATCACTGTGAATAACCCTATCATTGCTGAACAAAACAAGCTGATTGCACGATTGTTCCAACAAATTGCTGAAATAAGGGCTGAAATGGATAAGTTCCGAGATTTGACAAATATGACTATCATTGCCAACACTTCTAATTCAGAAAATTGAAGACCTCCACTCCATTTTTCTACTTCAGATCCAGCCTCCATATGTTTTCCAAACAATTCAACCATCGCTACAAATCCAAAACCTCCCATCATCGACTCGATCACCCTTAACTCACATCAAGCTAGCTCCTCACACCAAAAAGTACTTACTCTTCTAAATCCAAACACCAACAATTTCCAGAATTTTCCTCCCAATTATCAAATTCCTACTCCAACGGTCCAAAACTCATCTACAACTCAAGCCATACCTCTAAAAACCGCATCTACTACACGCTTCGATGAAATGTTTGGTTACAATGTGGAACTCATTCCTGATCGATACTATTTGGAGAGAATCAAACAGATTTCTTGTGAAAACTATCGAGAATATGCCTACCGTTGAAGAAGAGAGGTTGCAAGGGTTAGGCCTCCCTTGACTGAGAAAGAGATTATTGAAATCTTTGTGCGTATTCAAGATTCGGAGTACTACAGCAGGATGTTTCTAATTTTAAGAAGGAAGTTCAGTGAGATAGTCAAAATTGGTGAAGCTATTGAAGAAGGTCTCAAGACCCGAAAAATCATACCAATGATTTTCCAAGGTGAATCCTCAAGACCATTGAGGAGGAAGAGGAAAGATGTTTCCTCTATCTCATTTGAATCGAATAAAAAATCACAGAGGCATGCCGGTCACAATGTTCGAAATCCTTTACCATCTAAAACCTACCCCTTAACTCTACAAAATCCTTACCCCATCTTTTATGTCCAACCAAATTACCAAGATCCAGTATAAAATTATTCAAATTACCAAGATCCAGCACAAAATTATCCAAATTAGCAAACTCCATTGCCAAATTATCGCCGAATTACCCAAATGCTCCTCAAATCTTCCAAAATCCACAATATCCAAATTTTTGAACGCCGACACCTACTCGCCAAAATCCCTCACTTTATCATCAAGTACCTCCACGAAATAATCACAATCTTTCTCATCCAAAACTTGAGAGGAAACCACCTCGAGTCTTTACTCCTTTGATTGAAAGTCGGACTCGACTTTTTGAAAGATTGAAAGTAGCCGGTCTGATACACACAATTGATCCCAAAAATGTCAATGTTAATTTTCGAAATTACAGGGCCGATCTTCATTGTGCTTATCATTCAGGATGTGTCGGGCATACCACTGAAGATTGCATCAACTTGAAACATAAAATTCAGGACTTGATTGATCCAAAGGTTGTAACTCTTCAAACTGTCATACCCAATGCTAATGTTGATTCACTGCCGAATCGTGGAGAGTTTACCGTTAACACGGTCGAGGTCAAAAAAAATTGGTGTAAATCCAAACCAACCTTGATAGCCGTGAGAAAGTTGTAGCTTCACTGAGCATAATTGAGAAATCTGAATTTGTGGTCATGGATCCATATCAAGCGCTTGATTTAGTGCCAAAAGATGATAAGAGCAAGAAGTAGGTCAATCATGTTTCGCCAAAGCCTTTGCCGCATTTGTATTCGTCTTTTCTGGTAGAAGAATATGCCAATGATGATAATCTCAGAGAAGGAACTAGGGATCCCTTGAAGAAGGCGATGTCATACTGGAGGAATTGATGGAGACATCAAGCGTACGAGATGCAGAGCCAATGAAACAAGTTCTTAATTGGACTTCCACGCCGCTCTTGACTCCTCGTTCATCTTGATAGACAAAGATGAATTTTAAGTTATTTTTTAATTTCTCTTATAATATTTTGAAAAGGAAAAATGGCTCATAGTCATGGTCAAAGTTCGTATTTTCTTATTTTCAATGAAAACCTCTTCTATTGCAAAATTTTATTTCACTTGCTTTAATTTTTCTATCTAACAACCTTTGTGTTTGTTTAAGTAAAAATAATTTTAAATCTGTCAACATCATATCATGTCACAAGCTGAATGAACAAATGAGGTAGATGACGATGTGTTCTAAGAGTATGATGAGGAGATCATGATATCTAGATACACCTACAAAGAATTGAAACAACTCGAGAATCATGATAAGTCAAATTTGGATGACACATAAAAGGATGACTGTGTCCAAGAGATTAGAATAAGTGTCTATCTGACAGAAGCTCGGAAAAGAGAATTCAACAACCTACTTAGACAATACATCGACACATGTGAGGGTTGAGCATAGACGTTCATCTCAAATGATGAATCTACTCAGATGTTATCAAGAGCTATAAAGGTTGAAGATTTAGAGTTTTTGTAATTTCTTTCCTTGTAATCACATCATTTGCCTGTAACCATCTTATATTTTAAAATTAGGAAATTATCCTTTGTAAACGAACTACGTCTGACCTGAATTCTCTAGAATGAGATACGTAGGCGGTCTATGTCGGCCTCGGTCATTTCCTTTATCAGAATTTTCTAGTTTTATCAATCCTCGAGAGGGGAACTACGTATGACCTGATTCCTGCCTCAACGGGATACGTAGGCGCCACAAGGGTTCGGTCATATCTCACGTAAGATTTCTATTTTTCTTTACAATAGAAATTGGGACAGAATTTTTGAGAGGGACTCAAAAATTCTCAAGAAGAGACTTAAAAATTCTCAAGACATAAGATATATTGTGAGTTGCAACTGGGACAGAATTTTTGAGGGGGTCTCAAAAATTCCAACAAGTCATATATCAAAAGTTTGAAATACGTTGAGACGTCTAATCAAGACGAAATTTTTTAGAGGGTCTCAAAAATTCTCAAGAAGATCTCCAACAAGTCAAGATTTAAGATTCATTATGAGTTGCAAGTGGGATATAATTTTTAGAGGATCTAAAAAATTCTACAAGTTATATATCAAAAGTTTGAAATACGTTAAGACGTCTAATCAAGACGAAATTTTTGAGAGGGTCTCAAAAATTCTCAAGAAGATCTCTAACAAGTCAAGATTAAAGTCACATGGTGAATTACAGAATTTTATTTGAGGGACTCAAAAAATTTACAACTCATATATCAAATATTTGAGATACTCCAAGACATCTAACTGGGACAGAAATTTTTGAGAATGGGTTCAAAAATTTCTTCAAGCATCACTAGAAGTATGTAGTTAATTTTGAACATTTCGAGCATGATAAGAAGTTTAAAGCTAACTTCAAATGATCTCTAGCATCGTTAAAGTTCATAGTCAACTTCAGCAATCTCAAACATTGTTGGATTTCAGAGACAAGTACAAAACTTTCCAACTATGGAGGACTTTGGGAGAGCCAATTCAGAAATTTCTCAAGCTTCAGCGATTTTCTGAATTCTCCAGGACAAGCTATCGGATACGTCTAAAGTTTAAACCAAGGATGTTCATTTAAGCTATGCATGACATGACATTTGACAGTGACTTCTTTCAAATTGATTCTCAAAAAAAATTTCTTTTTCTTAAGGATTTTAAATATGTCAAATGTTTTGTACAAATTCATCTTTTGTCTATCAAGAAGTAAGATATCAGAGTGATCAACTGAAGATATCAAGAATAGGAGCAAGCGATTGAAGAAATCAACACAGATCAGTTTGTTTTAAAAACTAACAATTTTTCTGTGGATGCAGGTATATAAAATTGCCTCAAGATCATCATATTCCTCGATTCAATGAATATGGAGAATTCAAAAGGGCGAGTATCTCCCCGAAATCGACAACTTTTTTGTGGAGAAAGAAAAGTCATTTAACTTCTTTAGAAGAAAAGCAGTAGTTCAGAATACGAGAAACAACACCTCGTTCAAATCTCCAACAAAGCACCAGTCACATTGAACACAAAATGTTCAAAATGGGACAAGTGAAGACATCACTCTCAATATGTACAAACATCTACAAAGATATCCAAATTACAGTTTTTCGGCATCAAGAACTATTGGAAAATATTCACAAATCTCGTTGATATCAGATACGGTAATGTGAACCACCCAGAGGGACATCGTATTTATCACGAGGAAGTCATGCATATCGTATTATAAAGGAGTTAATGCCATTATTGAGATATGTCATTCATAATCAAACTGCCAAGAGGGCCATCATATTAAAATTGCCAAGAAGGTCATTCATATTCAAACTGCCGAGAGGGCCATTGCATATTCAAACTGCCAAGAGGGCCATCATATTCAAATTGCCAAGAAGGCCATTCATATTCAAACTGCCAAGAGGGTCATCATATTTATATTGTCAAGAGGGCCATTACATATTCAAACTGCCAAGAGGGCCATTGCATATTCAAACTGCCAAGAGGGCCATTGCATATTTATATTGCCAAGAGGGCCATTACATATTCAAACTGCCGAAAGGGCCATTGCATATTTATATTGCCAAGAGGGCCATTACATATTCAAACTGCCGAGAGGGACATTGCATAATCAATCTGCCAAGAGGGCCATCATATTCAAGTTGCCAAGAAGGCCATTCATATTCAAACTGCCGAAAGGGCCATTGCATATTCAAATTGCCAAGAAGGCCATTCATATTCAAACTGCCGAGAGGGCCATTGCATATTTATATTCCCAAGAGGGCCATTACATATTCAAACTGTCGAGAGGGCCATTGCATAATCAAACTGCCAAGAGGGCCATCATATTCAAATTGCCAAGAAGGCCAATTCATATCAAACTGCCAAGAAGGCATAATCTTCTATTGCCAAGAGGGCTATTACATATTCAAACTGCCAAGAGGGCCATTACATATTCAAACTACCGAGAGGGCTATTGCATAATCAAACTGCCAAGAGGGCCATCATATTCAAATTGCCAAGAAGGCCATTCATATCAAACTGCCAAGAAGGCATAATCTTCTATTGCCAAGAGGGCTATTACATATTCAAATTGCCAAGAAGTCCATTCATATTCAAACTGCCGAGAGGGCCATTGCATATTTATATTGCCAAGAGGGCCATTACATATTCAAACTGCCGAGAGGGCCATTGCATAATCAAACTGCCAAGAGGGCCATCATATTCAAACTGCCAAGGGCCATTGCATAATCAAACTGCCAAGAGGGCCATTGCATATTTAAATTGCCGAGAGGGTCGTTCATATTTAAATTGCCAAGAAGGTCATTCATATCAAACTGCCAAGAAGGCATAATCTTCTATTGCCAAGAGGGCTATTACATATTCAAACCGCCGAGAGGGCCATTGCATTCAAACCCGAGAGGGCCATTGCATCTTCAACCGCCAAGAAGGCCATTGCATCTTCAAACTCCGAGAGAGTCATTGCTTCTTCCAATGCCAAGAGAGCATCATCATCTTATCAATCGAGCATCAACATCATTCTATCAATGAAGTATCATCATCAACAATATTACATTATCGATAAAGTCATCATCATGTCGCATCATATCAATTCATCAGCTACTGTGTCAAAACTGATGGAAGCTGACGTCAGAATATTTCTAAAAAATATGTGCCGAAGAGGGTAAAACATAACACCTCTCTATGTAAATTACAGTTTCTACTAACAAGTTTGTTTTAATCTCTGCCGAGAGCATCCAAGAGGATGAATTCTCAAATCAAACCACAGGTGCGAACGACATCAAAAGGGATGCAGCACAACGTGGAACTTTTCTTAGCAGCGAACTGGGACATAGTTCAAAGAGGAGTATCAAACTCTTAGGACGCGAGCTGAGAAGCAACTTCCACCACAATCAAACCACACCCCTCTCAAAAGGCGTGTGGGTTTTTCTTTTAGTTCATCGGTTCAATTTCGAATCCGTGAAACATTTCACCCTCACCGGAGGCAACTTTCTAATCTGAGTGACAGTGCACCAAGAGCTTTGAAAATTATGTCTGTGTAAGTTCTTAATTATGGGTGTGAAGTGTACCACATTCATGGCTAAGAGGTTGCAAGCCTCTTTTTCACACTTGACTTACTCGTCATTCCTCCAGAACCGAAGGTTATCTTGCATAAAAGATTTCCTTTTTAACCGATCGATTCGAACTACAAACAGCCTGATTCCTAAGGTTTGAGGATATGTAGGCGGGCTCAATGTTGAAAACTCAGCCGTATTCTAACATTCCACTCGAATCTTATTCCCAAGCATCCCGATTCCTTCATAACTCGGTATCGAGATGACTTTTGATTTCTTTCAAAATCGTGCGTTAAATCTAGCGTATCGAACTACAAGTGGCCTGAATTCTCATATAGCCTGAGATATGTAGGAAACACATTTTCAGGGCTCAGTCATAATTTCTAAAGTCCGTACCAGATCTCTTTTCTTAAAAGATGAATATGTGGTCGGTCAAAATTGGCTTAGTCAATTTCATTTTCCTCGAATTTCTTGCATCAATCCAAATAAAATGAGGGACAGCTGTTGACACCCAATTTTGACCCTCCCCGGTAGGAATTAATTCATGAGCTTCTTAAACTCTCAAACAATTTAAAATAATTAGTTTTATAAATTTACGAAAAATATAAAGTTTGCGTTATTTTAAATAATTTTTGTCGTTTCTTAAAGTTTTTAGATAATATCTATATTTTAAATAATTATGCATATAAGTATATTTTATGATTATTCAAAAATTATCTCAAAATATTTTAAATTTAGTAAGTAGTCTTTTAAATTAGTTTAGTTTAAATCACGGTTATTTTTTTATTTTTATTTTTTTGAATCACTAAGTTTATGATTAAATTAATTATTTTTTTTTGTTAAGATTAAGAAGCTCGCAAAATTAATTTATGTGAATTCATCCTATTACTTTAAACCATTCAAATAGACAAATTTTGGACTTTTGCATTTGGCCGACATTGCTTCCCACATCTATTTTGAACCAAAAATTGGTCCTATATAAGCCCCTCCTCATTGCACCAAAAAAAAAAGAAGAGGATATAGAGAGTAGACCAAAGAGTACCCAGAAAATTTTTCGGGAATTCTTGGTTCCATAGTTTAATATTTTTAAAATATTTTTCGTGGTTGTTCGAGTTTGGAGAGGTGGTGGAATCGTCTCCGTCAAACTCGTAGTCTCGGTTCGCTGCCCAGAATCAGGTAATTTTTTTTTTAATTATTATTATTATTTTTTCTTTTAGTTTGCTTATGTTTCTTTTGGAATTTATTTGTGTATTAGTTGTAATTTAGGAGTTATGGTAATGTTCTTAGTATAATCTGCATTCTAGTAGCCTATTTAATCTTTATTTTATTTAGTTCAATATCTGTGTAAACTTGTTGCTTTAAGATATTTCGATCTAGCTGCCATTTGTTTTCTACTTGATTTTATAATCAGAATTATTATTTATATAATGTGGTGTTTAGTCCTATTCTTATGATTGAATCTTCTAGGCATTACGTTTGTATACAAAGGAAGTGACGTAATATAGTCAATTCGAATGAGTTCTGGTTTGTTTTGGTTGATCTTAATTTTTTTTTGTTTTATATATGCATATATGTATACATATATATAATTTGTCAATTACCCAATTTGCTAACTATTTGGATCTTGAGTTTAATTAGTATTAACATTTAGTTGTTATAATTGTCATACTTTTATGTGTGTATTAATTTGCCATAGCAAATTGGATTCGTTTCACATCGTGTTTGAGATGTGTCTAATTTCATCACTTTATGGCTAATTCATTTTTATTTTATTGCATGTGAAACTCTCCTCGAGTCCTCACGGACTTTAATCCATCTTGTCGCGGTTTCTAATCGAGCCATAAAGGCTCCAAAATATGTTGCTCGAGTCGTCCAGCCCCTCTAATTGGTGTACAGGTCGAAAGCAGTAAAGTCATTGCTGGAAATTAATTTTTCAGCCCCCCCAAAAGTTGAAGAACAGGTTGATATACCGGCTGTATACACTAATATACAGTCGAAAAATACAATATACAGGTGCAAAAAATAGAAAAATGCAGGAAGGAAATACAGGGGGTACGTTTAAGAGAAAATACAGAATTGGCAGGCCCAAGAATGAATCGTATACAGTCAATATACACTGATATACGACAAGTGTATACAAAAACGAGAATTGGGTTAAAACCCCAATTTGCAGCAAAATTGGCCCAAAAGGGGGGCCCAAATTCATCTTCTCCTTTACTCCTTTATTATTTAATTGTTATTATTATTATCTTTTTATTAACTCTAAATTTAGAATTATTAAATAACTTAATTAATTCCCCAAGAGATGAACTATATTCTTTATGTTAGTATGTTTAAATAAATTTCATTTTTGTTAACACTTGATTTTTGTTTATTTGAAAACTTTTACTTAACTTTTACTTAACTTAAAATAGTCTCTATGCTTAATTGACCAATTTGATTTAAAATATTATTGTAAAAAAAATAGGTCAAATAAGTTTTAACAAATCTAGTCTTGTTAAAATTCTAATCACTTGTATTATATTCAAATATTTCAATTAAGATTCCATTTTCTTAAAAAATAAAAAAAAATTATTCTCTTAATTATTTTTTCAAGTTAATCGAGTTTTGTAAATTAATAATATTATTTCTATATTAATTTTTTTTTTAAAAATAGTCAAAATAATCAACCTAAGTCGTAGGATAACTGCATGTTAGCGGACGCTTCAAATGCCTTAAAAATCTTCTTGAAGCGTAAATAAGAACCTCTTACCCATTTTCTCTCAATTTATTAAGATTTAATCTGTTAAAATCTTTTAAAATTAAGTTTTCTTAATTTCTTTAAAAAATTAAGTGGCGACTCTTTTCTAAGTATTTTTCTCAAATTGTTTTATACTTAAAAACATTTCAAAAGTGATTTTTCTAAAGATAGATAAAATTACGGCATAACATCAATTATCTAAATTTGGGATTAAAAAATAAGAACTTGTGGATTGTGTATTTCAATGTGCAATCTACATATTTTCTTCTCTATTTATTCCACTTTTCCACTTTTGTTATTCTTGTTTACATTAAAAGTTAATTAATGTAAACAAAATTCGATAGTTATATTGATGGTGGAAGTTTAACTGTGATATGTATTTTGTTGGGTGCTATCCAGGTATGTTTATTGAGTTTTAGGGATCTGCTTGAAAATTTGGCAGTGCTTCATTGAATTATTATGCTTCTAGTTCATAATTTCTTGGAACAAATCATATGATTGTTTGTAATGTTTTATTAATTTTCTTATGTCATGTTAATCAAATTAGATTGAACCATCTTGAAATATTTTAGGATAACAGAATATAGCATAGAGTTCGATATACTGGCCTTGAACTCCGTCTAGTTAACGTTCCTCATTTCAAACAATAGTCAAAACTAATGTATATCAACTCACATTAAAATTGAAGACAAAAAAAGAAATAATTTATGATATAAAATTCATACACGAGTATTTACTTCAATCTACTCTGATTTTTAGCTAACATTCTGTTGCTTCACTTCCTTCTTACTTTATTCGCTGTCCGAGAAAATGTCATCAATACTAAATGAGCTATTACTAGAGAATGTTAGAGTTTATTTCACTCTCGGAGCAAATATAGACTCTGTCTAATTGTTGAGGATCTGAAATACTCTCTTCTTATAAGACCTTTCTATGCTATTAGGATTTGTACAACACAATCCAAAATGTAGCAATTTTTCATATTTTTCTCTTAGAAGTCATTATTAAGCCTTTTGTATTTTGCGTCATTAATTCTATCTTCAGTGTACAGTCTCCAAACCCGATCAACCAAATTCACCATTTCATGACCACTCATTTTTCCTTTATTTAGTCTCCTCCTCCCAAAAATGGGTGTGATGACACTCGTCTTATCCCACCAAGACAAGTCAGCCTAAAATCCAATATCTAACAAAGTGCGGATGTAAATAACAATCCAACAACAATTTCTATTATGAAAACAAGTCATCTTAATTCAATCCCCAAAACCAAGTTGTCACGTGTACAAGCCTCTAATGTAAATATTAGAATTGAAATAAAAATACGAGTCTAAAATTAATTTTCTTTCAAGTAAAAACAAAGTCATAAACGGGAGTAGGAAAGTTCGTTGAGATGACAAGCAGCTACCTCACAATCCTCCACAAGATGCCTCGGAAATGAAGAGAATGGAGGTATCACGAAGATCCAGGCTCGTAACCTACAAAAAATTTGTAGAAGCAAGGGGTGAGTACCAAACCACGCGGTACCCAACAAGCAAACCTCTAAACACAAGTTATGTGAACAAAATACGGGTACTCCTTACACCCTATCTGAACCTCCACGCTATAGCCTAATAGTTCACAGTTTACCAAACACACAACTCAATAACCACGCTCTATCAGTTTACACATTCTCAATAACAACTCAATATTCAACAATCACAAGTTTCACAGAAAAACACTCACAAGATCAGCAAAACACGTGTTCAAGTTCATCAATAATAAAAATGTGTAATGTCATGAGATGCAATGTCAAGTATAGTGATGCATGTCTTCCTAACAATACACACCCGCTGTCTCTCAGTCTGGGACCCATGGGAGACATATCTGTCCATGCATCTGTCGCGGCGTACGACCCAACCCTCGATAATAGTAACCTTCGCGGCGCGCGATACGTCCCTCAAAATGGTACATCCTCTTATCACTTAACTCTTATCACAACCATGTCTCATATACAATGCAAATGACATGCTCAAATGAAAAATGAGGTGATAATAATTTTGATAACAAAACACAATTTACAACAAGAAATACAACACCAACAAATAAGCAACAAGTCTCCAAATCGTTCTCAACACCACACAACGAAATACACGAATTTCATACAGTTAACAAGGGTTTAGAAATCCACTTGCCTTAGCCAATCGAATAATCACTCTAGGATTTGAGTCTTCCCTTTCCGTTGAGCTTCCGAATCGATGCAACCTATTCAAGTATATATATTCACTATAAGGTTTCGAAACTAACAACACCCACATTATTATGTGTTTGACTTTCACCTTAAAAATTCACCCAAATTTATTAGCAAGTTCGTGATTCTCAATGCCCGTTAACTTGTCAATTCTTTCAATTCCTTAGAATATCGGAGATCTAATGGCATTTACCAAAATACGATACACCTAATATTTAATTACCTATTCTAATATATCAAAACTAAAATTACAAGGTGATGATAATATAAGAAATTGCAAATTTTTGAAACTACTGGTTATGAAACCAATGGTGAAAATCAATAAATCCAAAGGCCTTAATGTACATAGTAATAGTCTAAAATATTTAGTGAGAATTCTACTTATTTACTGCTTGAAATTTTTGGTATCACGTTGTAGACATTGAAATTTTGTGTAACTCTACAAGATGCGTTCGATTCGAGTTGAAGCTCTACAAATTGTGTTCAACTCAAATAAGGATTCTTGGAGGCTAGTCAACCCTAAACCCTAGTTTATGCCTATATAAAGGGTACTAAATTCCCTTAAAAGGCATCTCGAAAATTCCATATAGAGATCAAGATCTCGAATACTCCACAAATTAATGGATTATTCATATAAAGAGGTCAAATCCAAATCATCCTAGTTCGAGAAATACGCCACTAACGGCCCTCGAATCATGGATAAATCTTAGGAGAGTAGAATCAAGGGATCAACAGAATTGTATCCGCTATCTTGATGAATAAAACCATGTTTCTTCATATTTTATTTGTGTGGTTTATTTATTTTTCATATGTTTAAAATTTGTTGCAAACAAATTGGCACGCCCAGTAGGACCAAATCTGCCCTTCATCTCTTCTCTCTTAAATCAAATATGAAAATCTGAAGCTGCAAAGGTGGAAGAATGAATACTTCAAGCCTCGTCTTTGAGTTTCACAAATCTACACTCCGTCAAGCCTTGAAGAAGGGGGCATTTGTAGACATTGAAATTTTGTGGAACTCTACAAGATGCGTTCGATTCGAGTTGAAACTCTACAAATTGTGTTCAACTCAAATAAGGATTCTTGGAGGCTAGTCAACCCTAAACCCTAGTTTATGCCTATATAAAGGGTACTAAATTCCCTTAAAAGGCATCTCAGAATTTCCATAAAGAGATCAAGATCTCGAATACTCCACAAATTGATGGATTATTCATATAGAGAGGTCAAATCTAAATCATCCTAGTTCGAGAAATACGCCACTAACGGCCCTCGAATCATGGATAAATCCTAGGAGAGTAGAATCAAGGGATCAACAGAATTGTACCTGCAATCTATTTTGATCAATAAAATCATGTTTCTTCATATTTTATTTGTGATTTTAATTTATTTTCTGTCACCTTGTTGCAAACACACGTATGAAAAATATACATGTATATAAATTTCTAACCAATCAATTCCCTCACCGATCAATTGATATCCAACAATTATATACTAATGCTAATAACGATAACACTGTCTCTTGTCCCTATGTTTATAAGCCTCCAGAATGATGATAATGCCATCACCACTGCCACCTTCACTTTATCATATCTACCACATTAATTTATTAATAATTAAAAAAATAAAACAATAGTGGCCTTACTACTTCAACAATTTGATTGGCCAACACCAAAACATCCACTTTCTCCAAATTAATTTGAATATATATAGATATAAGATCTGCCATTTTCTTTTCTTTTTTTTCTTGATTCCACAGCCCTTCTTCAATTTTATGCTATTATAATATTATTATATACATATATAGGTAGCATTTAATGAAAGCATAATATCTGTAGTCGGCGATAAACCCTTCGTCCGTTCTATTTTCCTTTTGCTTATTTCTTTTTTAAATTAATTAGTATTAAAAGTGATAAATTTTACTCACTTATCTTATCATATAAGGGTAAAGTAGTATAGGGTTTTAAATTAATTATCACTTTAGTACATTAACTATTGATTATGTCAATTATCTACAATTATCCATCAATTAATTACCTCAAGTAAAACAACTAGTTCTAAATTCTCAAAAATAACTTATTGGGTCATTACAGGTATAACGACATAGTAGCTGAAAACATGAGTTTTCTCCGTTACTTTTCTGTATATAAGGTACGCAGGAGAAACATATGTTATTGTTCTAGTTGTAAGTGTCAAGACCAGACTCTTGTCATGATCCATATGTTTAGCCAGCACAAAATTGTCACTCCTTGCATTGTTTCTCCCATCAAGCACAATATTGCTGGCTTTTTCGCTCACATTCTTGATGTAAATAAGTCAAAATAGACACCAAACCAACTTAATGCTCCCTTCAGAAGTAGCAGCAAACCCTGCACACTTGAACACATTTAGATAAATAAGACTGTACATAAATTATTTAGATACAAAAGACTAAGTCAATATTAACAATGAAAATTATTTTTTTAGGCTTTGAACTAGACTAACTCTAGAGTACAGACAATTTATTCTCCTCACTCTTGTAACCAATCCAAGAACAAATTAGATTCTTATGTTTTAGATCTACACTAGCTAATTTTAAACATGTAGTCTTGATTGGAATAAAACTATAAATATCAAGATCAACATGGTTATTTTTTTTAAAACTATCTAACATTTTAAAGGATTTTTTTTCCAGAACTAGAATAATTTGTATGAACAAGACGTAGAAAAAACCTTGAATTTACATATTGGAATTCGAAAGAAGTGGTTAGCTGTAATGGAGATGAAGGGTATCTTCTATATTTATTTTATCACAATCTCTTTTAGAGTATTTTTGTTCAGTTTTAATGGAACATCTCACGTCCTTATTTATTTTCCTAATGTGATCATTCTTTATCTTTTTGTTTTGTGTGTTCAAGTTAAATTTAAATAAATAGATTTATTCTAGATAAAGAAATACAAGGAGAATAGTTGTTTGTGGTAAGTGGTAACCTTTAGAAAGGCAAATGACGTTTCTAATTCTGATTTCTTGGCAGTACATGAATCATCTCGTGACACATTAGCTAGCTGTTAATGGAGAGAGATTGAGTGATGTGTGTGTAGGGGGGGCGGGGGGGGGGGAAGGGGTATGCAGGGCAACAGGTTGTTTGTGGATTGAGAGCTAATGTGTTAAAAACATTGATTTCTCTGAAGGATATTTTAACTTCAGAACCTGTTTGCGTGACAGAATTATTTTTGTTAAAGATAGAAAATGTTACCATTTCAAATGTAAGCTTTTCATGAAAACATTTCTGCACCAAGGTATAACCAATAAGTGATATCTTTTTTCACTTTTATCATTTCTTTCAATACTATTACTATGTTTTGCCTTTTATTTACTCTCATTGATGATAGTTTTTTTTTTTCCGTAGAGGGGAAACACATGAAAGATGGAGTGATTGGGGCTACCTTGTTTGTGACTTTCTACTAAAATAGAGGATTCTGAAGTTATGTGGGTTATCTAGTGGGAAGCTCATGTCGGGTGTTTGAAGTTTACTTTTGTGCAATCTACAGTACAATTTTAATTAACAATCATGTTTATATAGAAATTGATTATGTTACATCATTTTTTGATATATTATATGTGAAATTTATTTTATAAGATGAGTTAGCATTTGATTGTTATATCAACCAATTAAATCTTTAATATTGGGAATGCGAAGTAGTTAAATAGGAATTAGCGAAGGAAAAAATATTGCTAAAAATAATTTAGCGTCTAGAATTTTTGTTGTCACTAAAGCATTTATAGCGATCGGATTGCAAATACGGTCGTTAACTTTTAACAACAAAGCTTTAAATGACCGGTGATGACTGAATTTATTCCGGTCGCTATAGACTTTTAACGTCCGAATTTAGACTTTTAACGACAAGATTTACTTGCGCTAAATGTTATTTTTCTTGTAGTGATATATCTCTTGTCTTTTATTTCTCCTTTTGTCTTTTTATTTCTCCTTTCGGTCAAGGAAAAATGATTAAAGTTTTTTCTATTTAAAATCGTATTATATAGGTCTAATTCCTATCATTTTTATTAAGAGTTCCCTTATAGTCCCCATTGCGAGTGGCTAAAGAAAAATTTGCTTGTTCCGATAGTAAGTCCTAACTCAGGAATAATTGGAGAAAGATCAAGGGGCTTATTTAATAGTGAAAATTAGCTCATATTACCTATGTTCTTCCAACACAATTAAGTTTCATATTTTTCTCTATCAATTATATAAATATTAGAAGCATTTTTTATTGTTCCTATAATATGGATTTCGTATAGGTGTATCATTCAATCTTCGTCAAGCCCAATCTGACTCGATTTGTATCCATATATAATAGGAGAAAAAATAATTTCATGAAATAAGAATAAATTTAACTCAATAAATAATATAATTGTTGTAGTTATTTTTCAAGCGAATTTCATAAATAATGTGTGAAACTAGATGATATAATTTGGTTGTAATCATATTTTTGCCAATAAATTAATTTTTGATGATATAGCTAAATTGGCGAATTAGTTTTTTTCTATTTATATTAACGATCGAAGAACTACTGATCATGTTCTTGAAAAAGAATAAACTCTTCTACGCGAAGATAATAAAAAGAAACATCTATATATATTTCCATGTGAAACTTCTCAACTTAGGACGTATTTATTGAGATCAAGGAGATAATTTACATTGATCATGCATCTTTAAGGTACTCGCGATGCAAAAAAAGATATAAAGCCAAAGTTGATCTAGTTGGTGCTATTGTTGCAAGACTTCAACTCCGAGGTAAATGCACCCAGAGACGAAGCTAGGTTGGAGTTCATCGGTTTGGACGAACCCATTAGTTTTTTCGTAGACCTTATATTTGTATTAAAAATTAAAAATATTTATGCATATTAACTTGTGAATCCCAAACAAATTAATTTAGAACTCCCAAATTTCCAATCTTTACTCCGCCTCTAAATGCACCAATGATATAATCAAGCGGGCATGTGTTTTCAAAGATCAAGACATTATAGGACTAAATTTTCTCTCGCTAAAGACATATTTTCTTATATGTATAAATTGAAGATACAATTTATATGGCTTTCACATTCATTTGTGACATATGGAGATACTCATATGTTTAGTGACATAAATTTGCATGGTCAGAATTACACAATATTTTTTACAACAAACACATTAATCATCTCATAATTTTGTATCCTGATATGAAATTGCATGTCCAAACACCTACAAAGTACTATAAGTTTTGAGAAACTAGTACGTACCCATGAATTGAAAATTATTTTTTTTCTATTTATTTCCTATTTCCTTGGTTTCCACATTGTAGAGCTATTATAGTGTATAGACCAATTCTTCAACAAAGAGGGGAAAAAAAATGTTACCGAGTATTGTGCAATTTTTTATGCTAACAAACCTAAGTTGATTAGGCGTCTATTTTGGTGAAACTATTCTTAATTTTATTTTTCTTTCTCCTAACTTGTTAATATTTTTGTTAATCGATGAATACATATGGATTTTGTCAAAAAAGAAAAAGAAGAAGAAGAAGAATATATGAGACTGCATCTTCTCTTTCTTTGTATACATAAGGAATAATTAGAGGATTAGTATATTAAAGGTATGATTTTGAATTATGAAATATTACAATGTCTTTTGTGTTTTGAAATTAAGATATATCTTAATAAATGTTTGCATTGAAATTAAGATATATCCTAATACAAGTTGAATGATTTTAAGATAGTATATGCAGATTTGAACACTGAATGATTGAAACTCTTACTCTTTTTAACACCTAAATATGAATTATTTATTTATTGGTATGCAATTCAAATTAAAAATAATAATTCTATACTCCTTAGAAAATAAATTATTTGTTTGAAAGAAATGAAACATTAATGTTTGCTAGTGGTTTTCTATTGACTTGTAGTGTGATAGATGGTTATGGTAATAGTGATATACTAAAATTAATTGATGTTAGAAATTAATGATTGGTGATGATAATCAAAGAAAATATAATGATTGACAATGATGTTGATGATAGTTAATAGCGATAATATATGTATATAATATTAGAACTTGATTCATTGAAGTTTAAAATTAGTATTAAAATTCTCTCAATACATGAATAACACTAATAATATCACATAAAAATTTTAGCCTGTTCGATCAAACTTTTTCAAAATTAAAAGTTCATTTTGTTTCTCTTAAGTTGAGGTGTTTGCCTGTTAAGCTAAGCTTGTAGGAGGAAAAACAATGTTTTCGAGGAGATAATACCTCAAATGGTCACTCAACTTTGAATAGTTTACTTAAAAAGTCACTTAATTTTGGATTATTTACTTCGAAAGTCATTCAACTTTGTTTTTTAATTCAAAAGTCATTCAACTTTTGGTGTTTTCCTTAGAAAGTCACCTAACTATTTATATTTCACTTAGAAAGTCACTTAATCAATTTAAATAATATATATTTTTATTAAATTTTGTAAAAATATAAAAATAATTTAATTATTTTAAAAAATATATATAAGATGCTTATTTTAATTATTGTTTTTTTACTACCTTTTCATTTAAAAGAAATAGTAGAAGATCGTTATCGGCCACCTTTTTTTTAATTACTTCTTATCAATTTCAATTTTTCTTTGTGGATAATCTTTCAACAATTTATTTCTAGTTTTACAATTACTATAATGAAGATTTTTTTTGGGGTGGTGGTGGGGGTGGGTGGGGGGGTGGGGTGTTGCAGTTGTTACTCTACGTTTTTACCTTTTTTTTTTTAGAAAAATTATAATTTAAATAATTGGAGTGGATCAATAAAATAATTAAAATAGATATCTTATTATTTCTTTAAAAATAGTTTAAGATAAAATTTAATGAAAAAACATTTAAATTGTTTGAGTGACTTTATAAGTGAAATATAAATAATTAGATGACTTTCTAAGTGAAACATCAATAGTTGAATGACTTTAGAGTTATAAAACAAAGTTCAGTGACTTTCTAAGTAAAGAACTTAAAGTTGAGTGACTTTCTAAGTAAACAACTCAAAGTTGAGTGACCATCTGAGATATTAACTGTGTTTTCGAGTGAAGTAGGAACTATCTTTGAGAACTTAAAAAATTGTTTTTTTCTAAGTAATTTTAAAAATAAATAGCTTTTAGAAGTTTGACACTTTAAAAAGTTTGATCAAACAATAATCACTATTAAAATTAATTAGCTAAACACAAATTAATTTAGAGAATTTTTATTTTTAAAAAAAAATGATTTTGAGAATAATTTTAAAAATAATCTGAAATTACTAACTCATTGTGACTGCTAGCCGCTTCACAATCAATTGGCTTCTTCTCTTTCAAAAGTGAAAAGAAATATTTCTTAAATCCCAAAGGTTAGGTAGAATTTATTCATGGATTATTTAGGTATAGCATAATATTAGAGAATTGAAATCCTTTTTGGAAACCAAAAATGAAAAGAAAAGAATATGCGTGTTGGTAAAGTATATTCCAAACATTCTCTATAAGTAAAATTGAAATATAATTTAGATTGGAAAAAGAAATGTAGGATCCAACCTTGTATGAATTTTAAAATTGTCAAAAGATGAAATAAAAAGGAAAAAAAGTGAATGCAAAGGAACAACCTTATACTTTTCTCATTTTTTATAAATTATATTTGTTTTTATTCATGTATAGTAAATTACAATCTTTTTCCCTTTTCTATAGATCTAAATTGTTTTATATCACTTTTTCCTTTCAATTTTTTTTATCTTACTTTCATTTTTTGTCAGTTCCAAAAAGAGTGTCTCTATTTTTTTAATCAACTCTCATATTTTAACTTTTCACATTGCAAAATTACAAGACTAAAGAACATGATACTACATTTGTAATATCATTAATATAGAAACAAGGTTCAAAAGTTTTTTTTACTTTTATGAATTCTAAAACTCTATGTCAAGTCAAAATAGGAAAACAAAAATGAAATCGAGGGAGTATTTTTAAGAAGTATGGGTTCCTCATTCAATATTATTCTCAAAATTATAGAACTAACATGGATTATGGTGAAATAGTGTCTCACCCTTAACTAGATATTTCAAATTTGATTCTTGAAGATGAAAACTATCATTGTGACCGACCGGCAACCATTTAGAGGAGACATTACAAAAAAATTTTGTAGTTCAGTTAGTTAGCTATTGTAAATTCAATTTCTAACCTTATAATTCCTCTTTCCCTAGCACTATGCATAAAAAAATATTTTAAAAAAGAGGGGACATTACAAATTTAGATGCAATGAATTTCTTGTTGCTTCTCAATCTACAAGGTTGCATAACAAACACTCAAACTTGGTCTCGGCTGACAAGTAAACATTCCAACTTTGTGTATGCACATTTAGATACCTCAACGCCAGTTGAATATTCCAACTTTCAAAATCAATGTTCCATAGGTGTCCACGAAACACAATATGGACGAGTTGGAGTATACAGTGGCAAGTTGAGACTAAATTGAGGTGCACACTCTCAAAATTGGAGTGCTTAGTTTGCCAGGTGAGGTCAAGTTTGAGTGTACTAACTATTTGTTTTGTCTGCATAATCTCATTCAGTTTTTTGTCACTTCTCATCATCATGGAAGGGGAAGCATCATGGTTCAGTCATTGCCCTGATTACGCCACAAATGATGCTGTTAAGCTTAAAGACGAATACAATGTACAAGTTTCCTCTGTTCTTGTGGATTTGATATTGCCTAATGATATACTGGAACGAATATTTGCTCGTCTTCCTATTGCTAGCATCTTTAGGGCAGGTTGTGTATGTAAAAGATGGCATGAGATAGTGAAATCAGGAAGATTCTTGTGGAACACATCGCGATTGCTGTCTCATAAACCGTGGTACTTTATGTTCACAAGTTCAGAGAAACCAATAGGTTATGCCTATGATCCAACTTTTCGAAAATGGTACGTTATTGAACTCCCCTGCATTTGGACATCCAGTTGCTTTATTTCATCATCTTGTGGATTATTTTGCTTCATGGACAATAGTAGAACTGATCAGCTATATGTTTGTAATCCAATAACAAAATGCTGCAAGAACCTCGAGGAGCCACCGGGGTTCAAGTTTTCTGATTACAATGCATTGGCTATGGTTGTAAATAGAAAAACGTGTCGTTATAGTGTTACAATTGTTAAATCAAAGCACATCCCTGAAAACTTCTTTCAATGTGATGTGTCCATCCACATATATGATTCTGGAACAACGACGTGGATGACCTGTTTAACTGATGTTTTGACAGGATGGAGAGGTGGGGATGAAAGTGTTATATGTGATGGTGTATTGTATATCATGATTTATTCAACTGGAATTGGTGGTTCAGAAAATCGTCACGGTTTAATCACTTACAACCTCTCAAGCAGATCATGTACCATGTTGATGAGGAGTTTCATTCCTGTACCATGTTGTCTTACGTGTGGTCGTCTAATGAACCTCAACGAAAAGTTAGTAATGGTAGGAGGGATAGAGAAGCGAGATTGTCCTGATATAATTAAGGGGATCGGTATATGGACACTGAATGGGATGGAATGGAAACAAATAGCGCGAATGCCACATAAGTATTTCCATGGTTTCGGGGAACTTGACGATGTTTTTGCTAGTAGCGGTACAGATGACTTCATATACATACAGAGTTATGGAGTACCTGCTCTTCTTGTTTTTGATGTTGAGCAGAAAATGTGGACGTGGTGTCGAAAATGTCCTGTGAAAAAGAGGCTTCCCCTTCAGCTCTTCACTGGTTTTTGCTTGGAGCCAAGGCTTGAAATGGTTCCATAATTCTTCTTTACAAAATATACTTTCTTCTCATATCTTTTGAGTTTTTGGTTTACCCTTTTCTTTCCCTTTATTGCTCTTGGTACAAAGGTTTATGAAAAGTTCTATACATGTATAGTCAAGTGAGGTTTCTAAGTTATCAAATGAGAATATTTGACTTTTTCTTCAGTGATCAGGAGGTCACATGTTCGAGCCTTAGAAATAGTCTCTAGGAGAAATGCAAGGTAAAACTGTGTATAATAGTTTCTTGTAGTCGGGAGCTTTAGTGGATCGGATTGTCCCTTTTTTTATGCCCGGTAAAGTTGATAACCACTCTTTTGTTTGTTTAATTCCAATTTCATTTCAACCCTCAAACAATAGCAAAGCCAAGATTTTTATTAAAGGGGTTCAAAATCTAAAGAGGTAAAACACATGCAAAATAACAAGGACTTGTACCAATTTTCTGAAATCTCCAATATTTTGACACCTGAAATTAGGGGTCTACAGAACCTAATCGAAAATCAAATCAAATCATAGATTGAGTCAAATCAAAAAATAAATTCGACTTGTTATTATCATCGTCAGGAGTTTGAAGAAGTTCTTGAGCTTCTCTGGGCCTCTTAGCGTCTCTCTTCGCGCCACTGCCATCTCAATGATGCTTTCCTCCTCTATCGACATTGACTATATACTTGTACACTAAATGTAAAATTCGAACTCTCGTTGATTCTGCGGAGTAAAAGATATGGAAAAAGTAGAAGAACACAACATTGTTAGAGCAACTGGATGAACATGTATCAACTTTTATGTATTTATGTATCATGCCATTAAAATTGTGCATGATACCTTACTTTTTATAACTTTAACTTCAGAGTAAAGAGATCTGATAATGAAAGATAATTACATGTATTATTATGTTGTTTAGTCGATTTTTTATGTTTAATGTCGAGATACATATATTATTTATGATACGTTACTATTTCTAAAATATTTAGTAGATTTCTAAGTACTGTAATCTTACCTAATACATAAAAGTAGTAAAGATTGTCCATAAAGTGTTTGGTTTTAGATCGATATATTAGCGTTTGATTTTTGATCAATGCATTGAGCCAAATAGTAGGTTCTGAATATAAACATATGTTCAGATTAAGAGGATAGGTGCTGAGACTCGTTATTTTAACAAATGGAGTTAAATGCGTCGGTAGAGGACTCTTTACATCAAAACTTCAGAAAGATAATCGACAAACTGTAATACGCTAATTCAAAATTAAAATTTTTTCTCCTCCTTCTTCCATAAAACTCTCAATTTTTTAATCAAACTTGTCGAGAAATTTTACTAATACTACATGAACTTGTCGATCTTGTTGAGACATTCCAAAATCTAGGAAAGTGAGGTGAGGTATAAACGATACAAAAGTGATGGAATTGTTGTTGGTCAAAATATTAATTTTGTGAATCCCAAATCAGTCATTTCAACTGAACTAGAGATTGATAAGTTGAAGGAAAAATTTGTAAATCATATACATCGTTGAGGTGAAGAAACAAAAGCCTGAATTTTCAATGATATGACATGCATTGATACAGCATACTAAAAGGTTGAAGAGATACATAGATTTGATGGATACATTTCTATGCGGTAATTGCTATTTATCATATACATTTAGTATAATTTCGAATTGACGTATCATTCCTAAAAAATAGTGCATGATATATTACTATTTATGTGTCTTATTTTGTTTGAGAAATATTGTATTTTATATATAAAAAACTTCAGTATACATGTAGAAATTTTTGGGGCTGTTACATTTTTATTTTTATTAAATTTGAATGTATAAATTTGAGTTTTCAATCAATATTATGCATAGCTAAATAAAATATAAATTAAATATTGATATAATATTAACATGACGACTTAAATATAATTAAAAATATCAAATATAAAGTAACAACAATAAACATAAAATAAAATAAAATAATTATTGTAAATAAATAAATTTGTTAAATGAAACTTAACCAAACTTATAAATTAATTAATTCATAAGGAATGAATTGGTAAACATGTAAATATAGAAGAGATATTTTAGTCATGAAAAAATTAATTTTTTTTACTTCTACTTTTTTTAAGAAGCGAAAATATTTAACTTCTTATTAACAACAGAAAAACTACTTATGCTTCCTTTTAAAAATAATTTTATTGATTTCCCAAATGTCTTGCTTTTAAAAAAAGTTTTTCCGAAAAGAAAAATTCGCTTCAACAACAATATCAAACACACTCTTAGTTTTATTGATGAACTACAACAATCTAGTCAGTTTTGAAATTCTTATTCTGTATATATTGTTATAATCCAGTAAAAAGTTGGATCATACTAAATTAACTATCTTTTACTTCAATAAGATTTTAGAAAATACTTCCTCTGTTTCATATTAGTTGTCCAAAATTATTTGTTAAATTACAAAATTAAAATACAAATTAATTAAATTTTCTCATTTTACTATTACAATTAATTAATTGGAAGTATAAACAAGTTTCTAGAGTTCAGTAAGAGGTAAATTAATCAAATTGTCCTTCTCATTTATGATTTCTTAAGGATTGTGTAAAAGAAAAAAAATTGACAACTAATCGATGTAAGAAAATAGAGTAAACAAGAAAAACAAAGATCGGTTATATTTTTACACGATGGATTTATTTTTAAGAAAAAATATGATGTGAAAGTTATAAGTTTGATAGCGTTGATGTGCCAAGATTTGACATTTTTTCTAGTAATAATATCAGAAATTTAAACATATTCAAAATAATTATAGTATTATTTTTTAATATCTTTGACAATGAACTAGATTAATATTTGCACACAAATAAATGGATTTGGATGATGAAAATCAAGACAAATATTTGATAAACAGAACAATAGACTTTAACCATAACATAATTTTAGACACCCATTCTATGTGACTAAACATAAAATAAAATAAAATAACAAACTTGCACTCTTAAACACCCATCTATCAAACAACATACATAAAATAAAATTTTATGAAACATCTAAAACTTAATCCATTTTTAGACACCCATCGACCACCTTACAAAGAAGATCCGCATAGTTTTTTATCTCATTAAAGCCTCAAGTTCAAATCCAAATAAGTTGGTTCTTCAACTATGTTTATTAACTCATCTACATTTGATGAAGTAGGAACATTCAATCGATTGATCATCGATCCGCTAGAATCAACAATAACCCCATTTGAACTTTCGATTATGTTTCTTCTTTCCATTTGTTGTCTATCCATTATTGATGTTCTGCCTCTTATCATCGGTACATTTATGTTATTTCTTATCATTTGTTGTCCATCAATTGAAAGTGTTCTATCTCTTCTTACAGGGTGGTCATGGTTCAAAGATGTTGTTGGCCTGATAACAACATTATCATTTCTCAATAAGCTCGCCTGGTGTGGAGCCAGATGTTGAGTAGATGAAGGATTTCCTGGTACGAAAGTACCAGATCCATAAACAAAAGATTGTAAGATGATATTTTGCTCCGTTACCAATAGATGATTATTTTGTACATGATACATGAATTGAAAATGAGTATGAAACATTCCATGGCATACCGGGCAAAAAAGTACGACATGGGAAGGTCTTAGAAATGGAGAAAAGTTAGCATAATTCATATTTGAAGTATGAATGAAATATTTTTTCTAAAGAAAGAAATGATAGAGAAAAGTACCAACTATGTAATATAATTTTATAAGACGTGAAGAATATTTATAGGCTATTCAATATAATCCCCTCCCCCCTCCCCCACCCCCCTTCATTTCTTTGTCTTCCATTTTTGCTATGGTAACAAAATCTTGTTTACAATTTAAATTGGAAGCTTAGTTATTATTTTTCCTCTTCATTCATCATTTATATTCAAAGTGAATACACTTATGATTTTCCTTTCATTAGTGTATTACAACGATATGATTTCTTTTTGACTTTTGACTATTATATTTGCAGTATCAGACAAATCTTTGCTAACAATTAAAATTGGAAACTTAGTTAATTTTTTTCCTCCTAACATCATTCTTTTCTTTCATTAGTATATTATAACAATTTCATTTCTTTTTGACTATTATTTATTTTTCTAATTTGATACCACACAATATGAATTTTACTATATTAGAAATATGTATATTCTAATAAAATAATTATTTTTCAAAAAGTTCAAGTGTCATTTTTGTGATATACTTTCTTCGAAAGTTCGTTATTTCTTAGATATATATTTTGTAATAATTGATAAGTATATAGGTGACACATATGCATAGAAACTAGTTATTAAAAACATAAAATACTAACAATATTATTTTCAAGAGATAAAGCATACACCATAAAATAAAGTTAGAGATCATTTGCACAAAAGTATTTCCATGGTTTTGGGGAACTTGACGATGTTTTTGCCAGTAGCGGTACAGATGACTTCATATACATACAGAGTTATGGAGCACCTGCTCTTCTTGTTTTTGATGTTGAGCAGAAAATGTGGACATGGTGTCGAAAATGTCTTGTGAAAAAGAGGCTTCCCCTTCAGCTCTGGAACCAAGGTTTGAAATGGTTCCATAATTCTTCTTTACAAAATATACTTTTGAGTTTTTGGTTTACCCTTTTCTTTCCATTTATTGTTGGAAAACTATATGCACAGCGAAAGCATATCAAGGATCTTTACTACTTACATGAATAATAGACAACCAATACCGTTTATGCTAGAATACATTAATCATGCTAGAACACATAAATAAACTAAAAGTTAATTCGATAAATACCTCTTGAAGCGTGATCGAATACCTTCAAGCAAATCTCCAAATTAAACGGATCTTCAAGCGAATCTACAAGATAGCTATGGTCTTCTACAGTGATCCCAAGTCACATCTGAACTCTCTCAATACTTGGGTGGGCAAGCATTGAATAGAATACTAATCATCACTTTTCTAGGTTAGGAGAATCCCTATTTATAGAGATGTCTTCCTAATCCAAAAAGGACTAGAAAACCTAGTTTTTCTAGAAGACTAGAAAACCTAGTTTTTCTAGAAGACTAGAAAAACCCATATTATTCTTCCTTTTTGCATAGAAATAGGTTTCTGAGTTCTAGTTAAATATGGGCACTATAGGGACTACAGAATTAATTACCGAGGATTTCTATTATGGAAATAATTCCAAACAATTAATTTGAATTATTCTTACCATAATAAATTACAAATCATTCCACTAGAAATTCGTAATTGCACTCCTCTATTTCGTAATTCCCCATTAAACACTTATGTAATTCCCCATGTTAAGATTTCAGATACTAATCAATAAATTAAATTACTGACGAATTTAACTTAATGATTAATTTCCTTTAGAGCACTACTTAACTTATTTCATGTGTCGGATTCATAAATCCACTTGCAAGATTTGACACAATGAAAACTTATAAGTTTCTCAAAAAGGCATATCAATCAATCTCTATAACGAGACATGGATTCCATCAACTAACTTATTATTTCACCAATATATATTATTATCATCCAACTTACCAGGCATATTGACTCATCTCAGAATCTCACCTTTTAATAAATCAAAACGACAATTAATATATACAGATCATAATAGTTATATCAGGATTAAGAATATAAGTACATTTAATAGTTTAGAGAATATGTTTTTGTCAGTCAGTCTAAAACAACTATCTCTACTCGGTCCCGTTCAATACATACAAAATGTACTAGCACAAGAAGTTGGAACTATACCGTTCCCATAATCAGGACAAATTACATATAATCTTGTGCTACAATCGTACCCGATGGCATGTCCAATTTCCATCCTAGATTGTGAACCAAAACTTTATACTTATAAGAACCGACGATTTAATCCTCTGTGTATAAGCTAAAACTCTACACACTAAATCATCTACTATATAAGTAAATAGACACCATAAACGAATATATGATCTATTGAAATTGAGCAAATATTTATTCTCTAATAAATATTATTTCTTAACACATGGTTAATAGTATATATCCCAACAATCTCCCACTTAGACTTTTAACCATCACAATTGTTATAATGTACTATATCCAAATGCATGGTCAATAGTATATACCCTAACAATCTCCCACTTAGATGTTTAATCTTGAAAATTATTAGAATACTATGTCAAAACACATGATTAATAGTATATACCCTAGCAATCTCCCACTTATACTCTTAACTATGCATTTACAACTTTCGCAGGCATTCCTTTATTTCTTATCGAAAGAAAATTTACCAAGCTATTTTCTCATGCAATTTTGTCTAGTAGTGCTTCGTCGTAACAAAGCGATTTTGTACTAGATCTTTAGAGACCTTATCATGAAACTCTCCAAGAGTGTACTTCTTTTCAGGAGCTCTATCATAAAAGTTCTCTCAAGCATACAAAATAACTCAATCTTCGTTATGATTCTCCCACTACGACTAAGTACTACTATTATAATCACACTTTCATGTTCTTAATATTTTCTTCAAAATCTTTCGATAATGAAACATTAACAACTTCTGATGAAGTGTTCTTTTAATTTGCTCAACATCACTCCAACTACTTGAGATAGTAGTTTTCTTATGTCTAGTAACGTTTCTCCCACTACTTAAGTGCAATGGGACGTCAATTCTGACATACCCATTAGATGCTCTTGAGCGTATGAATTTACAATTGACTTATTTGTTATTTTTTTTTGTTCAATTTCCGTAAAAATAATTTACTTCTAGGAACATGGTTTACTAAAATTATCCTTTTCTAGAAATCAGAAAGTTGTGTTAACAATTGACTTATTTTCTTTAGGACATTATAATAAACCTTGTTTCATTCTTTAGGATATCCAATTAACACACACATTCCGTTCTTAATTCCAATTTTTCTTATTCTCCCACTCAGCATATGTGCTGGACAATCCTATATCTGAACATGTCACAGATTAGACTTACGTCAAATCCAACTAGTTCTATAGTTGCTCAAGGTACTAATATGAAAGAAACTGAATTCAGAATGTAATATGTAGTTATTAGAACCTATCCCAAAAGAAACAAAATAACTAATAATAAGTCAATAATTAATCTCATCATCTTCATAAGCGTCTAATTCTTTTCTCTTCTACACCAATCTATTATAGAGTGTCTAGTGTAGACAATTGAAAGACAATTATTCTATAAGATAAGTGACTTCTGAGCTAAGAGGTTTACGTCACTACAATCAGATTGTAGTGACTTTATATATTTTTCATGATGATACTTTCATGTGTTTTAAATATCTTGAGTTTATCAAGACATTTAGAGTTATAAAACATCAAAAAATATATTCATATCTTGACCATGTGCTCATTTATTACACAAATCAGAATAGATTAATTATAACTTATCACTACCTCTTAAATCCTTTTTAAGAGGAAAACTAAGGTCTCTCAGTCATTTTTCCTTCTAAACAAAACGTACATGTTGGTAGTGACTTCACTTTCAATCAACAGTTATGTCCATCCATTAACCAACCTCAAAATTCTATTCAGAATAAATAACTTAGACCCTAATGTACAGATAAGTCTCATTCAATTTAAAAGATATTTTCCCTTATGAGACAAATTAGTATAATTTAATTCTCTCATACTTATAAAATAATCATGCATCAATATACCACAAGAAATAAATTATTTATCAAACTCAATGGTAGAAAGTTACAAAATTATATTATATACTCATCTCTTATCTGGTTAGAAACTGAAAAAATAATTTCTTCTAACATAAGGTACATACACAATGCATTCATTAAGTTAATATGTTATCTCTACCAAGAGAAAATCTTAAGTAGTACTAAGTGGGTGTGTAAAGTCTATTGAGAATATGAGACACAATACTTTAAATAGATCATAATATTTCGAATAATCCCGAATAACGAAATTCAGGGCTCATTTATACATATATATTCATGCATCTCGAATAGCCAATCGTTGGGATTGGAGAACTACTCATGCAATACACATGTACAATGACCGATTATTCACTCCATAAACTTATACAGACCTAATTCAGTTGGAGAATCTACTGTTAGTTTAAGTCAAGTGAAAATCCTCTAGCTACATTGATCCAATCTTATATTACTCAGTTTAGGAGAGTTAATATAGATTATCAAAACTAGACAATTAAATACATAGTGACTTGTATCAATTTCATCCGTTAGGGAGGAAGGTCTAAGCCAGCACATAAAACTAATACTTCACTACTATTTAATCAATTATGACCAAAAAATCATATAACGATCGAAAAAAATTAATTTCTTACTAGGTCGTTCTTATAAATCTACCAAATTTCAGATCAATCAGAGTTCTTTTTTTTTTTTCGAATTCCAAAGCTATGATCAATTTGGTTAAAAACGTTATTTGGTCATAATAGAATTTAAGATTTTCCCGCTCAATAATTCTTATCATATATCATCATTTTGTGAAATAGATAAATGAATTAAGAATAAAGAACAAAATTCTAAAATTCCAAAAGGTAAGCATGTTTATGTATACATTGAATATTAAAATTCAAAACACGCCTTTTAGATATCTATGCATCTTGAACAATAAATTTTGATTAAAAAATGACTACTCATGCAACAAATATATATGGTGTCAGATATTCACTTCAACAACTTTAGAACAAAAGCCAACTCAGATGGAGAGTATATGTTAGTTTAAGTCAAGTGAATATCATTATCCCTAGATCTATTGATCCAATCAAATATTACTCAGTTTAGTAGAGTCAATACAGATAATCAAAACTAGAGATTAAACTTTAATGACTTGTATTAATTTCATCCGTTATGGAGGAAGGTCTAAGCCAACACATGAACTCAATACTTCACTAAAATTTAGTCATCAAGACCATAGAGAACAAACTCTATCACCACTATATTATAGTCGAGTAATTTTTCGGTAAAATTAATTTTTCAAGATATAAAAATTATCTAAAATCATCATCTAAACGATCTCAAATTACCAAATCACTACATAACAATGAGTATTTTAAATTTGATAGTTTCTGATGAACCTACTGAACTTCTGATCAATTGGAGTTCAAAAACAATATTTATCTCCAAATCTATGATCAAATTCAGATTCAAACGATTTAAGAAAAAATGAATAGATCTACATCCTTATCATATATCAATTTATGTTAACTCATCATTTGTGATCATGTACCACATATAACATAAATAAAACCAATATAAAGGATGTCATTCATACCAAATCACATTTTAATTCAAAAGAACAACTTTAAAATCATTCTAACGACCTCAAAGAAAAATATAATCACATAGCAATGACTACTTTTTACTAGGCCATTATTAATGAATTTACCAAATTTCAGGTCAATTGGAGTCTATAAAATTATTTATTTCCAAATCTATGACCAAATTCAAATTCAAGTGATTTAAGCATCTTTATGAATTAAAACAATATGACTTACATTCTTATATCAATTCATGTTAAATAACCATATGCAACCATGTTTCAAATTTAACATAAACATAATTGATATAAAGAATGATCTTATCAAATATTCAAATCAAATTTTAATCTGACAAACTACCTAAATCCATCTAAACGATTTTTATTAGTACCATCAAATTTCAAGTCAATCAAAGATCATAAAAATCATGACCATCTAAGCTATAACCAAATTTGAAAAATTAATCGTTTTAGGCATAGTTTTAGATTAAAATTTTCATTCTCTTATAATAATTATCTCTTGAGCATAAGGCGTACTTGTGTTCTTTCTTTGGCTAAGACACACAACACCTTCTTGTAACAAATTGTTCTTTCGATTAATACATTTGAGAATTCTAGATACTACTTTTTCTCCTTTTGAGTGAAACTTTAATATCTTTTCTCATGGATTAATTTAGCATTTCTAGCATCTAATGGTGAATCTCCATTTATGTAAATAAATATTCACCACTAGTATTTACTTAGGCAATTTATACAGAATACATTGAGCATATTCTAATGACTCAAATAAATAGATCACTTTCGTAAATCCTATTTATTATTCATAATTCTTAATTCATATAAATCTCACATATATAAAATATTCAGAATTGTTAATAATTTTAAATAAACAAATCACTTTAATGATAATAATTTATTAATTATAAAATTCTTAATATAGCAAATTTATATATGCATGTGAAGAAGAAATAGACTATGTCAATATAGTTGTTGCATCCTTCTTATCCAATTACCTAAGTCAAAAGAGAATCTAGAACCAAGAAAATCATGGTGTCTGCTGAGGGCCACTGACACAAATGTCAAGGTTCACTCTTAATTCATCTTCCAAAGTAAATCAAGAAGGAACAATTCTCAGAAGACACAATATTTATAATTAAAAAAATTGTCTATCTTTGAGCCATTCTACATTAAATTAAGGATCACAACACCAAAAAAAATAAAAGAAGAGGGTTCGTATAGCAACCATTAAATTCACGTGACTGCCCTTTTTTTTTATACCAAAAGATTGAGTTGTATCGTCAAAATCTCAACTCAAAACAGTCCCGCTATCAAATTTAACATGCATATGCATTCGCCCTTTTTTTTTTTTAATCAAGTTAAATAAACTCAAGAAAAATTATGTTCATGTACATAATCGAACATATATACAAACATAATTCAGGTTATCCATTTAGATGCAAGCAAGGCTCTTGATGCCAATTGTTGGAAAACTATATGCACAGCGAAAGCATATCAAGGATCTTTACTACTTACATGAATAATAGACAACCAATACCGTTTATGCTAGAATACATTAATCATGCTAGAACACATAAATAAACTAAAAGTTAATTCGACAAATACCTCTTGAAGCGTGATTGGATACCTTCAAGCGAATCTCCAAGTTAAACGGATCTTCAAGCGAATCTACAAGATAGCTATGGTCTTCTACAGTGATCCCAAGTCACATCTGAACTCTCTCAATACTTGGGTGGGCAAGCATTGAATAGAATACTAATCATCACTTTTCTAGGTTAGGAGAATCCCTATTTATAGAGATGTCTTCCTAATCCAAAAAGGACTAGAAAACCTAGTTTTTCTAGAAGACTAGAAAAACCCATATTATTCTTCCTTTTTGCATAGAAATAGGATTCTGAGTTCTAGTTAAATATGGGCACTATAGGGACTACAGAATTAATTACCGAGACTTCCTATTATGGAAATAATTCCAAACAATTAATTTGAATTATTCTTACCATAATAAATTACAAATCATTCCACTAGAAATTCGTAATTGCACTCCTCTATTTCGTAATTCCCCATTAAACACTTATGTAATTCCCCATGTTAAGATTTCAGATACTAATCAATAAATTAAATTACTGACGAATTTAACTTAATGATTAATTTCCTTTAGAGCACTACTTAACTTATTTCATGTGTCGGATTCATAAATCCACTTGCAAGATTTGACACAATGAAAACTTATAAGTTTCTCAAAAAGGCATATCAATCAATCTCTATAACGAGACATGGATTCCATCAACTAACTTATTATTTCACCAATATATATTATTATCATCCAACTTACCAGGCATATTGACTCATCTCAGAATCTCACCTTTTAATAAATCAAAACGACAATTAATATATACAGATCATAATAGTTATATCAGGATTAAGAATATAAGTACATTTAATAGTTTAGAGAATATGTTTTTGTCAGTCAGTCTAAAACAACTATCTCTACTCGGTCCCGTTCAATACATACAAAATGTACTAGCACAAGAAGTTGGAACTATACCGTTCCCATAATCAGGAACAAATTACATATAATCTTGTGCTACAATCGTACCCGATGGCATGTCCAATTTCCATCCTAGATTGTGAACCAAAACTTTATACTTATAAGAACCGACGATTTAATCCTCTGTGTATAAGCTAAAACTCTACACACTAAATCATCTACTATATAAGTAAATAGACACCATAAACGAATATATGATCTATTGAAATTGAGCAAATATTTATTCTCTAATAAATATTATTTCTTAACACATGGTTAATAGTATATATCCCAACATTTATTGCTCTTGATACAAAGGTTTATGAAAAGTTATATACATGTATAGTCAAGTGAAGTTTCTAAGTTATCAAAATGAGAATATTTTACATTTTCTTGAGTGATCAGGAGGTCACAGGTTCGAGCCTTGAAAATAGTCTCTAGGATAAATGTAAGGTAAGATTGAGTACAATAGTTCCTTGTGGTCGGGAGCTTTAGTGGATCGGATTGTCCCTTTTTTTTTATGCCCGGTAAGTTGATAACCACTCTTTTGTTTGTTTTATTCCAATTTCATTTCAACCCTCAAACAATATCGGAACCAAGATTTTTATTCAGAATATAAAGAGGTAAACACATGCAAAATAAACAAGGACTTATATACCATTTTCTGAAAATTCCAATAATTTGACACCTGAAGTTAGGGGTCTAGGGAACCTAAACGAAAATCAAATCAAATCATAAATCGAGCCAAATCAAAAAATAAATTCGACTAATTGTTTAGTTTGACTTGTTTGACATTGAAAAAGAAATTTGACTATACTTAGGTTGGTTTAGTTTTAATATAAAAAAGTCAACCCGAAATCAAACCAACCCGACATTATATACATAATATATAGTGAAAATGCACAAATACCACCCTAGACTATGAACGAAATCCCAGAGACACACCTTAACTATTCTAAGGTCCTATCCCCCCTGAACTTATTTTTTTTTGTAATTTTGTGCACCTTTTTGGCTTACGTGGCATCCAAATATCTCCCACTCGTCTCGATTGCGTGGAGTCACGGTTTGTGCCACGTAAGACAAAAGGTGTATAAAATTACAAAAAAATAAGTTCAAGAGGGTAATAGGACCTTAGTTTGGTTAAGGTGTGTCTCTGAGATTTTGGTCATAGTTTGGGGGGAGGGGGGTACTTGTGCATTTTTCCTAATTTTTATAATTTATTTTATACATAAAAGTATGATGTAATTTCTAAGTATTGCTTATATGTTTTCATAATTTAATCTTTTAATATTTTTTCATATATTTTGAGACTTAACTTTGAATGGTCCAATAAATGTTATAGTCCGTAGATATTAATCACTCTAATATAGAAAGCTCAATTCATAATCAAACCAATACTAATGCTAACCAAAAAATAATGATTCAACACTAAGAATGACAATAATGTTGAATATTTGTTCTTTAGTTTTATATTCGCTTAGACATTTAAAATACATAAACAAATTTAATTTTTCTTTAATATTTAATCATGTAACTAATACTTAATAGACTTATTTTAGCATGATTTAGTACTTTAAAATTATATGATCATTTTCATTATAACGTATCAATTTGCAATATTTATTTTATACGATATCATTATTATTTTTTAATGAATATTTTTTTGTCATCACTCATATCATATTTTGTGTTATTTTCTTAAGGACACCTTAGACAATTGTATTTTTATTGGACTAAAGAAATATTTGGAGTACAAGTTAATTATATGTTTGCATGAAAACTTTACCGAAAAAATCAACCTAAAAAAATCTGAGGTTTATTTGTTTGGTTTGATTTAAAAATTCAACACAAATGATTTAGTTTGGTATTTGAAAAACTCGAATCAACCCAAAAAGTCCCAGTTTAATAAGTTTGGTTTGCTTTATAAATTTAAAAATCTAACACAAATAATTTGATTTGATATTTGAAAAATTCGAATCAAACGGCAGGTCATGTACACCATTACCTGAAATACAATGGGAGAGATGAAAACACAAAAGTAATAAAGTGATTAAATGAGTTAGAGCTCACCTCATAACAACAAAATCGTAAGATATTTTGGAGTTCCTTTCTACATCAAGATCTTTTCCATTATTCAACCTTCAAATATTGGTTATATTTTTACACGATGAATTTATTTTTAATGAAAATTATGATGTGAAAGTTACAAGTTGGATAGCGTTGATGTGCCAAGATTTGACATTTTTTCCAGTAATAATATCATAAATTTAATCATATTCAAAATACTTATAGTATTATTTTTTAATATCTTTGACAATGAAGTAGAATAATATTTATACACAAATAAATAGATTTGGATGATGAAAATCAAGACAAATATTTAAATAAATAGAACAATAGATTCTAACCATAGCATAATTTTAGACACCCATTCTATCACTAAAAATAGAATAAAATAAAATAAAACAACAAACTTGCACTCTTAAACACTCATCTATCAAACAACATTCATAAAATAAAATTTTAAGAAACATCTAAAACTTAATCCATTTTTAGACACCCATCGACCACCTGACAAAGAAAATCCACATAATCTTTTTATCTTATTAAAGCCTCAAGTTCAAGTCCAAATCAGTTGGTTCTTCAACTATGTTAACTAATTCATCTACATTTGATGAATTAGGAACATCCAATCGATTGATCAATGATCTCCTACAATCAACAATAGCCCCATTTGAACTTTCGATTATGTTTCTTCTTTCCATTTGTTGTCTATCCATTATTGATATTCTGCCTCTTATCATCGGTACAATTATGTTATTTCTTATCATTTGTTGTCCATCAATTGGAAGTGCTCTATCCCTTCTTATAGAGTGGTCATGGTTCGAAGATGTTGTTGACCTGATAACAACATTATTTCTCAGTAAGCTCGCCTGTTGTGGAGCCATATGTTGAGTTGATGGAGGGTTTCCTTGTACAAAAGTACCAGATCCATAAACAGAAGACTGTAAGATGATATTTTGCTCAGATATCAATAGATGATTATTTTGTACATGATACATGAATTGAAAATGAGTATGAAACATTCCATGACATATCGGGCAAAAAAATAGGACATGGGAAGGTCTTAGAAATGGAGAAAAGTTAGCATAATTCATATTTGAAGTATGAATGAAATATTTTTTCTAAAGAAAGAAATGATAGAGAGAAGTACCAACTATGCAATATCATTTTATAAGACGTGAAGAATATTTATAGGCTATTCAATATAATCCCCTCCCCCCTCCCCCACCCCCCTTCATTTCTTTGTCTTCCATTTTTGCTATGGTAAGAAAATCTTGTTTACAATTTAAATTGGAAGCTTAGTTATTCTTTTTCCTCTTAATTCATCATTTATATTCGAAGTAAATACACTTATGATTTTTCTTTCATTAGTGTATTACAACAATATGATTTTTTTTATGACTTTTGACTATTATATTTGCAAGATCTGACAAAACTTTGCTAACAATTAAAATTGGAAACCTAGTTAATTTTTTTCCTCTTAGCATCATTTATTTCTTTCATTAGTATATTATAATAATTTAATTTCTTTTTGACTTTTGACTATTATTATATTGTTCTAATTCGGTACCGCACTATATGAATTTTACCATATTAGAAATATGTATATTTTAATATGATAATTATTTTTCAAAAGTTCAAGTGTCATTTCTTTTATATACTTTCATCAAAAGTTTATTATTTCTTAGATATAATTTTTGTATTAATTGATAAGTATATAGGTGATACATATGCATAGAAACTAGTTATTTAAAACATAAAATACTAAAAATATTATTTTCAAGAGATAAAGCATATACCTAAAATAACTGTTAGAGATCATTTGCACAAAATTTCGCAAATATCAAGTATGCAAAAGTTTATAGGCGATACACGTGTCATACATGTTACAATTAATTATTTTAAACATAAAAAAACAAGAAGAGTGTTTATTTTCAATCTAGGAAGAAAATTATTCAAATCCTATTCCATATTTCCCTAGATCTTACCTTGCTTCGATTTTGTCTAAGATTCACCTAGTCTAAAATTTTCAACTCAATACTCCAAAAGCTTTCTTACCCAAATTTTGTCATCATGGATTTATCCATAATTATCGAAAGGGTTGTTATAGTTTAGTATCTTTAAGATACTGATGAAACTGATATATGCATATGAATTGGGAATGTATTGTTTTGTGTTGTTGTATCGTAATTCATAGATTTGGATGATGCTAATACATATGGGTAGTAGTTAATGAATTAATGATTGTTATATTGTAGTGAATATAGTTAAATTTAAGATGTAATGATGCGAGACTATTTTAGCGTTCTTACATATGATTTATTTAAATTCTCAACTTATTTTTTTGATAATTATTTTTGGACAAATTTAATCACTACTAAATCATTTAGTAATCTGACACAAAATAAAGTTGAAAGATGTTACTCAATGCAGTCCATAGTATTATAAATTTATGACAATATCATTGAGCAAATATCCATAAAACTCGATATACAAGGATACTAGATTAATATCCATAAAACTCGATAGTATTATGATAGAGTAGATTGCCCTATAATATAATATCCATAAAGATTTTTTTTCTTTTGTTTCACAGATGCCCAATAATGATAACAATTTGACCTATAATATTTATAAGAGTAGACAATTTTGAGTTAGAAAAGTAGATATTATCTCAATAACAACAAACGGAGCAGTATTTATGTAATATCTCGTAATTCGAAATATCTAGGATTAAACAAAGAAACTAAGAATAGTTATTTTTGGAAAGAATAGGAAAAATCTGGAAAATTTCCTAAGTGTAAAACTGAGTTTTTTTTGTCATTTTCAAATGGCCATAACTTTTAGCTCAGGATGAGTTAGGGTCAGTTCTTTATATGGTTGAAAAACCTAGGAGAGATCTTTCAAACGCCGCAGAGTTTGCGCATTTTCCACGTTGTATGAGGGAGATATGCCTATCGAAAGTTGGGATGTTGAATTATGAACATGTCCAATACGGGGGTTTAAGGGTATTTTGGTCTTTTAGCTACCCTATTTTATTCCATTTTTAGGAGTTTAATATTGGTCAAGACTGAACTTGGTTAGTTTTAGAAAATTAGAATTTTCACGCTAGGGCTAAGGAGAAAGGAGAAGAGAAAAGAAGAAGGGAAAAAGGGCAAAATCATCAAGATCAACCAAGAACGTTGGGTTTTTCGCTAAGGAACTTGCTTCAAACAGGTATGTAAGACTTTCATAACATTGGGATCGTTCTCCCATGTGCCAAGCATATTATTTCAGTTTGGATTCGTCCTAAAATCATTAGAATATTGATATTTTGATACCCTTTTCTTGAATTCATGTGTTGCTCTTGAATTGCCTTTGTCATGAAGCTTTGAATTCGTTACATCGCATTACGCGATCGTTTTGGATTAGGTTCTTAGGTACATGTTTTGGGTATCTGTATCTAAAAGAGATTTAAGAAAAAGAACCGAGTTTGAGTGAATTAGGGAAGAAAAATGAAGAAGAAATTTCGACGAGCGAAATCTCGACATGGGAACGCATCGTGCGACCTGTTACCAGAATAAAAAACTTTGCTCTGCGTCGCAAATCTTAAACGAGGTGTTCTGCCTCAAAAGACATTTTTGGAACCAAAATTAAATCATGCCTCTGCGTCGCAGACCCACTCCCGAATTCTGATTTTTGGATTTTTCTCATGTTTAGCTATCTAGAATCATTCTTAAATATCATGAAATCTTTACAAACACGATTCTAATTTCTTGAATCCGTAATTCAATTCAAGGATCAGTTAAGGGTCAAGTCAAGAGCAGTTAAGAATTAAAGTTAAGAGAAATTAAGAGTCAAATGAGAGGATCTTAAAGTTTTCATAAGTCTTTTACAAATATTTTAACTTTGTTTTAAGACTTAAGTTTTGAGTTTAGTAAAAAGTGAAGTTGAAGTTCTTTTCTTCAGATGTATAAGGGGACTAAGTATTCCCAAAGAGATATGAAATGTTTTAACATTTAACTCATAAGGGAACTTTGATTTCCAAGGAGCCTTAAGGCAAGTTTTCAGAAAAGAACTATATCTTTCTAAAAGAAGCAAGCAGGGAAACTATGATTTCCAAGATAGCTTTGAGCTAAGTATTTTGAGCACTAATCTCAAAACCACAGAATCACTATTTATTTAAAATTGAAGAGCCAACATATTTTTGGGAGTAGTATTGAGCATCGATATCACATCCCCTATAACCCATGTAGCCACCATGGGTAGAAAAGGTTCATACTTTTTAGATGAACTCTTCACAGTAGACTAGTGGATCTATTAGAAAGTTCAGGTCTTATACCTTTGGCCGGGTATAAGATGCGATCGCAACGTGAGGTAGATCATTGTATCATCATTATAGCTCTTATGTGATGGTTGTCGGTTAGAGAAACTCCCATAGCAGTTATTGTATTTTCATATACATCAGTTCATTGTGTTTTTACATACATTTAAGAGTTTCTTGTATCTTTGCATACACATAGAGTTTATAGAATGTTTGTAAACAACTTTTCTATATACTGCACTTATTTAAATCTGCTTTATATTGAAATGAGATTAGTAAGTATTAATGAGTTGAGAAGAGCCAAGGTAAGTGTTTCATTCAGAAATTCTTTCTAGCCTATGTTGTATTAGCATTCCAACTAGCATACTCGTACATTCAATGTACTGATGCCAGTTGGCCTGCATGGTATTATGATGCAGACGCAAGTAAAGAGGATCGACATGTGCACCGTTGATCCATTTGAGCACTCCAGAGTCAATTGGTGAGCCTCCTTGCACTCCCGAGGATATCTATTATTTGCTTTCTAGTTAGTTCTATAGGATGTGTGGGATTTGTCCCAATATTCATCTCAGTCAGTTTAGAGGCTTCATAGAGAGTTAGTAGTTTAGTAGTCTTTACATTTTCATTCTTATATTAAAGACTTGGGTTGCCATTTTGGCCAAGTTGAATGTTTAAATATTTATGACATTTCCAATTATTTTGTTATACAGTTGAGATAAGTTCTTTTATCATTATAAGTGTGATTGTTGTCTTCTGTTGAGTTAAGTAAGCCAGGCTAAGGGTCCGCTCGAGGCCAACAATGGTCACCGAGTGTCGCTCCCTCCAGGGCGTAGGCTCGGGACGTGTCAAACTTGGTATCAGAGCACATAGTTCAAGAGTCCTAGGGAGTCTATGAATCTGTGTTTGTAGAGTCTTGGTCATCGGTGTGAAGCGAGCCATATATATGAATAGGAGACTACAACATTTAGGAATCCCTCACTTCTTTCATATTCTTTTCGTGCGTTAGAGTTTATCTCTAAAAAGTTTCCTTCTAATTCGTGCCTAGGCGTATTTTCAGAGAATCATGTCTCCACGAAGAGCAGTTAAAGGTCGTCTAGCAAGGAGTATTGTTTAGGAACAAGAGTTGCCAAATACATCTAATGTGCAACCTCAAGGAAAAGTTACGCATGCTGAATTCCGTGAGACTATCCGGATGTTAAGTCAAGTTGTGACTCATTAAGTTGGGCAGAGAGGTAATCGACATGAAGTGGTTGATACCTCAAGGATTCATGTGTTTTTAGGGATGAATCCACCAAGCGCCACTGGTTCAAGTGTCACAGAGGATCCAGAGAACTTTATTGAAGTACTTCAGAAATTTTTTAACATGATGCATGTCATTGGTGTTGAGAGAGTCGAACTGGTTGCATACCAACTGAAGAATGTGGCTAGCACTTGGTATGACCAGTGGAAGGAGGTAAGAGATGAGAATGCACCACATCCGAATTGGGCATGCTTTGAAGAAACTTTCTTGGGGCGTTTCTTTCCCCAAGAACTGAAAGAGGCCAAGGTACGTGATTTCCTCACCCTTAAGTAGGACTCACTCAGTGTGCATGAGTATGGGTTGAAATTCACCCAACTATCTCGTTATGCTCCGGAGATGGTTAAGGACATGAGGAGCAGAATGAGTTTGTTCGTTGTTGGCTTGGGTCGTGCTTCAAGCAAAGAGGCCCGGGATGCAGTGCTTATTGCAGACATGGACATTTCGAGGTTAATGGTATATGTACAACAGGTAGAAGAGGAAAAGCCGAGGGACAGAGAAGAGTACATAAATAAGAAAACGAAGACTAGGAATGAGTCTGGGCAACAGAAAGGTGGTTCAAATCAGCCACAGTTTTAGAAACATAAGGGGCCTGCACCATCAGCTGCTAGTGCACCTGCGCTCAGAGACAGAGTTGAGCATCATGATTAGAACTCCCGTGCTAAGCCTGCCTATTCACAGGGTAGTGTGGCGCAAGGAGGTAGTAAGCCTCCTGCCTGCACCAAGTGTGGTATAAATCACTCCGGTGTTTGTCGTGAGGGCTCCACGGGTTGCTTCAAGTGTGGTCAGACCGGACATTTCACAAGGGAGTGTCTAAAGAACAAGTAAGGCGGTGGTAAAGGGGGCAACATAACAAAATCTTCATGAGTTACTCCACCAGACAAGGCTGCACCTAGGGGAGCTACCTCTGGTGCTGGCGGAGGAACAAACCGCTTGTATGCTCTCAACAATTGCAAAGAACATGAGAATTCACCAGACGTTGTCACTGGTATGATTCAAGTCTTTGATTTTACTATTTATGCATAGCTAGACCCATGAGCGATTTTATCTTTTGTAACTCCATATGTCGCTATGAACTTTGATGTTATTCTTGAGCAACTTAGTGAACCCTTCAGTGTTTCCACACATGTTAGTGAATCCAATCTAGCATAAAGATTCTATCGTGATTGTCCTGTTTTCGTCATTCACAAGAGTACCATGGCTGATTTAGTTGAGTTAGACATGGTAGACTTCGATGTAATTCTTGGTATGGACTGGCTTTATGCCTGTTATGCCTTAGTTGATTGTAGGATTCGAGTAGTCAAGTTTTAGTTTTCAAATTAGTCAGTCTTAGAGTGGAAAAACAGTTCAACAGTGCCTAAGGGTCGATTTATTTCGTATCTTAAGGAAAGGAATTTAGTTTCTAAAGTGTGTGTCTATCACTTAGTCCGAGTTAATTACTCTAGTGTTGAGATACCTCTTATTCAGTCAATACCAGTAGTAAAAGAGTTTTCTGAAGTCTTCCTAGATAATCTTCTCAGAGTCCCTCCTGAGAGAGAGATAGATAGATTTTGGCATAGATCTTCTTCAAGATACTCGTCCTAGCTCTATTCCGCCATATAGAATGGCACCAGTAGAGTTGAAAGAGCAGTTGAAAGGTTTTCTAGAGAAGAGTTTAATTTGACCAAATTAATGTAGGAGATAATTAAATTTCAATGGTCTGAAGCTTGTGAGAAAAGCTTTCAGGAATTAAAGAATAGGTTGACTACTGCCCCAGTTTGAATTTACTGGAAGGTACTCAATATTTTGTGGTGTATTGTGATGCATCAAGAGTTGGTTTGGGCTATGTGTTAATGTAGAATGGCAAGGATATAGCTTATGCCTCCAAACAGTTGAAGATTCATGAGAAGAATTATCCAATCCATGACTTAGAGTTGGCTGTTGTAGTTTTCGCCTTGAAATTATGGCGTCACTACTTGTATGGTGTTCATGTTGACATATTCACTCACTACAAGAGCTTACAATATGTGCTCACCCAGAAAGAACTCAATCTCAGATAGAGGAGGTAGTTAAAATTACTTAAGGATTATGACATGAGTATTCTTTACCCCCCATTTAAGGCTAATGTGGTTGCTGATGCCTTAAGCAGGTTGTCTATGGCTAGTACCGCCCACCTTGAGGAAGAGAAGAAATAACTAGCAAAAGATGTGCACAGACTTGCACGCCTGAGAGTTGGACTTATGGATTCCACAGAAGGAGGATAGTGGTGACCAATGGGGCTGAGTCATCACTAGTGTCAGAAGTGAAAGAGAAGTAAGACTAAGACCCCAATTTGCTTGACTTGAAGGTAAATTTTCATAAGCAAAGAGTTTTGACTTTAGAACAAGGGGGAGATGGTGTAGTGAAGTATCAAGGTAGGTTGTGTGTACCTAGGGTGAATGAACTCCAAGAGAGGATCATGGGAAAAGCTCATAGCTCCAGATATTCCATTCGTCCGGGTTCTACAAAGATGTACTGCGATTTGAGAAAAGTATATTGGTGGGAAGGCATGAAGAAGGGCATTGTTGAATTTCTTGCAAAATGCCCAAATTGCCAACAAGTGAAGTGGAACACCAAAGGCCTGTAGGGTTGGCTCAGAATATAGAACTTCCAGAATGGAAGTGGGATATGATTAACATGGACTTCATCATAGGGTTGCCAAGTCCTCGCAGACAACATGATTCGATTTGGGTGATTGTCGATAGAATGACAAAATCAGCCCACTTTTTGCTGGTAAAGACCACTCATTCAGTAGAGGATTATGCAAAGTTATACATTCATGAGGTGCTGAGACTTTATGGAGTCCCAGTCTCAATTATTTCAGATAGAGGTGTACAATTCATTACATAGTTCTGGAAGTCTTTCCATAAAGGTTTGGGTTCAAAGTTGAAATTAAACACTTCTTTTCATCCTCAAACGGATGGACAAGCGGAGCATACTATCTAGACCTTAGAAGATATGCTGAGAACTTGTGTGATTGATTTCAAGGGGCATTGGGATGATCGAGTTTGCTTACAACAACTACCATTCGAGCATCCAAATGGATCCATATGAAGCTCTTTATGGGAGAAGATGCAGATATCCTATTGAGTAGCTCGAAGTGGATGAAGCAAGGTTGATAGGATCTAGTTCATCAATCCATGGAGAAGGTGAAGGTGATCCAAGAGAGTTTGAACGTTAGAAGTCCTACACAGATGTGAGGAGAAGGCCATTGGAGTTTGAGGTGGATGATTGGGTATATCTAAAAGTTTCACCCATGAAGGGTGTTATAAGGTTTGGTAAGAAGGGGAAATTGGTCGCTGATATATTGGTCATTATAGAATTTTCAAGAGAATTCGCAGTGTAGCTTATGAATTGGAGTTACCCCAAGAGTTAGTAGCAGTTCATCCAGTGTTTCACATTTATATGTTGAAAAAATGCATGGGTGATCCTTCATTGATTGTACCAACTGAGAATGTTGGGATTAAGGATAGCTTATCCTATGAAGAGATTCTGGTTCAAATTTTAGATCGTCAAGTTCGCAAGTTGAGGACTAAGGAAGTTGCATTGGTCAAGGTTCTTTGGAGGAACCAATTCATTGAGGAAGCGATTGGGAAACTGAGGAGGATATGAAGAAGAAATATCCACATCTCTTTGAATCCGAGAGAATGCAGATCAATGTACTAAATTCTGTTCTTAGCACTCTATAAAACAGTATGTAAGCATATTATTACTTGCTTTTGTTTGTTGAGTGCTGAATTGATGTTACTATCCTTAACTTAGTGAAAGAGTTCTTATTCGAGGACAAATGTTCCCAAGGAGGAGATAGTGTAACATATCGTAACCCGAAATAGCTAGGATTAAACAAAGAAACTAAGAATAGTTATATTTTGAAAGAATAGGAAAAATGTGGAAAAATTCCTAAGTATAAAATTGAGTTTTTGGTCATTTTCAAACGGCCATAACTTCTAGCTTAGGATGAGTTAAGGTCAGTTCTTTATATGGTTGAAAAACCTTGGAGAGATCTTTCCAACGCCGCTGAGTTTGCGCATTTGCGACATTGTATATGGAGATATGCCTATCGGAAGTTGGGCTGTCGAATTATGAACATGTCCAATCCGAGATTTTAAAAGATATTTTGGTCTTTTAGCTGCCCTATTATTTTATTCCGTTTTTAGGAGTTTAAT